>CM031238.1:826131986-826619664 GCA_018340775.1 Taxus wallichiana var. yunnanensis
GTGGTCACATACCATGGTTTAGTTTTTCTTGGGTGGTCTTAAGGTTCGAAAGTGAAGACATGGTGCTAGAAACAACTATTTTGTGAAGGATATGAGCTTGTGGGTCCATTTTATGATTTATTTGATTGGTTCAAGTAAATTACCAACCATTTATGATGCTTATATGTTATATTAATCATTCATGGTTAATATGGGTGCTTCACTAAACATGGTTTTATGATTTTGGTTTTAGCTCATCTTAGTGATGGGGTTTTGAGCATTTTTGGTGCAAGTTGGATGGTTTTAAGCATGGCCGACCTATATGGGTCATATGTGAATGTTGTAATGATTCATTTGGGATGGTTTTAGGATTAATTGGTAGAAACAAAGGAGGGAAACTCATTTTAATTAAGAAGAGCATATGAAAGTGATGTTTTGGGTTCCATTTTCAGCTAATTGCTTGTGTATGAAAAGTGTGACCTATGAGAGAGTGATTTGTAGGTACAAAGGCATGTGTTGATATTTGAGAGAGTTCATGACATATTTAATAATGTTTTCAAGACTGTGTTCAAGGGTTTTAAGCATTTGGAAGTGAAGAAATTGAAAGATTGTGCAAATTTGAGAAGCTAGGGTTCAAGGAAAGAGAGATGAATTAGTGATCTAAATCAGCTATGGAAGAAACAAGACAACAAATATATTCATAAAAATGTGGTTGAATTGGTGCTTGATCATCTTGGGGTTTTTAGCCTCCTTGTGGAGTTGGTATTTCACAAAATTAGGGGTTGGTGCTCCTCAGAGGGTTGGTGATATACTAAAATAGGGGTTGGTGCTCCTTGTGAAGTTGGTGCTTCACTAAAAACTTTTGATTTGAGTAATATAATCAGAAGTTTTAGTGGTTTTTCTTCCCTTTAGGGTTTCCCACTTATGTCTTGTGTTATATTGTTACTTCTTTTGTTCATGGTTAATTGATTGTATGTTGTATGTTGTGCACACTCTAATGGATTTTTAATTGATTAATGGTTTATGTGAGAAATCTGAAATTGAAATTAAGTTTGTAAGGACCGATTACCCCCTCTCACCGATTGTTCTTCTAATAATTGGTATTAGAGTAGGTCCTTTTGGAGAATTTTTATCACTTGAAAGGAGATCCTTGAAGCACAAAATGGCGAGTTAACGTAGTGGTTCATCTACTAGCAAGGCACCTTTATTTGATGGTGTGAATTATGATTTATGGAGTTTGAGAATGAAGACTCACATTATGACATTAGGGTTTGATATATGAGAAGCTATGGAAAATGGATATATTGCTCTTGCCACTACACCAACTACTATTGTAGAAAAGAAGGCATGTAATGATAATTCAAAGGATTTTAATGCCATCGTAGGGGTTTAGGAGAATTTGAGATGGGAAAGGTAATGCATTGCAAGTCAGAAAAAGAGGCATGGGAGAAAATTCAAGTTATGCATGATGGTGACTCTAAGGTAATAATTTCTTAGCTTTAGAATTTTAGAAATCAATTTGAGAGTATTAAGATGAATGATGATGAGTCTATTGCATCATATTTGCTTAGAGTTGACAAGATTGTCAACAACATGAAAGGGTTAGGAGAAGATGTGAAGGAAGAAGTAGTTGTTCAAAAGGTTTTGAGATCCCTAACTTCTAAGTTTGATTCTAAAGTATCTGATTATTGAAGAGGCAAAGGATTTGGCTAAGTTGAAGATATATGAGTTACATGGGACTTTGACTGCATATGAAATGAGGATTGTTGATTCTAAACCAGCTAAGAAAGAGATAACATTCAAGGTTCAGAATATTCAAAAGGACAAGAAGATTGTTATCCATTTTCACCATCCAGTGAAAATAGACAAGTGGGAGCTTGTATACAAGTAGTTTTCAAGAGATCCATAGGCCAATTGGGAGCATGTAGGTGGGTCTCAAGTATTTTAGGGGAATCATCAAGGTCTCTAGGAAGGTTGGAAGCCATCAAAGGAAATTTTCCTGTTATGGGTTTTCATGAAGCTTAAGAGTTATTCAACAGAAAAGTGAGCATCGGGGCCCACTTGTAGGAAAAAAAATGGGAGAAATATGATGTAAACATTCAAAGCCCCCTAAAATTTTTTTTCACACAACCCCGGACCACTAAAAATCCAAAAAAATTGAAAATATCCAGAGGAGGTGTAAAATTTTTAAAAATCTCTTAGGCCTTCTAGCCACTTTCACCTAGCTAGTGGGCGAGTTGGCTCTCCTAGATCAACAAGCTAGGATGGCATCAAGCTGGTTTTTGTCACCAAAGGTGGAGTTGAGATAATTTTAGAGACCCCAAGTGAGTTATTTTTATGGCCAAGCTCAAGTGTGGGAGAGAGGCAAGTTGTTGTAGAAGGTCCGGGAGACTAGATCATGCACATGGGTGACGTTGCAAGACTCACCGAGTTCACATGTTGCAAGGGGCTGAGTTATTTGGAGTGGCGATGGGGAAGCTTTTCGGTAATCAATGATGAGTTGAGCTCAAGATAGGTAGTACAAGGATGGGTGAGGCAAAGCTGTTGCAATAAAGAATAGGGAGTTGGGGATGAATGTATCACATTGAGCTTAGTGCATCGAATCGTGCAGGAAATATCAATGAGCTGAGCTATTTGGAGGTCACGACGAGTTATAGAGAAGGAAACTTGATGCCTATGTATGGAGTTGGGTTGAACATAGTGTGGCTCAGTGGTCGAAGGACTTAGAAAAAATAATGAATTTTGGGAGTTGGCTCACCAAGCCAACTCAAAGAGTAGATTAAGTGAGTTTCGTGTATTAAAGGATGTGGCGCACATCGTAAACTGGGATACAAAGGGGCCTAGAGGAACTTGGGCCACGAGTTCCTTGTGGGCCCGAAAGTGCCAAAAACATTGAGTGTGGGTGGACAGGTGGTCAATGGCCCAATCCAGAGGTCAAAATGTTCCTAAGAATAAGTGCAGGGCAAAGTGATATGGACTAGGAGAAAATTATGGGCATGACCAATACAACATGGACGATGAGGTGGATGCGAGCTTGAGGGGCTAGGAAAATAGGATGCATTGAACTGAGTTCCCGCATAAAGAAAATGCCCACAAAATATTAGAAACGGTACACAAGGAGTCGATGGGTAGGTGATCAATGTGGTGCCAAGCTAGAATAAGGCATGTAAACATGATCTCGTCATTCAAAAGGGAGGTCACCACTGGGACCCCACGAGGTAGAAATCAAAGGAGAGGGGTAAGTCCAATACGCTGGGTAGCTCATGGAAGCTGCCGAGCAAGAAAGAAGGATAATTGTAGGATACCGCTACATGATGCAAATAAGGATGCCAAGGTGGAGGTAAATCATTCAATGGAATGCAAAAAAATAATCTCGGGAGCTTTGAAAAGGTGCCATCTTGGCGAGCAGCTTGTCGAGCTAAGCCTTCAATGTAATGTTTAAACATTTCAACACCCCCAATGCAAAGTGATAAGTGGTGGACCCTCTAAATTTTTAAATGCACTAGGCCATTAATATGCGAAAAAACTATGAATGAAGGAAATATCAAAATTATTTCCCAACCACTTTTTAAAAATGCATAGTCTTGTAAGAAGGAAGGAAAGCCCGAGAGTGCACAAATAGCTCTCTACACTCAAACTACCATAAATTTTGCATTTCTCCACAAAATCATGTAAAATTGGACTTGTTGGAATTGGATCTTCAAGATATATACTCATACATAAAAAAATTGAAGATTTTATAGATTTTTAGTGGTGAAAATTGCAAAAAACAATCCGAGTTTGAAATGATGACTTCTAGGTGGTTGAAAGGGCATTTAATGAGCATGTGTAGCCATTTTTCTTCTACTACAAGTTATAAGACAACATGGGATGGATCTTTTAGGTTTCCCATCATGATTTCACCCAATTTTGGTACTTTACAAGTAGGTGGAAGGAAAATCCAAGTTTGACAACTTCTCTCTCCTCTCTCATTTTCTATAAATTGAAGTGCCTCTCATTTGAGAGGGGATTTCTCTTGTAACAAAACTCTGTCAAAATAGTTTTGAAACACCAATGTGTGTAGGACTTCATTTTATACTTCTTGCATGATGATCCAAGCATTTATCTTGTAATGAAATGACCTATGTATATTAATGAAGCAATAAACTTAGATTTGTGGATGTTCCTTCCCTTTTGTGTGTGTGTGTGTGTTTCATTCTCTCCTCTCTATTTTAGCTGCAAGTTTTTGTGTCTATTTTATGCTTCTTTTAAGGTCTATTATTGTTGTTTTCTATGGAAATGGTGATGTGAATTTTTTGTTGGACTGTGGTGATATTTCCACCCTCTCTACTCTACATTTTCTTCATTTTCACACATTGGAGAGATTTCTCACACCCTTATCTTGGTGCATCACCTCTTTTAGTGTAGATTTATTTCATTTTCATGCTATTTCTCTCTCCCTGGTCCCTTGAAATTCATAGGTTAGAGTAGTTAGTAGATTTCCCTTCATAGAGTTAGTTGTTGCATTAGATTAGGAAGAGGAACCAACCTTCTCTGAGGTCCATCTCAAGTAATGCAAGTCCCACAACTTGAGAGATGGTACCCATGTTACCCAACAAACTACTTTCCTTAAAACACTCACATGCTAAAAAATCAAAGGGTGTTGTGATTTGGTGATAATAGTTTTGGCATGCCTGGTGGGAATAGAGTAAGTCTTCATTTTTATTACGAACAAGATTGGTGTGCTCTTGTTGTAAATTCATCCTTTAGAGGATTTGTAATAACACATCTAATGACTCAAGAGGAAGAATTTAGTGGTTTTAGCAGAACTCCAAAGTCAAATTTCATGAGAAGATATTCAAACACGGTCAAGAACAAGAGAACAAGGTGTTTTTGAGTATTTTTAGCTATCTCCAAGAAGATGAAGAAGAGTTCAAAGATCTCCATCTCCACCAAACATGAATCTTTCAACACCTCCACCTAGTAGGCCTTTTATCCAATCAACTAGAGTTCTCAGACCAATCAAAATGGCTCATCAACCACCACCAAATCCATTTTTTCAATTTCACGGGAAATAACCCACTTTCTCTCAATGCTCAAAACCCAATTCCAATGGCAACATTGAAGAACATTCCCATACTTCACTAGGAGAAAATCACACAACTCCCATTGATCACATTCAAGACATTGCAAATGTTTGTGCTATATATGAAGTTACTGAGATGGATGTGGCAATGAAATTATTGGCTTCTTCTTTCAAAGGAAAATCTTTACAATGGTTTAGAAGTTAGGGGCAGGATCAATTCATAATTGGGATCAATTGTGCACAACTCTTTGTGGCCAATTTGGAGAAAAAGTAGACAACTTATCTCTGTTATTGGAGCAATTAACCACAATCAAGAGAGCACCAAATGAACAAATGGCTGATTTTAACTTCAGGTTCCAAAGGACATGGGATAGGATTCCAATTTCCATAAGACCAACAACTGAAGGTTCTTTTCTCTATTTCTAAAAGCTCTTAATTCTGATATAACTATGATGATACAATCTATGGGAGAATACAACATTACCCATAGCTTATGCCATAGCTATTAGAGCAAAGAATTGTTTAATTCAATCTGATAAACTTGCACCTAGGCCATCTATGCCTCTTTATCCAAAATGGGAATCCAAGCTCTAGTCAAGCACCTACATTAGCTCCCATTCCTACCCCAAAAAATTAAAATTCTAATGAAGCTTCTACTTCTTCTCTAGCACCTCAAATGAGCTCCAAGAGGTCATGAAACAATTGAAAAATCTAGGGAATGAGTTGGTAACTCTTAAGAGGCAAAAGCTCAAAATTTCAGATCATATCAGCCTCAAGCCCAACCTAATAGATCCTCCATATCAGCCAAATAGACCACCTACTCAAGCTGACTAATCAGAACCAAGGACAACCTCCTGCTAATAGACAATTTCAGCCTTATAATCCTAATGCTACTTCAACATCCAGAGCCTTGGTTCCAACTCAAAATAACATGGCACAAGAGTATGAATGGTGTTTCCATGTAATCAACCTCATAATCTAGGAAACATGTTTTAATGGTGCTTTGAATCAAGATTTAATGGTGACAATGATTGGTGTGCCTCAAGAAACAAATCAAGAAGAAAATCAAGAAACAAACAACTACTCAAGAAGCACCTCTAAGTGAGACTACACTTGTGAATAGAAAGTTGAGGATTTATGTGGAATAAATCAAGCTCCTTCTCAAGGTGTGCATCAACATAAGGTCTAAGAAGAGGAATTTAGAGGAAGGATAATCATCCAATCCAAGTACTTCTCAACCTTTATCACTCTACAAGGAGTTAGTAATCTAAGTGCAGCTCCAAATGTGCAAAATCAACCCAAACCACCTTCTAGACCAGCTCATGTACTGTTGTAGCAGCTCATGTGCAAGAGAAAGTTGTGCAAAGAAAAGGGAAACAAAAATATAGCTCATCTCCTTTCAATATCATAGAGAAAATGAAGAAAAAAATGTAAACATCTCAATGTGGGAGTCATTAGCTATCTTGGGCCAAAGAGATCTATTACAAGCCATGGAAAATTGGTTTGCATCAAATGAGTCATCCAAAGATCAAGAGAAGGTGCTCACCAATGCAAATAAGTAAGAGGGAATTCAAGGAGGTCAACAAGGTAAAAATATGAAGCCTCCTCCATTCTATATATCTCTAATTATTGGGAGCAATCTTGTACACAATTACATGATTGATTTGGGAGCAAGTAGTTCTGTGATGCCCAAAAATAGCTGATCAATTGGGCTATTAAGTATGAACCTATCTCAAAGGGAGTAGTGCAACTTGATGGAAAAACAATGGGAACAATTGGAGTAATCAAAGGATTGAGCCTTACACTGCATGCATGCCCCAATGTCACGGTCTTGTAAGATGTATCAATAATTGACTTACCACCACTCTTTGCTTTTGTGTGTTGTCAAGATACTTCACAACTAAAATTAGAGGCTACTTGTCAGTTGATTGGTCACATATGCTCTTTCAGAACAAGATATGGAGCTAAGGCTACAATCAGATCTGAACCTATTGCAAAATTTCATATTGAACCTCATGTACCAAGCCCAATCAATGTAAATTGCTCAATTTTGATCAAGAAGATTTCCCAAGCACTCCAAAGACAAATACCAAGGTTGAGACATTCCAGACTTGACTCTTGATGAATGGAAAATAAAAGCATGCTTTTGATCCTTACAAGAGAAATGGAAGAAGCTGAGTTGGGAATTTATTTCTTGCATGAAGAAAATCACCTCTCCTAGCATCACCAAACTCAGATGATAAAGATGACAATGAAGTATGAAAACTATTCTTTGATGGTTCAAGGAGTAGACAAGGTGCAGAGGAGGAGCAATGCTTGTGTCACCTCAAGGTATAAATACTACTAATCATCTTTCACTTTTCAATTTAGTTGTTCAAACAACATAGTTGAGTATGAAGCATTGATCCATGGATTGCATTGGGCAAGGAAAAAAAGGTATTAAGAACTTGCAAGTCTTTGGAGATAGTGAGCTGGTTGTAAACCAGTTAGAGGACTCAATGCTACTAAGAATGATCTTCTAAAGAGCTACAAGAACCGGGTATGGGATCTCATTGAATACTTTGAAGCTTTTAACATTAATTTCCATCCCGAGGAAGAAGAATGATGTTGCGGATAAGCTTACAGCAATTGGGGCAACGTTTGACATTGTTGATAGTATTAAGAAAGATCAAAACTCAGCCTCACATCAAAGTGGTTGTAAGAACTAGTTTCTAGAAAACAACACAAGTTGGCAAGTGTTTGAAAATGATCAAAAAATCATCAATTTATTACAAGAGGAAGTGAATTCTCCACTAGAAACTAGGACAAATTGGAGCAACAGTATGGTGATCAAGTGGTTCATCTTAGAAAAACAAATTCTAAAAGGTTTTGTAACTTTGAATCAATCTTCAAAACCCTAATGACCAATTCCGAAAGAAAGAAAATATTTAAGTCAAGGTGAAGACTTAGAGTATATTTTAGTAGGTGAAGGTAAGGTGTTACAAATTGGAAAAGTGAGTACTTAGCAAGAAAATATGATTTTATCCAACTTTTTCAAGAATTTTGGATGTCTTTGCTTGGAATTATAAAGATTTGAGAGGCTTTAATCCAAGATTAGAACAACATACCATTGAATCGATCCAAAATCCAATCCCATCAGAAGAAAGAAAAGGCTAGTGAATCCTCACATTGAACCTCTCATGAGAAAAGAATTGAACAAACTCATAGAGGCTAACATCATCTTTCCTATCAAACACTCAAGTTGGGTAGAAAATTTGGTTCCATGACGGAAGAGAAATGAATAAATCAGATTGTGTGTGGAATCCTCGGGATTTGAATAGAGATTCTCTCAAAGATCATTATCCACTCCCTTCAATGGAGAAATATTACAAGTAGTAGCTGAGTTCGGAAATATTCTCATTCTTCGATGGCTACTTAAGGCTATAA
Source organism: Taxus wallichiana var. yunnanensis (assembly GCA_018340775.1). Classification (NCBI taxonomy): domain Eukaryota; kingdom Viridiplantae; phylum Streptophyta; class Pinopsida; order Cupressales; family Taxaceae; genus Taxus; species Taxus wallichiana. The sequence continues at coordinate 826,140,457 of CM031238.1, forward strand.
TTAGATAATGGTGAAAGAGGATGATCAATTCAAGATGGCCTTCACCACCAAATGGGGCACATATGCTTATAGAAAATGCCATTTGGGTTATCAAATGTCGAAGCTACATTCCAAAGAGCAATGGATATGGATTCAAGGGGATGATTAACAAGATGGTGCTTATTTATCTTGATGACATCACTATGTTCTCCAAAAATGTAGCAGATCACCTTTTCACCTCAAAAAGTTTTCTAATGATGCGGGAGGTTGGAAAGTATCTTTAAATCCCCAAAAATTATATTATTGGCACATGAAGGAAAGCTCTTGGGTCAAATTGTTTCAAAAAGGATTAACCATTGATCTCAAAAGAGTTGAAGCTATCAGGAACTTCCTTTGCCTAGTCACAAGAAGGCTCTTCAAAGCTTCTTGGGGAGAATCAATTTTGTTAGAAGGATCCTTGATTTTTCCACTCTTATTAAACCATTGATTATGATGTTGAAGAAAATCATGGAATTTAGAGGACAATAGAGGCGAAATGATATTTTTTGAGGCCATCAAACATGTAATATCTCAAGCTCCAACTCTCATCAACCCAGATTTCTCAAAATACTTCATGCTATATGCCTTTGGTGGATTAGATACAATCTCAGCTATCTTGGTGCAACTAAATAAGGAGGGATTAGAGTAGCCCATTAATTTTTTATGTCATATCTTGGAAGACTATGAAGTGAGGTACTCTTTCATTGAAAAACATGTTCTCACTATTATAAGAAGCTTGAAGAAGTTCAGACACTTGGTCTCAAACAATAAAATTCAGTTATTAGTGTCTCATGCTGGGGTAAAATATTTTCTCTTGAAAAAGATTTGAATGAGAAAAGGGAAATTGGATCACTCATGTGATGAATATGACATAGAAATCAAGGTGACCAAGTTGGTCCATGGCAAAGGCTTATGTGAGTAGCTAGCTTCCAAACAACATGTTGATCTAAAAATAAAGAGGAATTTGTCCTAGTGCTTTAAGATAATCAATAACAACCAACGATGATGTACCTACTACATGTTGGACCCAAGATATAACACACTTCCTACAAATGGGTATATGCCCTCCAGAGTTGAGCAAAGAAAAGAGAAGGTATTTTAGACTCCAATCCATTCCATATGTATGCTCTCATTGATGGTATCTTGTTCAAGAAAGGACATGAATGGAGTTATCCTAAGGTGTGTCCCAAAAATCAGATTGAGAAAAAGTGCTGCATGAGTTCCATGATGGAGAAGCGGGAGGAAAATTTTCTCCACAAGTAATAAATCTCAAAATCATGAAAGTTGGTTACTATTGGCCCACATTGTTTAGAGACTTTTATGCATGGATCAAAAAGTGTAAAAAAATGTCATTCTTCATAGGCAAGGAAAAGATAGCAACACTACCACTCCACCCAATTTTAGTTGATCAACCATTCATACAGTGGGGGTTGGACTTCATTAGGGTCATCAATTTGAAATTAAGCCAAGGCCATAAGTGGATTCTAACAACAAAAATTATTTCACCAAGTGGACTGAGGCAGTAACACTCAAAGAGAAAATGAGTCTAGCATCTTGGACTTTTATGAGGGGATAGTAACAAGATTTAGTGTCTTGGATACTATCATATCAAATAATGTTATGGCATTTCTTGACACAAATATCATGGAGTGGGTTGTTAGAAATGGAGTATATCTCAACACTTCATCTAATTACTACCCCTAGGGTAATGGGCAAGTAAAGTCCAAAAACAAGAACTTGTTGAGAATCATAAGGACTCTATGATGAAAACCAAAGGACCTGATATACCTAGCTCAAATCATCTTTGTGGGTGATACAATAACACCAAAGAGGTCTATAGGAATATATCCATATAAGCTAGTCTACAAAAGGGAGGAAATGCTGCCTATATCACTTGAATTTCAGCATTGGAGCTTCTCAAGAAGCTAGAGTTATCAGAGTTTGAGCCTATGGAAGTCAGGTATACAAAACTCATGGAGTTGGAAGAGCTAAGAGAGCATGTAATGCAAACCATGGAGAAAGATCAAACATTGATCAAAAGGATATTTGACAAGAAATATAAGGTTGGAACCTTTTAGGAAGGAGATTTGGTGCTAAAGTGGGATGCTATCAGGAAAAACCAGGCAAGAATTCCAAATTTGACATAATATGGAGTGGTCCATACATGATCACAAAATGCAAAAGTAGAAATGATTTCTAACTAGCCAAGTTGGATGGTGAAGTTTTATAGATTCTAGTCAATGGAATCTATCTCAAGCATTATTACTAAAGGAAGAATTCTCACCCTTATACATATTAGTTTAGGATTTTCATTCCTCCAAGTGCTTGTGCACATTTTTTTGTTAGAGTAGGTTTTGATTTCCCTAAGTTCCTTGGGAACATGTTCCATTGCTTCTAGTGTTCCTTGTACAGTTCACCATGCTATTAAAAATAGAATATCGCAAAGAAGCTTAGAGTTACAAGGCAACAATTTATCCTCAAAAATTCAAATGTAGAGCAACTAAAAATTAGACTTGGAGGATAATTTTTAGTGTTTTCTTTCCTTTTTTTCCTCAGATCAGCAACCAAGTTTCTCATGTCCCTCCTAAAATCAATAAATCAGTTTTGGGGTAGTTTGTGATGTGGTAATAGATGGCAATGTCTGTGATTTTTCAAATAAATCAACTAGTGTGTGAAATGCAGTTCCATCCCTTCAAAAATGTTCTAAGAAACCTATTCAGAAGGGAAAATAAAATTTTAATAGAGCTCCATGATGTCCAAACCAGAAAGTGTTCGACTCAAAACTTTGCAATGTGTTATGCATGCCAAACAATCATTGGTTCCAGTGTGTTTCATAATAGGCAAAATCGGGATTCGTGGATAGGTTTGAAGTCCATAGTGTAGTCCCACATATTAGGTTTGCAGAGAATTAAAGTGGGGAAAAGGAATGTACTAGATTCAAGAAAATTTTCCACTCTCACAAAACCTTAATTCAGAAAATTTTGTAAATGAGATGGAAAATCCGGGAAATGATAGGTGGTTCCATTTCAAACATGAAGTGTTTCAAAGTGGTACGAGGTATAGGTTTTCAATTCAAATAAGCTTGGGATGATCAACAAGGATTGTATGCCTAATGGATATGTGTGTAGGTCATTGGTCAACCCCATCTAACGGAAGATGGACCCACAAGTCACCAATTTGTTATCAATTTTCACCCTCAAGGTGAAAATGGATGAATGGAGCTTGCGTATACAAGCAAATGTCAAGAGGTTCATAGGCCAATTTGGAGCATGTAGGTGGGCCTCAATGTTTTAGGGGCATCATTAAGGTCTCTAGGAAGGTTGGAAGCCATCGTAGGAATGTTTTCCTCTTCTGGATTTTCATGAAGCTCAAGACTTATTCGGATAGAAAAAGTGAGCAACGGGGCCCACTTATAGGGAAAAAACGACAAAATATGATGCAAATGTTCAAGCCCCCTAAAAATTTTTACACAGCCCCTGAAAGGAATGATAATAAGATTGTTCCAAGATGCGATCTCAAATGATAATAACACACCACATTATATTTGAAAAATAGAAGCGACTGAAATACCATATATGGGAATCCATCATAATCCATAATGCTTAATACATTACAATATAATGACTTGAATTACTCAATAAGAAAGATGTACATATATGAGGAGGGAAGTGCAACTACTACCAAAATCGGTGGTGAAGAAATCCCACTAACGATGCTAGTAGTTAAGTTAACCCCGAAGACTAGTAAGTTAACTCCACATAACTCGAGAAGCTAACTCAACACAACTAATAAGCTAACCCAAAAAGTTTAGGGCTAACACATGTTGGTGTGTGTATTTTCCACATCATCGGTGAGTCATCTCACTTAGGTGAGATCATAGTTCCATGTGTCATGTAGAGGTCATTATGAGATTCTCTTATGCATCGGTGCATCAACACATCAAGTGCGTCATATGCGTCATTGGGAGTTACACTTCTATTCTGGGAATGTAACTCCCCCTCTCTACTCGAGTTATCATGATTGCATCACTAGGGGTTACTCAACACCTCCTATATGTACACCCAATTTGATCTATGAGATAGAGGAGAGTTTTATGGCTTAACCAGGAGTTACGCCCATTTGTCAAATATTTGCATGCACATTTGGTTGATGCTCTCTCCTCCCGATATCTCTTCATCTTTGTTGTTCACACATCCGTTGATGTGCATGTCATCCCTCGTGATCCTCACTTACGGGTTTTAAACCCTCTTTCATGGTATCAGAGTAGATCTTGTTGATCCATACACTCCTCTCGTTGTTCGTGCATTTTTCGGCTTCCGACGTGATATATAGTTCTCGTTGTGTCTGTTGTAATGGCGATTATGATCGTGCTATACTTGTATTAATTTCGGGGTGTTTATACCTCTCCTTGGGTTGTTTGTGTGTTTGAGGTGGTTGTTCAAGTCTCTGGTGTTTTTCAAGTTTAGTGTCTTTGACCACTCGATTCTCCGGGGTTTCATGCATGTTTGGAGGTGTTTTCCTGAGGGCTATTTCCATTTCAGGTTCAAGATCTGGTTTGCTTGTTGTTTGAGATATCTGGTTGGCTTCAAAACCACCGCCATTGGCATCGAGGGTCATCCAGCTTAGGTTTCTTGTGCATTGTTCCTATGCTCGTGATTGTTCCTTGGTATTCTACGTGGCTGTTTCTACGTAGCCATTTCAACGTCTTATACCTACATTCAACCTTGACCTCTTCACAGGTTTGAATTTTGTGCCATGGCACGTGGCTTCCTCGCTCCAAAATGCCCTCCTCTCGTGACTTGCATTTTCTTCTCTCCTACAACATGGCCATTTTTTTAACCTACATTTTGTTTTGCATTGGAAAAAACATTTTTGACCTGCTCTTGCGTTGGAATTTTTTTGACTTCTGCTCATCCCTTGTTGTTTTGGACGCATCTTGAGCTCCATCTCCTACGCCACCTCCAAATGACCTCTCAAAGACCTCTAGCATTACCTCTCTACAAAGTGACCGTTCTGTGTGGCCTTTCCTATTTGGTGTGGCCGTTCTTTGTGCAGTTCAATGCATCTCCAGCTCCAACAGCTTGAAAAAGATTCTCTGCCATGACTGTTTCACACAGCTCAGCAGACCTGCGCATTTTCTTGTGGACGTTGCTCAACGGTTTCACCAGCTCCTAGTTGTTTAGGCGGTTACACTCTGCCACGTTCCTCGATTTGTGGCAATGCACATGGAGCCCCCTCCTCAGCCTGGCAATCTGCATGCCCAACTCAGGCTTGGACATTTTTTCCACACACACAGCCCTCCAACAAAGATGTGGTTCCTTCATTTAGCTTGGTCAAAAAGTATTTCCAAGTGGGCCCACCTCCTTTCCACCTTTTTAATGTTTTAAGGTGTTCAAAAAAACATTTCATTATTAAATGGCATTGTAACATTTTAAAATTTGGGTATTTTGGCTTGTTTTAATACCCTCCTACGAGCGTCGAAGATGGAGGGCGAGGTTCGGGGTTGGCAGGAGGCTAACCCCCTTGCAAGCAAAACAAACCCCTACTAAAATTGTTCCATTTCCAATGAGTACCCACATGATACCCTTTGCACCCATCTCGTGTACTTTTTTAATGTGTTTGCAGCATCTAGTGTATTTTTCCATCAGTTGTGGGAATCGTTTTAATGCTATAAATTTTGAATCTCGCTCGATAGTTTTTTTAGCGCTTCTTTAGTCAAAGTTGTATGATTTTTCACACTTTACGTGATGGCATTACCAATTTTGTAAATGCACTACTTTTATAAAGTGCCACATTTTGGGGGGTTGCTTGTACTCTTGGGTTTTCACATGCAGACGCATTATCGGCCGAGTCCGACATCTTGCTTTCGTGCACCTTGCATCTTATTTTTCATCATGGAGAGTGCTCTTTCTAGACTTAAGCATCGTAGGATTGCCTTACAACCTCCGCCACTTCTCACCGGAGAGGGAACTATTCAGCTTGGCATGCTTCCATGGAACGTTACTTCACCCACGAGGGTCTTTTACCCTTCTTGCTTGGGCCAGTTCCTACACCCACTGATCATCATCATCTAGAGGACTTCCTTGACACTTGTGACCATGTCTTTGGTCACATGATGATGCATGTCTCTCATTCTCTCTGGTTTCACGTGGTAGACTCAGATCCACCTCACCGTGTCTGGAGCATTCTTTAGTCCTTCTATGGAGACCCTTCACATACTACCGCCATTTTTGTTGCTACTGATTCAGTTGTCTCCTCTTCTTCATGTGATGACAGTTTCACTGACATAGACTTACTTGGTTCTACTTCTGATGACGAGGATTGTGCACCCGTTCGATGTAGAGAGTTTTATAGAGGACTTCTCTCCTCTTTCTCTCACTATTCTAGACATTGTTATCACCCCCACATCTCATCAGATATCGAGCAGTCTCCTACTCAGTCTCACATAGTCATCACACCCGCCTCCTTTCCACTTCTAGTGTGCAGGACCCTTCACTCCTCTATCTTCATTGGATGACTCCTACCTATCTGACATCACTCTTCTATTGTTGAGCCCCCTCATTGGGACGAGTATCTGCTTGACCTTAGTCATATTTTCACAGAGTCTACTTGTGATGCACTATAGGTCCCTCATCCATCTACAGGTGTTTCAGAGGAGTTCATCATCTCTGTTGTTGGGAGTGCCCCTTCCGGAATCATGTCACTTCCACATTTCCAGAGACCTTCATTGATCCACCCTCAGCTGTGGATCCATTTTCTATTGTGGAGGATGTTTTGTTCCCTTCACATCACTTGGACATCCTTTCTACGGGTGTTCCTCTTCACTCTGATATTTCTACACATGTGGCATTACCTTCTGGTTCCTTGCACTCACTCGCTAGACCTATGTCACACTTCTGTGCACTAGACTCAGAGTTCTTCGTGTTCTTTGCCTTCAGTTTCCTTTGTGGAGTGGGTGGACTTCCAACATGTCATTTCTGTCCTTCCTAAGGGCAAGCACACAATTCATTGCAGGTGGCTCTTCTTCAATCCAAAGGTAGAGGATCTCATCATCGACATTCTTTTGGGAGACCTCCTAGAGCTGCAGAGTTCAGATCCGTCCATGGCATCTTCTGCATTCCTCTCATCTCCCTCTTCTTCTCTCTTCTTCTTCTTTCCAAGAGATTTCCTCTTTGTACATGGGTACCCTTTTAGGCTCGTCTATGGCCGGGACCCATATTTGGCATCTTTCTTAGATTAGAGAGTGTGTTGTTCTCTTGTGGTGGATGTTTTCCCACTGGGTTTTCCTTCATTGCTTGGGACTTCTTTCTTGTACATGGGTACCTCATCAGGCTTTGTACTAGGACCCATTTCTCGTTTCTGACTTGCCACCTCATCCTAAGTTATGATGAAGGGGGTGTTGGTGTGTGTATTTTCCACATCATTAGGTGAGTCATCTCACTTAGGTGAGATCATAGGTCCATGTGTCATTTAGGGGTCATTATGAGATTCTCTTATGCATCAGACGTCAGTGCATTAGTGTGTCATATGCATCATTGGGAGTTACACTTCTATTCTAGGAATGTAACTCCCCCTCTCTACTCAAGTTGTCATGATTGCAACACTGGGGGTTACTCAGCACCTCCTATATGTACACCCCATTTGATCTATGAGATAGAGGAGAGTTTTATGGCTTAACCAGTTCCCCCGTTTGTCAAATCTTTACATGCACATTCGGTTGATGCTCGCTCCTCCCGAGATCTCTTCACATTGTCGTTCGCACGTCTGTTGATGTGCATGTCGTCCCTCATGATCCTCGCTTGTGGTTTTAAACCATCTTTCAACACAAGTGTAAGAATTATCCTAATAAATAAATAAAAGGATAAATAATAACCTACACTAACACCCTCCCATAATCATAGCTTAGGCATGCAAAAATAAGGTGGGTTACAGTAATAAGGCCCGATGAAGTACCCATGTACAATAACTAGGAAAATTGGACACCGCAAGGTACCCAAAACCGGTAATAACAAAGTAGAGAGAGAAATCCCCTTTGCAAGATATCCTTAGAATATTGGCTCCAAAAACTTGTACAATCTTTGAAGAAGTGTGGTGTGCACTATGGTCTGAATCCACTGCTCGATCATAGAACTCAAAAACAATTGACACTGGGCTTCACTAGAATAGCTCCATGCGAGGAAGAGACTGTTAAAAGAAGTGATGTCAAAAATGCAAAAACACCAAACATAATTTGATCAACTACTACAAATAGGTGTGCCACGATCCAAGAACAACCAAGGAAATAAGGCAAGGACACGAGATCTAAATAAATAGGAGTGCCACGATCCAAGAAAAGCCAAGGTAATAAGGCAAGGACACAAAATCTGAAGAAACAAGATCAACTGCTACAAATAGGTGTGTCACGATCCAAGAACAATAACCAAGGCAACAAGGCAAGGACATGAGATCCAAATAAATATGAGTGCCATGATCCAAGAAAATCCAAGGTAACAAGGCAAGGACATGAAACCCGAAGAAGTAATATCAACACCACACCCTCCCATACTGCTGAATGAGTAGAGTGATACCATAGATCTATATGAGTTTTCAAAATCAACTACTCGAACAATAACAAACTAATACTGGGCTTCACCAGAATATCTCCCCCACAAGAGACAATTTCAACATGCCAATAAAAGTGTCAAAAATATAGATCCAAAATATCTCAACAAAAAGAAAGATATAAATGTATACACCCATAGATACAATAATGCAACACCCAAAAGTTTAGGACGTTGGGCTCAACCAAAATTACATCCACAAGTGATTATAACACCCTCCCAAATTTATCACTTTATAATTGAGTGTATGTAAATATTACAATGAGTAAAAGTACCTTTTACTTTTAAAATATGTGTATAAAATTTCACCAATGCGTAGATCTCGAAAATATAAACAATTTCAAAAATATCACCTTAATCCGAGCTCTGAAATCAAAAGTTATGAGCTCTATAAGGTTTTCTTATTAAAATAATATTTTAATGCTGATTCTTTTTAAAAGGTACACGTGACACCCAAATGTCCAAAGGGTAAAAGAGTGCATCCATATGATTTAGGCTTGCATACCCAAGGATAAAAGCTTACACCCAAAACCTAAATGTCCAGAGGGTAAATCATTGCATCTAGAGGGTACACTTCTATATCTAATGGATAAAAGAATGCACATAGAGGGTGCGATCTACGTCCAATGGATAAAATATTGCATCCAAAATAGAAATATCCAGAGGGTAAAAGAGTACATCTGGAAGGTACATGCTTATATCGAATGGATAAAAGAAATGCACCTCGAGGGTACATATCTACATAAAGTGGATAAAAGAATGCATCCAAAATAGAAATATCCAGAGGGTAAAATAATGCATCTAGAAGGTACACACTTATATCCCATGGATAAAAAAATGCATCGAGAGTGCACGATCCGCATCCAGGTGGATAAAAGACTACATCCAAAATAGAAATATACGAGAGGGTAGAAGAATGCATCCCAATGGCTAAAAAGAATGCACCAAGAGGGTAAAAATATGTGTCCAGTGGATAAAAGACTACATCCAAAACAAAAATATCCAAATGGTAAAATAATGCATCCGGAAGGTACACTCTTATATCCAATGGATAAAAGAATGCACAAAAAAATATAATTGTTAATACAAACTTTGACTGCAAATATCTCTTTTTTTGGTACACTGTATAAAAAAAAAGATAGAAACCTAGAAAGTTTCTCGAAAAAAACCAGAAAAATGATATAATTTTTGTGTCAAAAATATGTCTCGTACATAATTATACAGCTTTTTTGAGAAATGTGCCAAAACCCTTAAAAATGTCCATATTTGACTATCTCAGAACATGGTCAAGTTTACAGTCGAATCTAGGGTTTCAAAGACCTTCCAAATCCAATAACACACTTTGTTTTGCATAAAAATACATGTTACAGAAAAGTGCTAACAAATAATGAATACATGAAAATAATAAATCCTTGCTTGCAAAGAAAAACTTACAAATGGATGTCTACATCATCTATCACTTTGATACCATGAAAGGAATGATAAGAAGATTGTTCCAAGCTACGATCTCAAATGATAATAGCACACCACATTATATTTTCAAAACAAGAGCTAAAATACCATATATGGAAATCCATCATAATCCATAATGCTCAATAAATTACAATACAATGACTTGAATTACTCAATAAGAAAGATGTACATATAGGAGGAGGGAAGTGCAACTACTACCTAAATCAGTGGTGAAGAACTCCCACTAACTAATACTCTTGGTAGTTAAGTTAATGATGAGTGCATTGTTTGGCTCATTTATATCATTTCTTCAGATCGGAAATACTCTTTGTGATATGACTTATTAGTATATGGGGATGTTTTGTGTAGTCATGTCTTAGTAGGTTGATGCATTTTCCTTGCTATTATTTATGAAAACCGTTTATCCCATGAACTTCCTACTAACTACCTTGATTTAAACTAACCAACTTGGATGCATAGGTTACGAGATAACTAAGGGAGATTTATAACACACAATATGCAACAAATCTCTTTAGACACTTCACAAGAGAGGAACAATGAGAGTGATCAGATTCCAATTCAACGACTAGAACCTTTTCGAGCATTCAGTATCCTCTTCACATCATTCCTGTAATGGGGATCTTGGGAATGCTTTGAAGAACAACCTTTAGGACAAACATTTACATACTCCATTGTCCTCGATATAGATGAGGATGCACCGATGAAAAACATCTCACCATCCATCCTCCCCTCTTTCGAGGAATGACCAAAGAAGACCCCGATCGCTTTGTTTGAATTTAAAATCCATGTGCATGCATATATGACTACCAAACTGACAATCAAAAACTCAAATTATTTCCCTCCACTCTCAAAGATTCTGCTATGAGATGGTTTATGGGGTTACCATCTAACTCCATTAATTCCTGGAAGCCATGGAAATAGCCTTCCTGGATAAATACCAAGACTATTATAGAGGAAGGGATAGGAAGGAGGAGTTCTTCCAAATACGGGAAAAGAAAGATGACAATCTAGAGGATTATCTGGATAGATTCCTCTTTCTCTATAAACGCAGTGGGTATACGTTACATGCAGAAATCACTAAAATAGTCTTTCTAAAAGGACTGGATGAGGAAACCAAGGATTCTCTCCATCTCATGGGAGGTGGAGATGTGCATAAGCTTACCATGGAACAAATTACTGAGCTATGTAGAAGATATTCTAGAACACGTGGAGGAATACGAAGGAAACAAACATCCAAGTCTTTGGGTACCTCTGAACTTCTAGAAGAAATGGCCAACATGAAAATAGACATTCTATTGCAATTAACATCCACCATAGATGGAATCAAGGCAAAATCCACCCCTACTAAAGAACCATTGGACATGTATTGCCCTAAATGTCGGAAGAGACACCCCTTGAGAGAATGTCCTTTGGATGTCATAGATATGTGCTTAATCTATGAAGTTACTGACCATGACACTAAACATTGCACACTTCTACCAAAATTGAAGGGAGGTTTGAATGCCATCTCTCAAACAAGTGTTGAATTAAATTTTGTCCAAAGACCAAACAATTAGGGTGGGTTCCCATCTAGACCAACTCAGAATCCCTGGAGAATGCCATGGCCAAATCAAGCCTCTCAGTCTTCTTGGGGACAACTTGAGTGGGCAAACTCAAATTGAATGACTTATCCATATCCACCACCTTGGAAAATCCCTACACTCGGCCGAGTTGGGCTCCACCACCCGTAGCCAATCCTTGCACTATCGGCAGATGGGGTCCTCAACAAAATTTTAGCCAGAATCAATCCTGGGCACCACCACAAAATGGTAATCAACAACGCAAGTTCTAGCAGCCACAACAAGCTTTAATGCCTCCACCTCAAGCCTACCAAAATCAAGGACAAGCAACACAAACACAACTTCCGGCTCAGCCGGTATCCAATCCTAAAAATCAATAGACAGCTTCGATTGATGACACAGATGCAGGTAACACCATGCAAGTTAACACTATTGGTAATTTACGATTACGATTTGGCAAAATATTGAACCCTCCTGTTGTTATCACAAAACTGCCTGATGATGCCAAGATAAGGAAGAAAAACTTGAGGGTAATATTGGTTCTTCACCAATGCCAGATAAACAAGATGATCAAATACCCAAACCGACTACACTTCATTGAGCTTTACGAGTGATTACAGGACACTCGGATTGCAGATGAAACAAAACTAGTTCAGGAATTGAAAAAAGTACATATTGAGGTTCCACTGCTATGTGCAATAAGGGACATCCCTAAACTAAATCAAACCATTAGAAATGAATGTATAAAGACATGAGGAAGAAAAAATAAATACCCAAAGACTATCGAGTTGAAGGAATTTAGCTGATTTAGTTCTTTGGCACCCTCATCTCACCAAAATATGGGGATCACAGGAGCCTGTCATTACTATTTGTATAAACAACCACCAATATCTAATGTTTTGGTGGACTTGGTGCTCTATTAATGTCATCACAACGAGAAATGTTTAACCTAATATCCTTAACAAGACTTCAACCAACCAACACTTTGTTCTACAATTAGCGAATCAATCCATTATTGTGCACACGATGGTATGGTTGAAGATATAATGGTCACCGTTGAATCATGGGAGTACCCAATCGATTTCATGGTTTTGCAGCCTAAAGCTCGGAAGTTGGGATATCCAGTCATCTTAGGAAGACCTTGGCTAGCTACGGTTGCTGCTTACATTGACTGTAGGTTAGGAAACATGACAATTCTAAATGGGCAAAAATCCAAACACATTTCATTATATCCTCCTTGCCCAGCCTTATATGAACAATTGTGACCAGGTATGGGTGGATTCTTTGGATGCTAACTCTTTGAATTCTTCTTTTCTGGCCACTATTGCAGTACACAATCATATGATGGAAGCTACAGAGTCATATGCGCTGACTGATTCTAAGGACTCTGCAACTACGGAAATCAACACTACTACTATGGAATTTGGAATATCAGCATTAGACATTACCTCTGTTGAGTCTGGTAGGAAACTCTATGCTTATAATTCTAAACATTTAGTTCCTGATTTCTATTGTCCTTTAACTAAGGTTCTGTCTTTTGATAACATATCCATCTTGCACATGCTTCAGCCCCATGTTTTCCCATTGAATTCTTTTATCACTAGTACAGAGCTTGCTCTTGCGAATGATACTAAGCAGGTGCTTGTCAGTATGGGTAGAGAGCTGACTATAGGAAGCGACTTGGAGGTCAATCAAGAAGCTAGGGTGCTTGAGGTTCTGAAGAAACATTCTCATGCTTTTGCTTGGGATTACACTGATATGAAAGGAATTCATCCTAGCATCTGTACACATCATATTTACACCGATGACGTCAAACCTATAAGGTAGCCGCAACGAAGAATCAATCCAACATTGAGAGACATAGTCAAAACTGAGATCGAAAAGCTCCTAAAGGTAGGTTTCATCTATCCTATATCTGATAGTTAGTGGGTTTCCCCATTAGTTATTGTTCCCAAGAAGAATGGTAAGTGGTGAATATGTGTTGATTATAGGGAACTTAACAAAGCCACCAAGAAAGATTATTTTCCCCTGCCTTTCATTGACCAAGTCCTAGACAATTTGGCTGGTAAGAAATATTTCTCTTTCTTGGATGGGTTTAGTGGGTATAATCAAATTAGTATTTCCCCTGCTGATCAGGATAAGACTACTTTTACGTGCCCTTGGGGTACATCGCTCACGTGAGTCTTACCTTTTGGGCTTTCTAATGCCCCCGCCACATTTCAAAGGCGCTCTTGGCCATTTTTACAGATCTTTCTAACAACTGTGTTGAGGTTTATATGGATGATTTCACTGTCCATGGATCCACTTTTGAAGAATCTTTGAATAATCTTGAGAAAGTACTCAGTCAATGTGAACAACACCAACTATCTCTGAGTCATGAAAAATGTCTAATGATGGTTGATCAAGGAATTGTCTTAGGTCACCATGTTTCAGCCTAAGGTATAAAGGTGGATCCCAAAAAGATATCAGTCATCACCCAATTACCTATACCAGCTAATCGATTGATATCAAAAGTTTCCTTGGCCATGCAGGTTATTACCATCGATTCATAAAAGATTTTAGCAAAATTTCTGCCCCAATGTTTTCATTACTAACCAAAGATTGTGTTTTTGAATGGTCTTCTTAGTGTCAACAGGCATTTGATTCTATCAAAGAAAAGTTGACAACAACCCTTGTCTTATGTGGCCCTGACTGGGGACAACCTTTCCATATCCACACTGATGCTTCTAATATAGCCATGGGTGTTATCCTTGGACAAAAAGACTCAGAAGATCATATGTATGCAATTTATTTTATTAGCAAAAATATGACTCCTACGGAAAATAATTACACTACTACGGAAAAAGAGTTTTTGGCTATTGTATATGCTTTGAATAAATTTTGTCATTACATCACTGGATATAAATTTTTTGTTTACACTGACCACTCTGCCATTCGATATTTGATGAACAAACCAGTGGTTGGCGGAAGGCTCATTCACTAGTTACTCTTGTTGCAAGAATTCAATCTCACTATTATAGATAAGCCTGGGAAATCTAACGTTGTTGCTAACTTTATTTCTAGAATAAATGTTTCAGGTGATGACGAAGCAGTCCAAGACCAATTTCCTGATGAACACTTGTTTGCTATCTCCACTAAGACTCCCTGTTCACTGATCTTGTGAATTATTTAACAACAGGGAAGTTTCCTGCCTATTTTACTCATAAGGAAAGAAGGCGATTGGTTAGAAATAGTGCAACGTATAAATGGTGTAACGGATTCTTATTTAAATGTTGTCTTGACATGGTTCTTCGCAGGTGTGTTCAAGAGGATGAGGTACATGACATACTGTGAGCATGTCATGATGAGCCAGGAGGTGGACATTATTCAGTGAAATGAACAATTCACAAGATCCTTGGAGCAGGGTACTATTGGCCTTCCCTCCATAAGAATGTCAAAAGTATGTGTGGCGCAGTGTGATGCATGCCAACGAATGGGAAAACCTACACTTTCTACGGAAATGCCTCTCAACCCTCGGTTGGTTCTAGGACCATTTTAGAAATGGGGTATTGATTTTGTTGGACCATTTGATCCTCCATCTTTCGGAAGGAGTATCTCTTGGTATGCACGGACTATGTCACCAAATGGGCTGAAGTTCAAGCATTGGCATCTGCCAATGAAGATGCTATATTTGATTTTCTCTACAACTAGATATTGCTACGATTTGGAGCACCAAGGGCCATTGTATCTGATCAAGGTCCTCAATTTGTTTCAAATATGATTGAAGCTTTCTTAGGAATCTACATAATCGAGCAATTTGGAAATCATCACCATATCACCCCCATTCTAATGGGAAAGTGGAGGTAACTAATCGAGAGCTCGAGAATATTCTAACTAAGGTGGTCAATGCCAATAGAAAGAATTGGGTACCAAAGCTTCCCGAGGTTGTCTGGGCCTACAACACGACCTGGAAAACAACTACTGGTTTCTCTCCCTATTAGCTGGTCTTTGGGAAGAAGCCATCATTTACTGTTGAGTTCGAGTTGCACACACAGGCGAACAGTGTTAGAAGTTGGGATCGATTTGGATGAAGCACAGGTGTGAGCGAGTGTTGCGATTAAATGAATTAGATGAAATGTGGATGGAGGCACAACAAATGGTGACCAAATTCTACACATCAACGAAAAACTTGGCATGATGTTCACATAAAAAAAGGATATTTCATGAAGGATGATGAGGTTTTTCTCTTTGATTCCCGCTATCAACAGCGGTTTAAAGGCAAGTTCGTACACGTTGGTTAGGTCCCTATCAGTAAATCAAGCGTTTGATAATGGCTCTGCTCGATTCGATACCCTCTTGGTTTATGGAGACAAACAGACTCTTCGTAAATGGGCATGAGATCCGAGTTTATCACCAACCGATTTGGATAAGAAGACTTTCACCGATGACATTCATTACTGACAGACATGCATGCTAAGGAGGCTCTTTGCCTCTCACACATGGAGTAATCAATCTTTTGCAAAATTCAATAAAGGAAGATGGTCCTTCATTCGATCTTCTTCCCTTAGTTAGTAGTTTTTATTGTAATTTCCAATAAATGTAGGAATTTTTGTTATTTCTACTGCCACTAATCATGTTTCATCCCAAATTGTAGGGCATAGGAATCTATAGATATCGGCTGACTAAATGTGGCATGGGTAAGTGCATTTAACTTGCTAATGATATTTCTATGTGAAACATTTCCCCATGTAGTCATTTGTCATTATGATGCCATCATGAAATGATTGTTATGATCATTCTGGATCTCTTCCAAATCTGGCTCTATGAATGATGACATAAAAGGAGTAATGGCTCATAAATCTCCACATGCTTTGATGTGTCACACTCTCCAACATCAGGACAGATGGAACTTTCTCCTCAAACATGGGATATGTGTCACCGCAAAATATTAATCTCACATGGGTGGCCGGTCTCATCACTATTTTTGCCGTCACCTTCGCTTGATGTTGCGCTACCCAAGGAATATGGTGTCATTTGAAATTTAATGCTCTGCAATCGCTTCTTCCCGTTGTGGTATGCACATCAATCATGACTGGTTTTATCAAACACTCGATGGGAAGTGGAAGAAATGCTCTGCTCTGGTTTTTTGTTACCATGTATTTCTTACTTTTTGGCTCAGCATGGGACCGCGAAAGACATCAGAACCTGCTTCACCTAATGCCTTGCTCCGAATGTCGCCCTTTCGCAGGTATTTCATGATTTCGGATGGTTAGATTTCATTCGGCAATTTGAAGGTTTTGATGAGGGCATTGTGGAAGAGTTCTTGAATAATTTTGAGTCCACATGCTTGCAAGTTGGTGGACGAAGAGTTGAAATTACCAGTCAGGTCATTTCTAACCTATCTGGACTTGCCAAACTTTAGTTTAAAGGTTATGACGAATGCCCCTTTGCAAATTCTAATTGCTCAGTTCCACGACAAAGGAGAGGCACTCACGAAGGTCATCTTGACTCCATTGGGTGTCCAAAAGGGTGTTAAGCGGAAAATTTTACCTGGAATCTAGGGTGAGATTGCTAAATGGGTCAACATGTATTTTATATGTGATGGCCAAGCCTCTATTCAGGGTGGTGATGCACTCAAAATACTCATTCACCTTAAAAAGGGACATGTTAACCAGGCCCTTCGGGTAAATTTTCAGTACCTCACCTCACAGACTCCATCATTAAGGTATGCCAAAAACACCGGTCCAGTGGGGCAAGTCTATGATTAAGCACCCGGGGTTGATTCATCTATTGTGTTCACACCAAGTTTTATTTCGACCAAAGTGGAGGCTCGAGGGACGTGTTGGTGGTAAAGGGTCCAGGCCTAAGCAATTAAAATCTGGTCTCTCTTCTACACCTCGGTCTACCCTTGCATCGGGCCCTTCACATAGTCAAGCAGAGGCAACTGATGTTCCTGAGCATGCCGACACGGTTGGTACTCCTGAGGGACCATCCCCATCCATTTATGATTCAAAAGGCAAGTGTCCCATGGCCCCATCTTCCTCCATGCAGCTACGGTCCTGGCAGCTTAGCTCATTTTTGCAGACAGGTAGTTTCCAATTGGAGTCCTTACATGATGACACTGCCCACATTCGGGAGGAATCGCATACGAGGATGTCCCGGCCCGCTCCATCATCTGCTATTCCATCATCTACAAAAATTCACACTGTAAATCCAGAAATGCTTGACACCCAAGTAGCGCCTTCTCACAACTATCTGGAGGAGATTGCACTGCTAAAATCTCAGTTATAAGGGATGGAAGAATCCACCCTTTTACTACAAGCTGAAATTACAAAAAGAAGCAGTAGAAAAAGTTTGGGAGATTGCTACCACTGTGCTTGAAGTGAGTTGTCTAAAGTGACAACGTGATAAGAGTCTTACCCTCTTGAATAATTTCCAACAGTTGTCCCTTCAGGAAAGGGAATTACGGAAAGAAAATAAAAAATTAAAAAAGAAAAAGAATCTCTGGAAGAGGAAAAATGAAAAGTAACATCTATCTTAGACTTTGTCTGTCCTTTAGCCATCAAACTATCTGTCATCTGTAGAAACCATCGTCGATTTACAACATGTATGTCCAAGAACAATTTTATTCTTGGCAGTTATTTCAATTGTGTTCTCAAGCCCCTCACAAAATTCCCGATGGCCCTAGTTTTTTATCAGTCTACAAGAACAACACTCTGAAAATTCAAAATTTGCTCTGTGAATTTTATCTACATAACATGATAGTGACCAATGTCCCTGATTTCTTGATCAACCTATTTGTGGGTGATTTTCAAATTAAAGCCTTTCAGTCTGTATTGTGGAATCAGATAATTTGGAGGTAGCAAACAGATAGTTTCAATAACACTGCTCAGTCCATCGATTTTACATTCGCCCAACTCATCATACAGATGTTGCCCTGTGGAAAAAATTTAGATCATTGTACTATCAGGTAGGGGTTGGGGTGAATACTTCTCGATTTTGCTTCAGTGTATTATTGATTTTGAAAATTATAGTTAGGAGAATTTTGGGGCTACTTGGCAAGCTTGTGATAGGAGATGGGATACTTTAAGCTGCTGCTTTGAAATGTAGGGAGGTCCTCTCTCCCCAGAATTTGAGCTGAAGCATGCGAAGGGTGATGCCCTCATCGCCATTATCAAAAAAACTACAGAGAAAACCAGCCAACAATACACTGATGAATGGGCAGGCCTCCAAGTGCGGCCACCACTCCTCTTGAGCCCTCTCATGACTTGGCAGAACAATGTAGCACAGTCCCATGACAGTTTCACTGCCTGGGTGGAAATGACCTCCAATACTCAAGGCTGCAAGAATACCACAAAGCAATACATTGATCAATTCGAGGAGTATGACATGGCTGACCAACTTGGCAGGAGAGCAGGGCATAGATGAGTTGCATTGGGACATGCAACAGGTAAAGTTAGGGGAAAATGATGAGTGCATTATTTGGCTCATTTATATCATTTCTTTAGACCGGAAATACTCTTTGTGATATGACTTATTAGTATATGGGGATGTTTTGTGTAGTCATGTCTTAGTAGGTTGATGCATTTTCCTTACTATTATTTATGAAAACCGTTTATCCCATGAACTTCCTACTAACTGCCTTTATGAGATCAAATGTGATGATGTGTGCAGGGAATAATGGAAGTTACTAGTGGATAAGAAGCCCGAGTTCGAAGCATGTGGCTGAAGACTGTTTCCATCGAATTGACCTATTAGCTTGGGCTTGACTCTAACGGCCCGTAGGAATCTATGAGTTTTTAATTGATATTTGATGAACAATGTTTAATGTTGCCTGATATGGTGGATCTTGTAACCAACATTATCTATATGAAGACTTTGTCTTCAGAACTTGAGTACCACTTTTTGATTATCAAAGAAGATTATCTGCATACTATTCTGGATTTTTTTTTGATATGTTATGAACTCATTTCAAAGTTAATGAAAGCCACAAAATTTTGAGAATCAGAAGTTGTTGATCACTCTATCCCAAGGAAGAGCAAGGGCCCACTCAACCGAGGAGATATGAGGTTACTTTGAGTTTTACATGCATACAATCCTTCGATTAGTTTTACTACAATTGTCATTTGATGAGTTTTTGCATGCATGCTTTGATTAACTATATCTGCTTTCTCCATTACCACTTTTGCTTAGAGTAGATGCTTTTGTTATGCAAATCTAGTTCATGAATAGTCTTGCTTTCTGCTAAAAATTCTAGTTATTCAGTTGTGATTTAATTTGTTAAGAATAAGTGTGTGCGTATTTTACTTTACAATAGAAGATTAGTTGTTGAAATCCCTTTCATTGCAAATAGTTGAATTCCGTAGACTTGTATTTAATTTCCATAGATTTTAACTCGCACTTCCGTAGAATAGTCACTAAAACTAAGCAACCCCCAACAAACTCAACGTATAACTGGTTCTTCTAGACTCCATTGCATATTGCCTAGGACACAACCCTGGTTTAGAATGACACTAACAAAAATTATGTCAGTTAAATGATTGGAAGAATACAACGACCTATCGGTTAACTCCGAGAAGACTAGTAAGTTAACTCCACATAACTGAGAAGCTAACTCAACATAACTAGTAAGCTAACTCCACACAACTAGTACACCTAAGCAAGCTAACCCAACAAGTGTAGGACTAACACAAGTGTAAGAATTATCCTAATAAATAAATAAAAGGATAAATAATAACTCACACTAACAGCCCTGGAGCACTAAAACATCCAAAAAAATTGAAAAGATCTGGAGGGAGTTGTAAAATTTTAAAAATGCCCTTAGGCCTTCTAGCCACTTGCCAGCTACTTTGAGAGACCCCAGTGAGTTATTTTACAAATGAGCTCAAGTGTAAGAGAGAGGCGAGTTGTTGTAAAGGTTTGGGAGACCAGCTCGTGCATGGGGGTGACATTGCAAGACTCACCAAGTTCACATGTTGCGGGGTTTGAGCTATTTGGAGTGGATGTGTGGAATCTCATTAGCCAAAATGGCGAGTTAAGCTGAGATAGGAAGTCCAAGGATGAGCAAGGTAGACCATTGCATAAAGAAAAGGGACTTAGGGATGAATGGATCACATTGAGCTTGTTTCAGATTGGCTCATGTAGGGAAATATTGGGCCAAGCTATTTGGAGGTTGTGGTGAGTTTAGGAGAAGGGAACTTGGCGTGTATGCATGGAGTATGGTTGAACAAAGTGCAGCTCAGTGGTGAAGGACATAGAAAAAAATTGAAGTTTGGGAGTTGGATTTATGAGCCAACTCGACAAGTGTTGGGCTGAGTTCTATGCATGAAAATATGTGGGCACATTAGAGATGTGGGGTGTAAAGGGCCCTGGAGGAACTCGGGCCGCGAGTTCCTCGTGGGCTTGAGAGTGCTGAAAAACACTAAGTGTGGGAAACAAGGTGGTCAATGACCCAATGTGGAGGTCAAAGCATTCTTAGGAACAAGTGTGGATCTTACATGGGATTGGAAAATATTATGAGTGTGATCAATACAACTCAAAGCGATGAGCTAAATGTGGGCCCGAGAGGGGTTAGGCGAACGAGATGCGTTGAACCAAGTTCCCTACAAAAAAATGTCTGTAAAATATTAGACGTGGTACATGAGGATTCGGTGGGTAGGTGATCGATGTGGCACTAAGCTAATGTAATACATGTAAATGTGAGCTTGTCATTGAAAGGTAGGTCACCTCGGGGATCCCTCTAGGGTGAAAAGTGAAGGAGTGGGGAAGGCCAATGCACGGGATAACTCGTGGAAGCTTTCAAGCTGGTGGGATGGATCAATGCATGAGCCCATTACATGATGGAAATAAAGATGTTGAGGTGGAGGTAAATAGTTTGGTGGCATGTAAAACAAAAGATCTTTAGGAGATGTAGGAAGGTACTAGCTTGGCAACAGAGCTAAGCTGTCGAGCCGGCCCTCAATGGAAAGTGATAAGTGGTAGACCTCACAAAATTTTAAATGCACCAAGCCATTAAATTATGTAGAAAACATTATGAAAGGAGGACATATTAAAAGTATTTCTCCCACCACTTTTTTAAATGCATAGTCCCATAAGAAGGAAGGCAAGCTCGGGAGTGAACAAATAGTTATCTCGTGCTCAAACTGCATGACTTTTAAATTTCTCAACTAAATCCCACAAAATTGGACTCGTTAGAATAATGGCTTTAATATATACACTTAAAAATTAATAAATCAAAGATTTTATGTAGTTTTGGTGGTTAAATTTTCAAGAAACAAGTCCAGTTTGAAATGATGACTTCTAGGTGGTTGATAGGGCATTTAATGAGCATGACAACCATTTTCTTCTCATTGTAAGTTACAAGTGTTTCACCTGATTCTTAGATCATTTCTTTGAAGTGTTGAAGAAACAAATAGGGTAATGGGTGTAGGAGGAATACTGTTCAAATGCTGGTTGAGGAGTTGTTGCATGCGTATGACTTCCAAATCCACAGCTGATCATGAAAGCTTCCTTTTGGCTAGGAGGAACTACCTATAATGCAAAGCAAGATCACCAGAAAGAATTAAACAATATGGGTAGTGAACTACCTAGTGAATGCTAGATCCGGGAAGTGTGATACTTCCTAGATAGCTGTTAGTCCACTATTTTTAAATAATTTGATGTTGTAAAAAAAGTAAATCCTATTGTAATTTGAAATGATTTAGGTATCTCACTTAAAACACAATAAGAAATCGATCTAATCTAATAGGCTAAGCTAGAATAGAATCCAAAGGTTAAATGATTTGTTCTGGGTTCTGTAGGTTTGACAGAGGTCTCAGGTAGATCATAGGTGGATGAGGGTGAGATGAAATTTGGTGGGTAGGTCTCTATTTTGGGATGTATGGGAAAATACAGAGACCGATGTTGGTTAAGGGTAACCGACGACGGTCAGGTGTAACCATCTTTGGTTATTGTGGAAATCTGGAAATGCCACGAGAAAAAAATTCGGTCTCCTTTGTGATTGCATAAAGGACTTTGGTTAGTCGGGATGAAGTATTAGGTGACTGGGTAGGATTTGGTGAGGTTTTAATGGGTATATGGAGGTGGAAATGTGCTAGGTAGGTCATTAGGTCAACAACACGTAATGTGCATGCAAGGTATAGAAAATGATGAGGTCAAAGGTCACTAGCGATGGTTCGAGTCCAAATAGCTAGGTCACAATGTGGTAATGCCGAGGTAGGGGTAAAATAATGAGTCCCTAAAGGAGGACAAAGGGAGGTAGTAAATGATGAGGTCAAGAAGGTGAGGTAAATGGTTTGGGTAAAGGTGGGGTTGGGTACATGATCAGGGTGAAGGGTGGGGTAAAAGGGAAAAAGGGAAGGCAATGTGCAGGTGAGGGTGACCAATGTTGGTCATGGATAACCGACATCAGTATAGGGAAACCGATGATGGTTAGGTAGGGCACGCGATTGATGTCGGTCAAGGGTAACCGGCGTCGATTATGTTGGGTTAGTTATTAAAATAAAATAAAAATCCACATTTTTGTTATTCATTTGTTATTTGCGAAGTGAGAAAATGAAAAAAAGAGAGAAAAGAGAGAAAAGTGTCCGAAGGAAATGGGACAGTGAGCTAGTAGTTTGATTTGATGAGGGTTTGGTTGGTGAGCAACGGGTCCATGGGATTAGGGAGAGATTTGATTGGTTGGAGGTTGCAAGTAGCTATTCGGTCTTGGCGGAGGTCGAGAGGGATTGGTTAGGCCATTGGTACAATGGCCAAACGTGCCATCGAGATGACGGAAATGCGACAAGGTAAGTGCCCTACTCTACATTTTGGATTTGATAGATTAGAGGAGTAGATTATTGTTAGTTGTAGGTTTTTGTGGGTGGGTAAAAATTAAATTTGGGTATGGGGGAATAACGGGAAAAAAGAGGAAGGGGGAGGGTAGTAAATTGTATAGGTGGGGTGGGTAGAGGTCCAGGGTAGTTTAGGTCATTGTAGGTGGGGTAAAAGGGGTAGGGGAGGGTTTTAGAAAAGGGGTTTTGGGAAGACACGGGTTTTTCTGCGATAGTGATCGACATCATCAAGTGTGGCCGGTGTTGGTTGGGTGGAATCGGTATCGGTCACCAAACAAGTGACCAATGCCGGTTAAGGGGTAACTATGGTTGGTAAGGGTGAACCGGTATCAGTCACCAAGTAGGTGACCAATGCCGGTTTAAGGGTGACTGAGTCGATTAGGATGAACCGGTACCGGTCAGGCTTTTAGGCACAAGGGTGCAAAAGTGATGTGGGCTAGGTAGTTGAGATGGGTAGGGTGAAAATAGGGTGGAGGGTAATGATAATTGGTGAATATGGTCATGGTAAATGTGGATTAATTTTGTGCTTGATTGGATGTAGGGAGAGCACGATTACATATGCGAGACAAAGTTCCTCCTCTACTAGTGACATTGCGCGACAAAGAACCCCATTGGAGCTGTAGCATGTGGAGGTAGTGGGCTTGAGTGGGGTTTGGTTCTATTGACATGTTGTTTGTAGCCCACTTGATGGTTGCGCTCATCGATATATGGGATCTACTGCAACTAACATGTTCCACATCTTTGAAGGGTGAGATGACTATCACCCTAGGGACGTGTTTGAGATTTTATGGTTACCCATATTGGGTGCCCAGTGTTTATTCTATCTCTCCGCCGAGGCCTCGGAGGAGCTGATCGGGGGACAGCGATTTTGGTGAGGGGACGGTAGATATGAGATTCCATAGTGCCAATTTGAGCTATGGAGAGATGTACCTAGCCCATCCGGATGAGACGAGGCTAGTGGTTTTGTTGATGGAGCTAATGTGCTTTGCTATGCCTTGCCGATGCAGGGTGGATGATTTCCGATCATGATGGGGTACTTGCACGATATGATGGTGCATGAGACATGCTTTTCCTGGGCACCAACATTCTTGGTGTAGCTATATAGAGAGCTATGGGCATATGGGTGGTTGTGTAGGTTTAGCCTATGTTGTACATTTATACTACACTGTTGGGCATACGAGCACATAGTGTGTGTGTGACCTATAGGGATGCCCCGAGCAGATGCATTCCCACCTAGATTTGTGTGGGTGGGATACAGGAGATGGGTGCCGGTGATAGGAGAGCAGAGATTGGATAGGCCGACACATGATGTGGCCCATTTTTGGTAGTTACTGGAGGGATTTTCCAGAGTGGACATTATATGGAGGCCATATGTGGGATTCCCCTCATATAGGCATATGCATGAGGAGCTAGCTGAGCTCCAGCTAGAGAGGTGGATACAGGGTTGTCGTGTCGGGGAGGATGAGATGATCCTAGTAGACAGAGTCCGATGGTAGTTTAGGATCTTACAAGACATTCCTCCGCCCTTCCCATAGTATCGAGAGAGATGACATGGAGAGGCCCTAACTCTACCACAACCTACAGTGCCCACAGGGGAGGAGGAGCAGCTAGTGGATTGGTGGATAGATGATGCTTGATGTATAGAAAGCTACAGGTAGGGGCACCACCATAAAACCAAGAGCAGTCCCGATTCATAGGTAGGTGCAAGGCGAGTTCTTGGAGGCGAGATACGTGGGCCGAGACCTATGGGACCACCACAGACCATGCCTATATCTAGGTTATGAGATGCCCTAGGTGAGGCGAGATATTATTAGGACTAGCTTATGGCGGCCAGGATAGATTTCATATCCTATGCCGAGTATAGGGCACAACAGGCATCCAGTGAGAGGATGAGATCCCGCACTCATAGTGTGGAGAGCATAGGAGGTTAGCGAGCTCTCGAGGCCCGATCAGGGAGAGGCCACCAGCGCACGAAGACCAGCTCTAGGTGAGGTGCCAGTAGGGACATAGGAGGTCGAGGGTACATGTGACACAGAGATGGAGGACATCTGGTGAGATGCCTGATATGTGGTCACCTAGTTTTTGATGTATACTAGTTATTTTTGAGATATATATACCAGCCTGCATGCCGAAGATAGTTGTATTTTTTATCACATACCGGCCTATGTGTGCCAAAGAGATTTTGTATTGATTCATTACTTTTTGTATATATGAGACCGGCCTACATGCCGATGACATTTTGTATTGTATATCAGCCTACGTGCCAACATTTTGAGATGATGGACATGATGAGATAGGCATGTATATTAAGATTCACATTTATTGATTTATATGATGAGATACATGGTATTTTGTGATTTGTTTATGTGTTTATGATACATTGGTTTATGGCTTGTGGTAGATGAGATATGGATTGGTTGTTTTGATATGGATGGAAATTAGGTGAGTTAGACATAGTGGAGTCGGTCGGTTTAGGCATGGATCGAGTCGGGTTTGTTAGGCATTGGTTGTGTTCAAAGTAAGTGAAGTTGTGATTCATATATATATATATATATATATATATATATTGCAATGAATGATACTATGAGTCATTTGTGAGATGTGGTATAATCTATGCATAGTGATGATAGAGAAATGGTAGGTGTAATAAATGTATAAAATATGAAGTAACTTGTTATGTATGTGGCTTAATTTCCAATTTTGTATATAAAAGGGAAACTAAGTGAGATGTGGTGTAAATGGTGGGAATATGGAAGATGAGTTGTGTAGGGTAGAGAAATGGTGAGCTAGCTCCTAAGGCCCCCATGCCCTCGAGTGCTACTGCATAGTCCCGGCCAAAAGGGACCTCAGGCTGATGTAGTTCTCCCATAAGCTAGGGAAGAAAATGAGGAGGTGTGAAAATGAGTTGGTAGGTTTTTGGGCATGTTGTGGGTTTAGATCTGCTAGGTGTGGGTAGATTATAGGTAAAATGATGTAGGTGGGGGCAATTGTGGTGAAAGAAGAAGATTACCCCAAAAGTAAGTGTCAAGGACCAAGTCCTGTATAAGATAATCAAAACGTAAACAAAGATGGTTAAAAGATAAAAGGGGGCAATAAAGCCACCTGATTGGGTAGGATCATACCTTGGCGAGGCGATGAATGTAAGACCCTAAAGACATTGCACGATTGACTATTCTACGATGAAAAGTAGTCACAGGATCACCAAATGTCTAAATTCTAAGATGTCCCTTGAGGAAATGAGGAAATGAGAGTGGGAATGGTAAGAAGGGTGAAAGGTAGTTAATTTTATATGGTATAAGTAACAGGCCCTTTGGGAAAGAGGTCCTAGGTCACAATGGGCAAGTCCATGACTAATTTTTTTTTTTTTGATAGACTGATCAATGTGGGAAGTCTATATGGGATAAATAAAATTGAACTCCTTGAGGTCTTCATGAAGCTAATCGATGCGGGAAGCTTCGGTCACTCTCATTTTTTAAAGAGCTTTACATAGCTGTCCTTCATGGGAGCAGTCTATTTATAGTAGTAATTATCGAGAGGAAGATGTCACTTTGAGGGAGTCATTTTTTATTAGAAGTTTGACTCAAGGAGTTTGGTCCCATTGTGAGGTCTTTGCAGTCATGGACAAGACCAAGGTGAAAGATAGGACTCTTGTTCAAAGGGAAAGGTGAAACGACCATGGGATCTCATCTAAAGGTAGATGAAAAGTATCCATGAGAATCATGCTATGTGTAGTGCCGTGGTACACATATTTAAGAGAAGATAACTAGTGACGGGTACTCACATGATTCTTGTTTAATCATTGGTGAGGTGTATGGAGTGAATGGCACTCAAGGGACGAGCATGGAAAGAGACAAAAGGTGAGGTAGGACTAAAAGTCAACAATAGAATGGTCAACTCTACAAGGCATTAAGGGGCTCAGTGTTCGAGTTTACCCTCAAGAGAAGATAAATGATAAGCACCGACCCATAGGTATGAGTCACGATGTATGGTCCAGCTAATTAGGATAAAATTTTCCCGTTTAATTTTATCTCGCTTTGGTTACGTGTTGATTTTCTTTCAGACAAGGTCACCAACTCGGAAGGTCCGTTCATGGACACATTTTTGTAGGCACATTTGATACGTTTTTAGTAAAATTGAAGGTGATCCAGAGCATTAAGATGATGTTCATCTAGTAACTCTAACTATGCTAAATGGTCTTGACGAAAGTCATCATCATTGAGCATGTCATGGAGAGAAATGTGAAGTGAGGGAATTTGGAATTTAAGAGGCAAGACCGGCGCCTCTACTGCAGAGACCAGAGAAAAGGGTGTGGCCATAGTGGAAGTGTGAATACTAGTGCGAGGTATGGCCATAGGGCAAAAGGAATGTGCGTATGTCAATCCTTCCCAGATATTGTCAACCACTTTCATAAGAATTTTGTATAGGGTTTTGTTAGTAGATTCGCTTGGCCATTGGTTTGGGGGTAATAAGGTGATGAGAAACTAAGCTGAATACCAAACGTGTCGTAAAATTTTTGCAATGTTTTGTTTTTATGGAATGAGGCAATGAGGAATACCAAAGTGATAAATGATGTGGTGGTTAATGAAATCAAATATTTTCTTGGCTTTCGTGGAGATGAGTGGTATGGCTTCCACCCATTTTGTATAGTATTCAGTAGAAGTGATGATCCATTGATGGCATTGGGATGAATGAGGATTGATTTCTCCGACAAGATCCAAACCCCATTGAGAGAAGGGCCAAAGGTCACGAGCGACTGTAAGGCATGACTGGGTGTATGATGAAGATTGGAATGTTGTTGGAATTTTACACAATGTTTGATGTAGTCACAAAAATCATGGTTAAGGGTCGGCCAATAATAGCCTAGGTGAAGAATACGCTTAGCAACAACAAGGCCACTAAAGTGACCTCCACATATGCCATCATGAACCTCCTTAATGGTATAAGGAATTTCAGAACTCGTGAGGCATCGTAAGAGAATACCATCTGTAACAACACCCTTGACTGTTGTTATTTTCCTCCTTTGCATTTAAGTGTTGATATGTGATTTTCCTTATATGGATATGTTCTTCGTTATTAGAAATCATGCTTGATATGGATAAGTATTTTCTTCTCTTAAGATCCTTTGATCAAACTGGTATGACTTCTCTGAATCCATTTTTCACTTTTGGTAGGTGATTTGCAATTTGGTTTAAGAGTTGTAAACTTTCCTTTTATCCGACTCACCCTTGGATCAATTTCAGTGATCCAAGGAATGTTTTAAAACTGCTCTATTGAATGAATGGTAAAATCGACATTCCATGAGTTAAGGCACACACTAGATTGAACTTTGTTGTTGCAAGTTCTTTGATTTCTATGTGAATGAACTTCCATTCAGTAGGTTGTTTGGCTTGGGTCTTTGAAGATCGACCAAGACAGGTCATTGTTGATAAAATAGGCATGCAACCTATACACGACATAAGGGATACCCAGGACCCTATTGAGGATTGACTTACGGAATCCTAAGCTAGGTGAAAGTATTCCTACCTAAGCTATGTTACTTGATACAATTCTGTTTCTAACCTAAACTGGTACTAAAGAGTTAGAAGGGTTGCTAGGTATAAAAACTAGAACCTAACACTACAAGGTTATTTAGTGATCTAACCTAGTTTCTAAAAGCTATTGTATTTTTATTACTTACCTATGTGGAGTTATCTAACCTAATTTCTAAGGACCTATGTTGGGGTTAGTGGTTAGTGTTATATCCTAAGGTATAAACTTTAATTCTACCTAAGATCTAACCTAAGCCAGTAATCTACCCTAAACTAATGGCATGAAGGGGAACCTAAGGGGTCACAAGTATTGGGTGATGGTTCCTAAGGCATTAATGTTGTTGATAAGGATGAAAGGACATGCGGGACTGCCAACTTTGGCAGGGGCTAGTTGGGTTGGCGGAGGCCTAGGTGGCAGTATCACTAGAAATGGAAACACATGTTATTTTTGATTGGGAACTTGCCAGACTTGGCAGGTGGTGGCAAGGAAGATTGGGTGGGAGATATGGAATTAATGCAATTAATGAACTTTGTTTCACGAGCCCGAACCACTTTGGAAGGCATGCCAGCGGATTTTTGTTTGGTTGTTTCATTTTGCATGCTCTCCATTTTCTCTCTTCATGCACTCTGGTTTTTCGAACCAACAGTTTAAACTACACTGCATGGCTATTTTGGAGGTTTCAAATCTATTTTTGTTTCATGGAGAGTATATGAGGCATTGTGGAAGAAGTATTTTGTTGTTTGATCTTTCATGGAGAAGAAGGGAAGAAGCGAGCTCAGCTAGAGGTCTTCTTCAATTTTACAGCGACACTATCAGGCATGATAGGCCCTAACTGTTAAAATCTCTTGCTTTCCTCTAACTGTTTTCATTAAAACAAATTTTCTCTGATGAGTTCTATGCATTCATGCTTTATCTGGTAAATTTATTGATGGGTTTTGTAAAACTTGTATTTTGGGTTTTGAAACTGTGTTTTACTTGATTATGTTGGAAGCTTGTTTTGCATTGCCTTTTTCACCAAGGAACTGTGCATATGTGAACAAACCTGGTCACTTTGTTTGGCTTCTTCAGTGGTTTGAAATTGTTGTTGGTTTTGACTTCTTTTGCGGTCTTTAATTGTTACAGAGATCTGTCTGTATTTGTTGAGTTTAGTGTTGCAAACTGTTGTGTTTTATATACCCGAGCTGGTAAGCAACTCTAGTACTTATGGAAACTCACAAACTGGTTTGAGCTATTTGATTGGAAACTTGTTTCGGTGGATGGAACCGTTGTAGAGATTATTTTCTCTATGATGTTAGCATTTTATTTCATGGTTAATTGGACTGTGAATAAATCCATAAATGGCTTGTTTTGTATCACCTTGTGGAAACTTTGATGTGGGAAAAACCATATATGGTTTAGTTTTGTATTTCTTCTTGTGAGAAACATTGACTGTTATTGAAACTTGCATGCACTGGAGAAACCGTATATGGTTTAGTTTTGTGTTTCATCCTATGCAAACTTGATTGTTTTTGGAATAGTATCGAACTTGAAACTTGGGTTTGTTATCTTTGATAATTTGTACTATGTTCGAAGCCGCTTAAGGCATGGTGCTTGTGAACTATTTCTTTGTGACTATTTAACTATTATTGTAGGTTCGTTATGAACCCAACTTTCATGTTTTGTAGTCATTTGGACCAAACTCTGTTAAGTATCTTACATTTAGTATGGGAAACTGGTTTGAAAGGATCCTAACTAAAATGGAAGCTAGTTGTTTGTAGAATGAACTGTTTTATAAGAAGTTTCTTCTTACTCGATCTAGCTTTACTGATGCTGGTGTATTTAGGGATTTGTGATTGTGATATTGTGATACATCCCTGTACAATTGTTTTGTTACTTGGTGTTTGTAATTTTAAAAGGTAACCTGAACGATGTGTTGGTTCAGATATTATAATCTTTTGATTATTTTATAAACTAGGGAGGGAACATGTTGTTACCCAAACTTGGTTGAAAGCATTTGAATGATTTGACCCTTTTTGGGAGCTTATGTTGTACATTGTGTTCAGATTTGTATTCAAGTCTTTGACTGAATGTACTATTTGTTGATCTTGTCTTTTAAAAGGAGTTTATTACTTGGATGGTGTGGTTCTAGATTCAGAATCTTTTTAATAAACTACATATGTAAGAGAAAACTGGAAGCATGGCTTAGTAGGTTGATTAGATAAACTCTTAAAGATATTGATTGGAAACAACTTGTTGGATGTCTTTTATTTGGAATCTCAACCTGTAGTTCTTGTAGTGATATACTTTGTTGAGATAGTTCTGTTTTACCTGAACTGTTGGAAAGTTTTGAGTGTTCAGCATCTACTCAGA
Organism: Taxus wallichiana var. yunnanensis; assembly: GCA_018340775.1. Classification (NCBI taxonomy): domain Eukaryota; kingdom Viridiplantae; phylum Streptophyta; class Pinopsida; order Cupressales; family Taxaceae; genus Taxus; species Taxus wallichiana. The sequence continues at coordinate 826,171,795 of CM031238.1, forward strand.
CTTCTTACCTCTTGTTGAGTCTAGTAAATGAATGTTAGGTCTTGAAAGTTTAATTGTGATTCAAATCCATTGCGGACTGTGTTTGAACTTCACTATTTTATCATCAAGTTTAAAAAGAGAATAGTAATGGAAAGGATTGATGGAACTTCACTGTTAGATGGTAAAGTGTTCTATGAAGGAAAAATGCTAGTGTGCTCTCTTCAGGCTGTTCTGGTCCAATAAAATATTGTTAAGTCTTTGACAGAATACACTGTGAAACTTACTGTCCTTAGACTGTGTATGAACTCCATTATTACAATGTTTCCGATGGAAGTTAGGTTGGCAAATGAAATTGTAACTTGTTGTTGACTGTTAATCCATCACTTCTCCTTGGATTTCTTTCATATGAATCTATTTGATGAATACCTTAAATTGTTAAATTTTAAAGTAGAGTTACTTTAAAGGAACTGTTTAAATCATGATATACACTTGTTTCAGCCTGGCTGATGATTATGTACTTTGGCAAATGGAATGCTTTCTTTTCTTCCTTACTTGAAAGTGAGATGAATCATCCAAGAGGGAATATGTTGTAAATACTTTTGTATCTTATAGTAAAGATATGAGTTGTATTATATTTGGTAGATTGGAAATAGTGATATGTTATGTTTTGTTGTTTGGTAAAGATAATTGATGGAATCAATTATACTTTAATTTATAGGACAGTAATATAGATTATATTTTGTTCTTCTTTTGTTAAACCTGTTTAGTATTGCTCTTCTTTTTATTGATATTACTTATGCTTAGGGAGTATGAATTACTTGTTCATTAAAGTAGGGTTGTTTTATCGAGAAAAATAGTCGAATGCACTTCATTTTAAGGCTTAGTGCTTATCATGCTCATTCATTGAACTCCGACCCGTGCTATAGCAAATTTTTACAGATGGACTTCATAAGTGATAAAAGAAGGAAAAACTTATATGATGCATTGGCTGATCTAAGTTGGTTCTTGTGAAGAATTCTGATCTGTTCTTAAGTTGTATTGAAAAGAAAAGTTATTTTCTTTTGAATGAAGGCTATTGTCATGTAGTATGTCTGAAATGCATAAGTTGTAAATGTATAAGTTTTGAAAAGGAAATGTAGAATGAGAATTTACTTGCATGGATTATGTAAATTATCTTGTACTTTTGCAAAAGAAATGGAATCCTATTCTGTTGATGTTCTTCATGTTATTTATATGTTTCAATGAGTGTTCTTGGATAAGTAGGAAAAAGGGAATTAGAGTATTATCCCTAAACGTGAAGCAACTAAATAAGTTGCAGATAATCAATGTTCTTATCTAAACAATTCATATTATTAAAGTAACGTGTGATGAACTTACAATGAACTCTATAGAATTTATAAAGGATATAAAGGGTGTGTAAGTCCTAAGAACTTAACTATGAAGAGGAAGACTCTTCCTCTCTTAAGAAAAAGTAAACAAGAAGGAATATATGAATACAATCATTAGACTTCATTTAATAAAGTCTACTAAGTTACAACCTCGGTGGTTGTTACACTTCCTTGAATAGTTAAATCACATTGAATGAAACTTAAGAGGTTGCTGTCCTTAATTCTTGGTGGTTGTTTGTTTAGCCAATGTTAGCAAACAAACATCGAAAGCAATCTTAATTTAAGGAAGTTCTGCAAGGGTTAATAGAACCTAATTGGAAAAGAACTTAGGGAGAGTTGGATTAGAGTCTAGGCAGGGTTGCTGAAATCTACCTTTAGGAATCCAAATTAATTAACTTTAATAATCTCCTAAGGGTATGTATATCTCGATGAGGCTTTTCGTAGGATGTTGGCACATGCCAACTATAGGGTTGTACCTTCAAGAAGATTAGGATCTTCTCAAGGATACAACACTATAGTTGACATGTGGCAACACCCTTCTGCATTGATCGTCTAGATCTACACACTTTTGGACTTGAACTTAGTTTCTCTCCTAGACTGGGTAGTAGCGTAGTTGTGATACAAAGTAGCCCTCTAGGACTCAGGGTATCTTGGCACACGGGGTTGACTTAGGTTGACCCAGTATGCCAATCTATCCTAAGTCTTTGGGAGCTCCTTCCTATCATAACCTATGATGTTAACCAGAACTAGGGATAAACCTTGGGCAAGAGGACTGACAGAAGTCAGTAGAGGACATTCTAGATAACAATAGAGTGGGGTGAAGGACATATTCCAGATTGACGAGTATGTCATCAAGGAATAAGTAATATGAACAGTATGTTAGAAAACTTTGGCCAAAGTATCACAAGCTACTAGTTGCGTTGTCCTATGTCACCTAGTCTAAGGATCGTGATGCAGATGAATATTGGTAACAACTATTCAGTTAGGTTCCTTAGACAGATCACTCAATACCCAGAACAGGGTAAGAGAACCAAGTATACATAGTATACAGAAAAGTATTCAATACTTAGTGTTAAACATGAATAGATCGGTAGGTTACCGAGTCATTATAGCTGCATATGGTTATCTGTTATAAGAATGGTTGTTTTGGAATGTGTGTTCTAAATTACGTATTTAGAACAGGGAACATTACTCAAACTTTTTTCCCTTATTTCTAAAGTCTTAAAATGGGAATGTTACACCATCAAAGCCATGCTTATAGAGGAGTCCCCTAGAATAACATAACGAGAGACATTTTAAGGAAGGCATGTTTTACATTACAGGTGAGATCGGGAGGTAAGATGGAGAGAGAAAGGTAGTCGAGTATTGTTTATACCAAAGGTTCCTCGGTCAGCGGTTGTGGTTCCGATCAAGTAAAGATTGTGGAGGTAAATAAGAAGGTGATTGGAGTCATTGTCTTGTGACAAAGATTGTAGTATCGGAAGGTAAAGTGGGTATTTGGGAAGCTAAGTAGGCCATGGTATCTGTAAATTTGTTGGTTGAACGTGGGATGGTTTAAAGGGTGTAACGATCAAAGGTGGTCAAAAGCATGTCAACATGATGTTTATACTTTTGAAGTATCTCATTACGACATTGGTACATACCATTGATTTGGTTCACGACCAATTGAGAATCACCAAAGATGTTGATTGATTTGAAATATAGGGTGTAGGTGGCTTGGAGACCTACCACGAGTGCTTCGTATTTGACAATATTGTTGGTGCATTCAAAGTCTAGTTTGAAAGACAAAGGCATGGGTTCTCCATCAAGAGGAATGAGAATAATACCAGCTCCACCCCATGCTGACACTTGGAACCATTAAAGAAGAGTGTCATTTGGTAAGGGGGTTCGTCCAGGGAAAGGGTAGTAATTGAATCATCTGGAAAGTCAAAATTAGAGGGTTGATCCCCAGAAATAGGTGCGTCAGCCAATTGATCGGTGATAGCTTGGCACTTGATGGAATTTTTATGAATGAATTCGAGGTCAAGATTAGCTAAAAGCATAAGCCATCGTGCAACATGCTAATTTTGATAAGGTTTGGTGTACATGAAGTGTAAGGGGTTGGTATTGGTCAAAACATAGGTTTTTGGTTGAGTAGGTAATGACGGAGTTTGGTGGCAACAAAAACTAAGGTTAATCAAAGTTTTTCAGGATGGTTGTATCGTGTTTCATAGTCCAAAAGCATATGTCTTATGTAATAAACCGTGTGCTCCTATTTTGTTTATCGTGATGAGCGAGCATGGCTCCCAAAGAATGATCGAGTAGGGATATGTATAGGTAGAAAGGTTGATCATCTTTAGGTGGGATGAGTACAGTGGTTGGAGAAGGTATTATTTTAATGCCTCAAAAGCTTTGTGATAGTCATCATCCCATTTAAAGGAGACATCCTTCTTGAGCAGATGATGAAATGGTTGACACCGATAAGATAATTGTGAAATGAAATGATGAATGGACTAAAATTTACCTTGTAGGCTACGGAGTTGTTTAAGGTTAGTGGGTAGAGGCATTTCCAGAATGGCCTTGACTTTAAAGCAGGTCAACTTCTATACCATGAAGGGAAATAATAAATCCCGTGGATCTTTCCCGAGAGAACCGTGTAGATGCACTTCTTAGGCAAGGTGGATGTAATATTTAATGAGGTGGTCAAAGATGGTTTTAAGGATGGTAAGGTTCTATCATCACCAATTCGGCACTATAATAATTCTTTACCAAGAACTCCTCGTGCTATGATTATTTACTAATGCACACCTTTTAGTTTGGTGAATAGATTCTGAAACACAACAACAAACATAACACAAGAATACCATAGACTATATGAGGGTATGATGATAAATCTGAAATATAAGTGTAAATTATAATATCAACATGAAATTGTTACAATCTCACCCATGAGGTACTTCAAGTGTTACCGACTTCACTTTCCTTCCAACAATAACTATGGGAGAAACTTCACAATTACACCTCTTAATGGCTTCTTTAACACACCTTCAAAATGATGGCTTCCTTTACACACTTACTCATACAATATTTCTCGCTAATTCCTTCTATGCTAAATGAGGGGGTGGCCTCTCTATTTATAGAACTTCCAGAAGCTTATCCATCTTATCCCTAAGATAGGATAAGAAATCTACTCCTGACGAATCATATTCCATACCTTAACTCTTATCTCAGTACATGTAAGATTATCTAATAAGATAAGATAAACCTTATCATTTCACATGGGTTCCACATTTTTAGACTTTTTACAAATAAAATACAAAAATATTTATGACCTCACTCCTTGTCCTTATTACCAATATAATATTTCTAATTCCTAATCATGTAGACCCTACTTCTCTACTTACCCTAACTTTGAAATTTTAACATTACCAAACCACTTACGACAAATATTTACTTTTTACCACAACATTCCTATTGTACTTTTGACTATTACCATACTATACATTATTGGTGGTGTCGTACCGGCAGCGCCGTTATCTTCTATCGGATGCTACTACTAATTATACTTAACAACATCCTATTCCTAATACACACATTAATGAAATAAAAATTATGGAGGAAAATTTTAGTGTCGATGGTGCTCGGAGAAATGTTTAGATTTGGCCAAGAGATCATCCACGTAATCTTCCAATATACTATGCATGATATCATGGAAGATGTAAGTCATCATGGAAGATGTAAGTCATAGCCCGCTGATATGTGGCACCAACGTTTTTAAGGCCAAAAGGCATGACTTGATAATAGAATGTCCCCAGGGTGATGAATGAGGTCTTGTGTTGTTATTTTGGGGCAAGAAAAATTTGGTTATAACTTGAGAAGCCATCCAAGAGTGATAGCATCTCGTGACCAAAGGTGGTGAGGTTAACCGATTGATCAATATTGGGTAAGGGAAAGTCATCTTTTGGGAAGACTAGGTTGAGGTCAAGGAAGTCTCAGTGCAAATGCGGAGTCCCCTAGTTACTTTAGTGAAAGGGAAAATATTAGAAATCCAACGAGAATAATCAATGGGTAAGATGAAGGAAACAGAAAGAAGGCACTAAAGTTCTTCTTTGATGAGAAGAGCAATGCAAGGGTGCATTTTCCTCAGCTTTTGTTTGATGGGTTTGGCATCGAGAACGGTTATGATATTGTGGACCACTATGGTGGGGTCAATATCGGGCATGTCTACGTAAGACCAAGTGAAAGCATGGTTATGATCTCTAAGAAAAGAAGTGATGGCTTCTTGTTCAACAACATCTAAAGATTGTCCGATCTTTAGGATGTGTGGGTCATCCTGAGTATGAATGTTGATCTTGATAGTTGATTCATTCAACATGGTTTGCATCTCAAAGGGTAACAACCGATGAATATATGAGTCTTCTACACCAAGGTAGGTGAGTATGGATTCATCATCCTAACATTGAATGACGTTAATTATAGGTGTGTCGTCATCGATCATTTTAGGATACAGGAAGGGAAGAGTGGAAGGGGCCTTGCCCTCGCATTGATAAGTCAGAGGCCCCAAGGAAATGGTGTTTATGAAAAAAAAAAATTAGGAGGGATAGATTCAAGATCCATTGACTCCGTTGGTGAAGGTGGTGATGAAGGTGGAGTGGGTGAAGAAGGTGGAGAAGAGTTAGTGTCCTTAATGAGTTCAATGAGGCTTGTTTGGTAGGTGGTTTGGGAAAGCCAATACCACTACGGTCATTATGTTTACGGGTGGTACATGGAATAATGGTATGGTGGCCTTTCTCGTAAAAGCTAAAATCAAAACCCTTCCATGCACATCGGTGCGGGGAGGGTGGTGGGAAAATGACGATTGGTAAGTGATTGGAAGTCAATGGAAAAAGGGCGGGTTTGTGATGGTGGTTCAAGTGTGTGAGTGGTAGTATCAAGTCCCCCATAGGTGAGACTAGTACGAAGATGAGGAGGACCATAAAGGAGGCATTCTCCTATATGGTGATTGTAGTGAGGGTGTTGGTGAAGACTTCCATACTCCTGTGGAGTAAGGAATGTGTTGACACTATATAGGCGGTACTCCCCCAAAGTGAGGTGTTGAAAAACACCTTCCAAGGGATCAGTGGTTGGTATGTAGGTAGCTGGTATGGATAATGTGTCAAAGGTCGATGTGGAGGTGGAGTTAATGGATTGGGAAGTTGATGGGTCAGCCGTGGAGGTTATGGCAGCGATAGGAATGGAGGAGGTATGTGCGGTAGAAGCAGCGGATGTACTGGTAGGTGGAGGTGTAGGTGAAGCGAAGTGGTCGATAGGTAGATGACTTGATAGGTATGAGCACATCATTGGGTCAGTAAAGCATGTTGCATATTTTGAAAGGTGATGGGTTAGCTTGAATGGTATAAGTGTGTCCTTCGTGTTCAAACTTTACATGATGTAAAGTGGAAGGAAAACAACCCATGACACGGATCCAAGGTCTACGAAGCAACAATGTTATATTGGAATTCCCCCTCCAAAATGTAAAATAATTTTGGAACAATGTGGGGACCCACGTGAACATGGAGGATGACAGTGCCTAGTGTAGAGGTGATAGTGTCATTAAATTAATGCAACATGACCAGATGTTTATGCATGTAATTGTCAGGTATGCACATTTGAGAGAATGCATGTGATGAAATGATGTTAATGTTAGTGCCCCCATCAATCATCACATGGCATACCCGTATGTCGTCGATGTGGATAGAGATGAAGAGGGCTGGGTCCGGGTCATCGTTTTGGTGTGGCACGATCTGCTCCTCCGAGAATCTAAGGGAGGCCACTTGGTGAACAAAGTGGGGTGAAGATGAAGATGGTAATTTAGTGAGAGAGGTTACATGATGGGGTGTGATAATGGAGGCTACGGGTGTAGGGTCATTGGTTAAAACCTCAATAGATTGAAGAACCTCCATGAGAGCTTGATGATGGGATTACGAGGTTTGAATGAGGTCATGTAGGGACATTTTTAGGGAGATTGGTGTAATTGTTTGAGCATGGTGCGATGTGTGATGCCATTAGAAATGGGGTGCGTGGAGCCATGGATAGTTATTTTAGGTATGGGTGTAGATGGTATGTTGGGTATAGGATTGGTTGGTGGGTCAGTTACCTTTTCTTTACGCTTACGAGCACATGTAGTGACATGTATCATGTTGATTTGAGGGGAGTTAGTGAATTGAGAAGGTGTAGGATGAGTGGTATAACGACATGATAGGCAAAAACCTATTGGAGGAGGAAAACTTTGTGAGGTGAGTTGGGTGCAATGACATTTGGGTGGTGGCATGGCAAGTTCTCTGATGCGAACCATGTTAATTTTAAATATTGGGGGTGGCTCTAGGAGTTGTGATGGTGGAGGTTGTGGTTGTTGAGTGGGTAGTGTGGGAATGGGTGTCGGTGAAGTGAAGCAGGATCATCATCGAGAAGGTCATCATCATCAAAGTTGGTTTTTGGTGGACACAATTGGATAAGGACGGTTTTCAAGGCCTTGCATTTTCCACATCGTGCCCTGGCACATGATGGTATGTGCAAATTTTAGTATCGTCAAACCCTTTTGGTTTGGGTTTGAGGGGGTCATAAGGCCTCGAGTGGCGGTAATATGATGACAAAGTCTTAAAGAGGTTGGTTAAAATTTTGGCATAGGACCATGCTAGTGGATCACAATGAGAAGTGAACGTGGGTTTGGGTGTAGGCATGGTTGATTGTCGAGGAATGGTTTTTGGAAGAGGTTTAGGTGCTGGTGTAGTTTTAGGTATCGATCGTGTTTGTTTAGGTAGGGGTATAGTAGATGGATGGGTAGGAGGGTGTGTGGTTGTTTTGACTACCTTATTGTGGGGTAGTGGAGTTTTGTTTTTGGGTTGCACCTTCTTGGGTAAAGGTGATGTGGGTGTAAGAGGTCTAGAAGGAAAAGTAAATGGAGCAAGAGGGTGAGTTACCCATGGGGATAACGAAGGTCTGTGAAGGTAAATAAAGTGGGTCGTGCTTGGGGTGTGAGGGATGGTGACTCGAGTGTAGTGGGTAGTTAAGAAATAGCTAAGGGTATTGGAGGTATGGGTGGTTACGATGCTACATGTGTAGGTGTAAGTTGGGTTGGGCATTTGGGCAGGTTAGAGGTTTGTGAGGGAGGAATGGGCTGTTGAGTTTTTAGTTTATTGGTGGGTGGAGGTTGCTTGACCATTTTGGGCAGTGAGGTCCTAAGATAGGCAAGACAAGTGCAAGTGTGATTGCTACAGCCAGGGGTATGAGTTCTATAGGTTTGGTGCTTACATTTGGGTGTTGGAGTAGGTGCAAAGTGTTGACTTTGGAGTATGTACAATTGATGTATAGGTAGGAGGGTGTGTGGTTGTTTTGACTACCTTATTGTGGGGTAGTGGGGTTTTATTTTTGGGTTGCACCTTCTGGGTAAAGGTGATGTAGGTGTAGGAGGTATAGAAGGAAAAGTAGATGGAGGAAGAGGGTGAGTTACCCACAGGGATAACGGGATGCTATGAAGTTAGATAACGCAGGTCATGCTTGGGGTGTGAGGGACAATGACCAAGTGTGGTGGGTAGTGAAGCAATGGCTAACGGTATTGGAGGTATTGGTAGTAAAGATACTCGTAGGTGTGGGTGTAAGTTGTGTTGTGTGCATGAGTAGGTTAGAGTTTTGTGAGGAAGGAATGGGTTATTGTGTTATTGGTTTATGGATGGGTAGAGGTTGTTTGACCATGTTAGGCAAGCAGAGGTCTTAAGACAAACGGGACAAGTGTTGGTGTGATTGGTGCAATCAAGGTATAAGGTCGATGGGTTTGTTTATTTGGTTTAGGTGTTGGAGTAGGTGTGGTATTAACCCCTAAAGTGGATGAGTAAGGTGGTGGTCGGGTGACCCTAAAGTGGTAATAGGTTTAGTTGAGGAAGATGTTGTATGTGTGGATTTGGGTTTAGATGTAGGTCGGGTTATGGGTAAGGGTGTGGTTTGAGCTATAACAGGTGTCGTGGAAGGGGTTGTTATAGAGGTGGTTGTGTTTGTTTTGATTGGTCGAAATATTTTTGGGTAGATAGTGGAGGTATCAATGAAGGGATCTTTGCATCTGTGTTGAGATGGGAAGTAAAAGGTGCCCCCATAGTAAGGCTCTATCCACATAATCTAAGTGATCGGCCAAACATGAGAACAGAATGTCATAGGTGGAGTTGGTGAGGACCTAATGGAAATTCCCATAAAATGTGTCTTAGAGACGGGGAATTGGCTAGCTTCAGCTTCCATGGGTAAGAGAGCTGAAAGTAGGTCTATAGGATTTTAGGTAGTTGATGGAGAATGCTTACCAAGAGGCAAAGGTATATCAACTGGGTCTATGATGGGTGGAGGAGATGATGGGAGCTCCTCTATAAGTGGAGGAATGGATAGGTTCTCCTCTGTGGGTGGAGGAGGTAATGGGTGCTCCTCTATGGGTGGAGGAGGTACTGTGGGTAAAGGTTCTCTAAGTGGTGAAGCCAGGGGTGAGATGGTCTCAATGTTGGTGGAAAACTCTTCCGTAGGTGATGAAGGAGATGAAAGGTGTTCCCCTATTGGTGAAGGAATAGGGAGGTTGGTTCTAACGTGGAAGGAACATTTTAGGCTAGGATCTCCTCTATGGAAGGAATATGGGGTAATTGGGAGGTGATAAGTACATCATTAAAGATAGCATGAACCTCACGGTATGGGTATCGTGAGTTGATGTCTCACCGGGTTTGATCGACGAAGGGGCATGGTTGGGAAATGGTTTCTTGAAGATGTTTAGGTTTTGGTTGGTAGGTGCATTAGGATTATCCACGGTTAACTCGCCTTTCTTGAGCATTTCTTGGACAATATTTTTGAAAGTGATGCGATTGCACAAATCACTATGACCCTTTCCTCGATGATAGTTACGAAGTCATGTTCTTTATACCATGCGGGCATGGGGTGGAGCAGTCAAAACCAAAGTGTGTGGTTTTATAGGTAGAAGGGTGATGGCTTTGGCTTTGATGAGCTTTTCTAAGACAGAAGAGTAAGGTTCCCCAATTGGGGTATATTTCCACTACTCTCATCTGAATTGAAAATTCTAGACAGGTGAGAGATTAGATGAGGGTAGCTTGATTTGATGGATGAGCTGGGCTAGCCTTGAGTACCACTATGCATTAGCGGTGCCCTTAGCTTTTGAATAATTGGTTTGTGGTTTGGAAGAAGAAGAGGTATCATTCGACTTGAATGCTGAATTCTTATTACATAATTGGATTTTCTTCTCTTCGATGGCCCGAATCTCTAACTTTCGTGCCATAGTGAATGCTTCATCGAATGTTCAAAAGGTTTGGACCTGTAAGGTCAGTGAGATATGCCTAGCACAAGCCATGTGAAGAGCTCGATGATTTCTGTTTGTGGCAGTTGGAAGGTAAGTTGGTTGATCAAAGCACGCTAGCAAGTGATAAAATCTGATAGATTTGTCCATACTGACGTGTGGAGTATAGATCGGTCATGGTAACCTTCTTGATGATATTGATAGAGAAATGATCCAAGAAGGCTTGGGATACCTGATTGAATGAGAATATAGAGTGTTTAGGTAACCCACTATACCAATCTAATGTAGGTCCAGAGAGGGACATGGTAAAGGTTCTCAAGAGAAAGGCATCATCATGAGCGATCGATAACACCCATTTTTGAACAACCGCAAATCTGCTGCGGGTCTTCTTTGCTATTGGAACGATTAAATTTAGGCATTTCCTAATGCACGGGGTATGAGCGGATAGGAATGGATTAGTGAATGGGCTTGTTGCAAATCTCATCGTAGGTGAGAGTGTTGCGGAGCCAGAAACCAATGCCTCCAATGTCTGCATCTTGTCCAACATTAATTTAATTAGGTCGTTGGTGGGTTGTGATGATTGGGTGCCTCCTATAACATGAGAAGGTTGGTTTTGAGCATACAATAGGGGTGGCACTCCGTGTTTGGGGCTGCCATGTAGGTTGGTTGAGAAGAAGGCAATGAAACATGGGTAACATATTTGGAATGAATAATGGATGAAACAAGAGGTTGTTGATAGTATGTATATGGGGGTGGAAGGGTCATAGTACCCTAGTGGCAATAGGGGCTAATGATTGTGGAATGGAAAGAACCACATTCTAAAATGGGGTAGCGGTCACTGAAACTAGAGGTGGTAATGTAGCTACGGTATGCGTGAGACATTAGGGGTGGATGAGTTCATGTTTGGGGTAGTTGTCACTGGTATGGTGGATGTAGTGAGTGCCACGGAGGTAGTAGACACTACAATTATAGTGGGTATAGGACCTAGCTTTGAAACGAATGGGGTAAGGTAGATGCGGGTAGCATGGAGCTAGATGGGGCCAATACGGGGTGGGAGTGAGATTCAGGGGGATAGATACAAGCATGCCGTATATCAATTGACCCGAGGCATCTCGAGTGGATGAGTGGGAAAGGTAAAATTGCAAGGCGGCAGGGTTTTGGTCAAGGAGTCGTGCGAACTCCTCATCTCTGGTAGTGATAGTAATAGGCTGGATGGGATCCATGGCTGGTGATAAAATGGAAGGTGGTGAAGGACTAGGTGGGATTGGTTGACAATTGGTGTGAAACACAAGTATGCTTGCTTGTCTTTGCGTCAACACCATGTGAAACAATCTTGATCGTAGGGTCACTTCTCTCAGTAAATGACACAAAGAACAATAGAACAGTGAATCTAGCGGTAAAAATTAGATTAGGTACCAAATGGTGGTTGGAATGTGAAACAGGCTAACCGATGCCGGTTAGGGAAAATCGACGCTAGTGAGTAATCAATCATCTGGTTCTTGTAGAAAATGGACAAGTGAGTGAAAACCCAATCGAAGGTGAAATCTAATAGGTATGCCAAATTTAATGATGTTTACAACATCAATGGGTATGATGGTAGTGACAGTGGACCTGAAAAGTGGAAGAAAATGAATAAAAATGTCCTTTTGAGTAGGTTAGCAAAAGGACTGGAATTGACATTAGTTGGGTATAACCATGATGGTCGAGGGTAATCGACGATAGTTACTGTGAAATTGAAACAATGATGAAAGAAAAGTGGTTGTGAATTAAAATCTGATGTAGAATCAGACCCAAAATTTTGAGAATGATGATGATATGGCCCAGGCACACTCAGGTGAAGCCGGAATACACCAGATGTGATGAGGAGCATGTAAGGATGAACAAAAAAATTGAAGAATGTGATCTCTCACCTCAAAACGCAAGCCAAGTAGAAACACTAAGAAAAATGCGATCCTAGGAGTGCCTTTTCTATTATGTTTGTTTAGCTTATGCTATTTAGGGACTGACAAATGAATTGTGAAATAGAGTTTTTGCTGAGAATGGCTTCCTACAAAGAAGGAGATCTAAAAGGTGAGGTTTCAGGTATGTTATGGTGGGGGCGGGCTTCACTTTGAAGTATGAATCAACAGAGCAGCGAGCTGGGGAGTACCTGTCAATCCTCATATCAGTGTGATCATTGACAGCATTCCCAGGAAATATGTTGTTTAAGAATATGTGTTTGTTTTGAATTTTTGTAATTTGGAAAGACTTAGAGAGAGAGAGAGATGTGCTTTCTACGATTCATTTGTCAACCATCAGCTGGTCATGACTTCCAGTGTATAGGTTTCCCTTAATTAATGTGAGCTAATGTGATAAATCAGAATGCAATGCACTTATTTTTAAGCCCAAATCGAAGTGTGAAGTTGGATGACACAATAATATGAAGAGGAAGAGGGATGCTCTTTCACTACAATGCAAAAACATGAAGAAATGGTTCTTTTTAATTACACCAAAAGAAAATTTTCCTTTAGAGCAAATAGAAAGAAAAGGTGGGTTACCAAGGAAGAAAATTAATGTGTATGCTTTTCAGAAGGGAAACAAACACAATTTTTCCTAGGAATGAATGAAATGTAAGGAACCTCGGATGGGTCCCACTCAAGGCGTGCCAAAATGTTTCTCTTGATTCTTAGATCGCTTTTTGAAGTGTTGATTTAAATAGATAGGGTAACAAGCATAGGAGGAATACCTGTTCAAATGTTGGTTGATGGGTTGTTGCACGCGTATGACTTCCGAATCCACAGCTGATCGTGAGAGCTTCCTTTTGGCTAGGAGGAACTACCTGTAATGCAAAGCAAGACCACTAGAAGGAATTAAACAATATGGGCAGTGAACTACCTAGCGTATGCTAGATCTCGGGAAGTGTGATACTTCCTAGATGGTTGTCAATCCACTATTTTAAACAATTTAATGTTGTAAACAAAGTAAATCCTATTGTAATTTGAAATGAAGTAATAGACTCGGATTTGTAGATGTTTTCTTCCCTTGTTTGTGTGTGTTTCATTCTCTTTCCTCTCTCTGTTTCAGCTGCAAGTGTTTTGTGTCTATTTTATGCTTCTTTCGGTCTATTATTGTTGTGCTTATCTGAAATGGTGATGTGAATGTTTTTTTAATTTGGGGTGATTATTTCCACCCTCTCTGCTATGTATTTTCTTCCATTTTCACACATTAGAGATATTTTCTACACCCTTCACTTAGTGCATCACCTCTTTTAGTGTAGATTTATTTCATTTTCATGTTATTTCTCTCTCCTTGGTCCCTTGGAATTCATAGGTTAGGAGTAGTTAGTAGATTTACCTTCCTAGAGTTAGTTGTTGCATTAGATTAGGAAGAGGAACCGACCTTCTTTGGAGGTCCATCTCAAGTAGCAAGTCCCACAACTTGAGAGATGGTACCCATGTTACCCAGTCACACTACTTTCCTTAACACACTCACATGCTAAGTAATCAAAGGGTACTATGATTCAGTTATAACAAAGACCAATGAGGTCGATGATGTTGTTGAGTTTGAAGATGAAGAACTATTTCAAATGTTTGCTAGAAGGATGAATATTGGAATTGGTAAGTACAAGGGTAAAATTCCTATAAAGTGCTTTATTTGTGGTACTGTAGGTCACTCTGTTTCTAAGTTTCCTTATAGACATGAAAAGAGAGATGATAATGATCATGAAGGTGGAGATGAAAAGAAAAATAAGAGATACAGTAAAGAGAAGAAGAAGTTCAAAAAGTTTGATCATAAGAAGAAGGGTAAGAACAAATTTTACACTAAGGAGAGGCCTATTCATCCGAATCATATAGCAAGAATGATGGTTTAGATTATAAGTATGAATGTGATCAAAGAGATATAGGTGATGAGGTTCTATTGATGATAAAATATTCCATGAGATCCATTAGTGGTGGGTATTATAGAAAATCTTGATGAAACTGTGAGAAAGTTAGAGATGAAAATGAGTACCATGACTCTTATCTTACAATCTAAGGAAGAAGAAGTGACCATTCTTAAGAAAGAGCTATCAGATGTAAAAAGTAAGGCAATATATTATTAGAAATTTGAGGAGAGTTCCAAGGCTCTTGATGATATTTTGAGCAATCAAAAATCAGCAGGTGATAGAACTGGTTTGGGATTCAAATTTGAAGTCAAGAAAAATGAAATGAAGTAAGAGGATCTCATTTTAAGCAAAGAAAAAGGTGTGTCAAGAATTAAAGAAGGAAAGAAAGTGACCTCAATCAAGGAAAATGAGAAGAGTAAGCCTATTAGCCAACCTAATTCCTCAAGCTATGTTGATCCCAAAATGAATAAGTCTCGGAGTAGAGGATGAGCGCGCATGGAAGGCAAGGTAGGAAAAGTCGTGTGGAAAAAGCATGCAAGAAGAACTAAGTGCATGTGAACAGTTTGAAAATTTTAGTTTGAGTGAAGGGATTGAGTAAACATGGAGCGTGGAAGCAAAAGAGGATTTTAGGACTTAGCCGCATTATGGAATATGGTGTTGCATGGAAAACATGTGAGGAGGCGGGCAGGCGTGATGAGTGGATAAGGTTAGAACTTGGAGTCTTGCAGCTCAAGGAAATAATATTCTAGGATGTAATCATTACGGTTAGTGGAGGCTAATCAAGGTTTTGGTGAGCTGACATAGGCACTCGATTATGGAGGAGCATGATTCCATCTGGCATGTGGCCTGCCCATGAGTGAAGTTGAGGTAGTAGAGGAGAGATCCCAATTCTATTTAAGAAGGTGTTTGGGTCCAAAACAAAGGGGGTGAATGTGTGTAAGCATAGGTGCGTATGTGTAAGGATAAGCAGAGACATAGGTAGGAATGAGAGGTGATGCAGGAGGAAGAAGATGTGTGTTGTAAGGCACGAGTATTTTGGGTGCATAAAAGAGAGCATGGATAAAACCCTTTGAGTAGAGTCAGTTTGTAGAGCTAGGGTGTTATTTCATAATGTATTTGTTTTCTATGACCCTTTTGATGTAATATGGCTACTATAAATAGTTGTGAATCAATGAATATGATGGGTTGTTATGTATATCTTTGTTTATGGGTTCAAACCCTAGTGTTCTTCATTTTTCTTATGGTTTAGATCTGATTCCTTCATGTTGTTAATAATTCTTATATTCTTTTCATGGTGCATTTGTGCTTAGATCTAGTGTCTTTACTTCTATGTTAGAATGAATGCATGTATTTTTGTGTCTGCACATATTCCTCCATTAATGGCGAAGCATTATTACAAAGCTCACATAAAGGAGGGGCTCGGTGCCCGCATGTGCCTTAGGTGAGCACCCAGTCAAGGTTGGGTGATATGCTTTGATGTGCTTGGGGTTTAAAGGGAGTAGGTAAAGGTGACTACATTTTGGTTCCGTTGTTGGGACCTATTTTGAAGTTGTTGTAAGAATGGTGTGTGATGACAGAACACTTGACCTTGGACAACATCGAGACTTGGCTTAAGAACACAGAGGATGAGTTTGCACAGTGATTCAACACTGGACCTAAGTTTGATGCATGTAAATGGGTAGAGGATCATATGTATCATGAGCTTTATGAGACATTCTTTTGCTATTTTCTAGTAGAACTATATGAATGGTTGTTGATGTATGCATCGAGGAAGAGTTGGTATTATTGACCTCATGTTTGGACCCAAGAAGATTATTAGTGGCTTCATGATGCTGATATGACTTGGACTCATGTTGTTGATCATTGGTGGAGTGGTGTGTTGACTAGCTATACATTGGAGTACGTAATTTCTATGTATTCTTGCCTGTGAGGTTTCGTGTTCAAGTTCTTGTGATAAAGAAAGAGGATTTTTATCACAAGCCATAGCTTTGAACCTCTAGTGGACAATAGAGATTTATTGTCATTTTGTTGATGCACTCACTCAATTGGTAGGTACTTAAGCAAGTTCACAAAATACATCTTATTTGGTTTATACCCTACATTGTAAAAGCTTGGCCTTATTCGTAGCTTCCAAGTTCTCTTAGAAAGGAATACATAAAAATGTATAGATAAAAGAATATAATCCTAACTAGTATAACTTAATTTTAAGATAAATAAACATATATTCCATTAAAGATTAAAAGTATCCAAAATCACATCATTATATCATAGTTTTCTAAAAAAAAAAGGAAATCCAACATATTGTAGTTTACTTTAAGTTGCAAAACTCTTTAGATGTTTTTATTGTTTATTCAATTGGAAATATATAATCATGTTATTAATACTATTATAATAATTATTGTTGTTAGTATAAATTTTAATTTTTAATTATTATTCATTATTTGGGATGTATAGATACATTATAAGATAAAAATTTCAAAGCAAAAAGAGTCAATCATCAATTAATTTTTTTTTCATGGTCAAATACATCACAAGCTTCATCACGAGAGGATCATAATTTTGATTTAAATGAAGACTTGAATATATTAGGGTATGATGATGAGTATGATGAGGAATTTGAAGGAAGATAAGCTTCAACATAAAATTAAAAAGGGGTAGAGAAAAAAGAGGGTTTATAGATGAATAAAAACTGAAATACAAGCGGTTAAAGTGTGGAATGCATGAAGGGAATATAGTTATGAAATGCATATAATATGAAGAGAACAAGTATGTTGGACCATGGGAAAATAGAAATAGTTGTACTACTTTGTAATATGATGCAATATTTAATCATGCCGATTCAAACAACCACAAAATTGCACAAGTAAAATGGATATATGGAAATGAAGGAAAAATAAACTCAATTCCATAACACATTGCAACTATTGATAACACCAAGAAGGAACAAATCATTTCAACCATGACATTAGTTTATTGGGTTGGGCAACAAGACTTGTTCCTCTCAAAATATGAGTCCATTTGCTCTATTCAAATGTACTTAGAAACACAAAACATGCCAAAAATAACGACTATAAAACATATACAAATCATATGGTTGTAAATGATTTAGATTTTTCCGTATCTAAATATATTAAAGAGAGAAAAAGTGAAAAAAGGTTAGACAGTCCATTGTTTTTTTGATGTTGGATGAAAGTAATGATCAAATCCTAGAGAAACACCTTATGGTTTATGGTACTTTTTAGACTCAAAAGGATTAGGGCAGCCTATTTCACATTTCTTAAAGCTTATAAATGTGTGTGATGGAAGAGGAAAACATTACATGATGTAATTTGTGTTTTGAAGATAGAAAGGGGTCTTTCAAAAAAATTGATTGCGGTTTCTACAGATGGTGTGTCATCAATGACGAGGATTGAAAATGGATTTGTTACTCTTTTTAAAAAGGATGTACATAATATTATAGGTATTTATTACATTGCGCACCATGAGGCTTTAGTTGCATCGAGATGGTGTTAAATTTTTTCATCAATTTTTGTTTGTTGAGAAGTTGGTAATTAAGGTATATTCTTGTTGTAGACACCTAAATTCATTCGTCATCCCTTCATCACCTACGTGCACATATTTTATTATTCATCCTCCTTATTTAATCAAATTCCCTTTTTGGATTTAATTAATTAGTCCCTATTAATTAATTAAATTCCCATCACCTTTAAATCCTATTTAATCAACATTAATTAATTAATTAACTCATCATGCCCTAACTAACTTCCCATTTTGGAATGCTTTCATTCCAAATCTACACCCCTTCTTTTCCCTACACTTTTTCTAACCTATCTCCACTTCGCCAACTCACCTACATCTCATCCCCAAACAATCCCTTCCTACCTAATGCTTTAAAACATTTTCCTAGCTCCAAAAAGGGGGAATCATGCCAAAATCAGAAAATATTCCCATTGGGGAAACTTTCCCCATCGATCAATGGTGACCTAACCTAGTCATGGTCGAAATTGTAAATCCAAGTGCTTTATTGTTATTCTCCATCAAGTGCATGAAAATCAAAGATTTCCTTGCATCCTGTAGACAATATTTCGTGTTCCTTAATAGTCCTGAAGCCATTACAGACCTCCTTACAGCATGCATGTGTCAATCGAGATCAACTTTTGTGAGATTTTCATTGTTTACATAGCTTTAATTAGATTTATCATATTACCTTGTATCATTTGTATCTAACCTTTTTGTAGGTTTATATCATCACCAAGATCTCATAACCTCGTCATCAACTCTTTTCCAAATTATTTTCTTAAAAGTTGATCATCTCGCTTACCTTCCCTTGGATTCATCAATCCATGTCATAGTCTCCATCGACTGTTAGGTCATCGTCGAATCAGCCTCAACAACCCTTTCCTTCTATTCTAGAGCTACCTTCAACTCCTACATTTTCTTGGCTCTATTTCATTTTGCTAATCCTCATCCAGATCCTCTCTGTTATAAGAAATAAACTTGTTTATACCCTAGTCACATCAACCAGGGGCCTGTTTTTTAATTCCCCATATTTGTTTTTTTCATCTTCCTAGTTTATGTTTCTTTAGATCTTCTCTCAGAGAAAGATCCTAACATCTTTAGACTACTACAGCATTACTTGATTGCACTCAGATCTTGCATAGTCAACATGTTTTCCTCATTTTCCTAATCCAACCTCCTAGGTCATTATCGACCTACCTTTACATAGTCTGGGTCACCATCGACCCAGACCAAGTATATTTATCTTTTAGTTATTTAATCAGATCAATATCTAAATCAACCAATATTGCTTTCAGATTATATATTCTTTCAGTCTTTGCATATTATCAATATATCCTTTTGATTACATCTCTTTTTTAACAACAGGGGCTGAAATCTACCATGGAAGTTAACTCTTCTCGAGTCTACTTTTTTGGGAAGCCCCTGCCCTTATCTATCTAATCCAATCTGTTTCCGTTTCGTAGGTTTTTTTTTAGCAGCACTAAAAATCCATCACTCAAAGCCCCGTATCAAGCATCATCACATCCAAGGTAACATAAACCCTCCAACATTTATAATTTGCTAGTTTATTTAGTAGCTAGTGTATTAATTTAATTACGAACAAGAAATTTGGACAACATTCCTGGAACACCCGG
This sequence comes from Taxus wallichiana var. yunnanensis, assembly GCA_018340775.1. Classification (NCBI taxonomy): domain Eukaryota; kingdom Viridiplantae; phylum Streptophyta; class Pinopsida; order Cupressales; family Taxaceae; genus Taxus; species Taxus wallichiana. The sequence goes on from CM031238.1 coordinate 826,191,472, forward strand.
TGGGACCACCCTTTAGGTGGTTTCTTTCTTTTCTATATTTTTCTTTTTCCTACTAACACCGCAGCGTGAGGCCTTGCTTTATTTCTTGTTCGGTTCATGGATTGGATCACCCATCACTTGAGAAGTGCAGATAAATAGGAAAAACAATGTCCAAATATTCCTCTTTTCCCTATTTACTTCTTTTTGAATTGTACTTTCCATCCCTATATGTGTCCTCATCTAACATCACATTTTGTTTTGGGATTAAAAATAATATTATTTTTGCATCCTACTTGCCCACATATCTTAATTAGGGGTTTAATCCTCTACATCATACATCTTGTCACACACAACCTTAAACCTCACAAATCAAATTAACACATCAAAACATTCCCTTTCCTAGTTTTCTAGATTGGGATTTCATCACCCAACAATAAACTTCCTCAAACATTTCCCAGCCATAATAAACATGAAACCAAACATAGTTTACCTTTTCATAGTACTTGTTAACCATCCCCTTTTATTTTCCACACATTCTTAATAATCAAACATAAAAGAAAAATTGTCTACTTTTCTTGCTTGGGTAAAAACTATTTTCATACCCATAGTCACTTGTTTAGCAGCCAAATAAATGGAATTTTTTTACATCTATCGATCCCTTCCTCAAAAATGTTCTCTACAAGAACCACCTCATCTCCACGCTTGAGAACTCAAATGATCATTAAAGTCACTCAAACAGAGCCTCTTGTTCACACAACAACTTTAGGGAGACTAATCTAATTTTTACCATCAATCTATCCCATCTAAGCCAGCCACCCCACCCTCAGTCCAATAAGAACCCTCTGGACCACCTAAGGTCCTTCTCGATGATATCATTTTTTCAAGAACTTCTAGATGCCAAAATAGTTTCCCTTAAAGATTATCTCCATAGGATATTTACCTATATTCCCCAGACATAGAACCATCTCCAACAACTCTATCCCTATCAAACCAATCCTCAAGCTACCCATCCTACAACTATTGAGATTTATTTATACCATCTTGTTTCCTCCTCTACCAATCCTTTGACTCATCAAACTATCAAAATAGTCACCCCTATCCCTCACAATCTCCCACTAATCAACACAACGATCAACACTACTCTTCCCCTCACTTCTTCATTCGATCCTTGTTAGTGTCCCTACTCAATATGCCCAAACATCATATCCCTTATCTAGAAAGTATAATCTTCTTACATCCAACATGTCAATCAATGCTTCTCATCCCCTTTCACGGTGTTTTACATTATGTTGTATCTAACCCTTTTTAACAACAATATCAACCTATTCATACCCATATTCATGCTCAACACCTTCCACAACAAACTACCCAATCCCAACAATCCTATCATCTTCCCATCACCCAAAAATAGTTATTTCAACAACCACCCTTTCAATCACAACCCATGGCTTACCCCCAAAAATTCTTCAAACACCAATACATCCACAAATTTATCAACAGATAGCCCATCCAACCCTCATCCCCCAATAGACTTTTTCAAATGATCCCATGCAAGCCCTCATAAATAGTTTAGCCAACCTTGAAGCTACAAATTTAGGGACCAAGGTATCATTATCATATGAGAAAATATGTAATGAGCCCATTCACCCATCCATACCAATTAAACCATATCCTCTACACTAGGAATTGCCAAAATTCACTAAGTTCAACAACAAAGAGGATCCACAATAACATCTTCATGCATTTAAACATGCATGTTATCTTATTGTGCATGATTAGGACTTTATGTTTCGCACTTTTCCCATGTCCTTGGTTGGTCCCGCCTTAGACTGGTACAATAATATCCCCAATATTCAATATTCTCTTTCTCCCAACTCACAGCTTATTTCTAGAACATTTTTTCAATTAACATTGTGTGAAAAATAACCATCAATGATCTATACACCATCGATAATTTGAAGATGAATCCATTACAGACTTTGTCACATGGTGACACCTCATTATAAGCCAATTATCCTTTCCTATTCCATAAGCTGATCTCATCGACCTCTTCTCACGTTCATGTGTGAAGCATATATCTTCAACTTTGCAAATACAATCGTCCCGAACCTTTGACGAGGCCTTCACCATGGCCTGCAAACTTGAAACATGCACCCTCAAACAAGGCCATTTAAAATTGAAATCAAATAAACCCAACAAGGATTTCATTAAATCATCCACGCCAAATGACAAATCAAAGGTGGCAGCCAATGCCGTGGTTGTTAAATCATCTCTTGCATCTACATCTAGCACATGGACTCAACAAAGAGTAACTCGACTAACACCCAAATACACCTCTCTCAGGGGAGTCATCAATACGATATTTAAAAAATTAATGACAAAAATTTCATCACACTTCCTCCTATCGACCATTTGATGAGTCAATACTCAAACCTACATGGTATAATGAAGATCACTACTACAAGTATCACCAAGTCCAAGGCCATGACATAGAAATATGTCATACTTTCAAGGATTTGGTCCAAAGACTCATTGATCAAGGTGATATTCAAGTTGATAATCCAAATTCTTCACCCAATCAACCCCTTGACATTTTTAAATAACCTTTCCCAAATCATACATCAACTAGCCAAGCTACCACTTCTACCACAACCTCGCATACCTAATGCTCATACTATAAACACCCTAAACACTAATGATCGGGATCACGTTCCATCCACAACTTCATCATTGATCAAAATTTATTCCCTTTGATATCCACCCCACATTTGTTACATCTACATTTGTTACGGAATCTACTCCTATATCTCCAACCACCAAAACCCCATTAACAAATATATCATTTATGCCCTTAAATACATTCATGAAACAATCATTTCAGCCTATTTCCACATCTAGGGTTGGTCCTTCATCAACTTCCTTATCCACATCATCAAGCACTTCATCCACTCAAGTAGACTTGACCACCTTACCTATGTCTATTCCACCCTTTCCCATCATACCATCCGCGGAAACCATACTAGTCCCTCCTCCCACTCTTTTTATCTTGTTTTCATGCAAATGTGCAATAGGGAAATTGAAATTTTTAGCATGAAAGCAATACCCTTGTGTCGAGAATTTCAACTTTTACCCTTTAGAGGAACCTCGGTCTACCTAGTCACCCAATGACCTCCCAATGGATGTTAACTCAGTCCCCTAGGTGAATTATGAAATTCAAGTCAACCCCCTAGGTGATTTTAGGATTTCTTGAAGAATGTCATTTTTGGGCAGTGTTGGGAAGCGCTACCACTAGCTTTCCCAGGGATGGCATAACCCCTTGGTGTGGAATGGAGGAGCCAAATCTGATATATTGATGAATTAAAGGTCTAAAAACATCATGGAATTTATTTTGGAAGATTTGGGGATTTGGGGTAGTTTCATAAAAATAGGGTTCACGGGCCTAGGCGGTGCACATGTGTCCGAAAGAGATATTGAACTTCGGGAAGTGATTTTAGGAGATCTTGATGGATTAAGGAGATAAATGAGACATTTTCAGAAATGTAATTAAAATCTATACAATATGGTGAAGTCATATTTTTCACAACACTTTGGATTAATAGTTTTATCTAGTTTTTTCCATGCTTAGCTAGGGATCTAGATCATAAATCTGATTTTTCAGGGCCAAAATGGAGAAATAAAGAGCTTCTAACCCCACCATTGGGTTTATAAGGCCATTTTCCAACAAATTCCATTGGAAGCTCAAGATATTTTCATTTCAAGTTTCCCTCAAGATGAGTTCCCCAGCAGTTAGTCAAATTTTGATGAGGAACAATAAATGCACCCATTTCAATATTCCCCTTGGTCACACATAGAATCTTTTGATCACCATAATTCAGCCCCAAGCTACTTGTCATGGAGCTTATTCCCTCAATCGCTTAGATCATGACAAGTGGCGTAACTTGGCGTGATGTGCAAACTAATGACCCTTATGTCCCTTTGGAAAAGGGACATGAGGGACATGAAAATCATCCACCCCTTGAAGCCCTCATTTCATCCATGTGACCACCTCTAGTGCAAAATTCAAGCCCCCAGGAGCTAGTTAGAGCCAAATGCACAGCCGTCCGATGTTTGCCAAGTGTCGGCTCCAGGCGCAATGTGAAATTTGATGTCTTTTTCATCCATAAATTCTTGAGGTACATAGGGGACAATAAAATGTGCCCAGCCCCATGTATGCCTTATGGTTCTCCACACAACCAAATTCCAACTCCCCAGGTGTTTTTCTCAAGTTTTAAGCCCTAATGCTTGATCATTGGATTCCCGCCAAGTGTTGCATTAAGGCACGATGTGAAATTTGATGTCCCTTTCATCCCTTAATGCTTAAGGGACATAAGGGACACAAAAATTCACCCCCCACTAGTATAAATTTTTGAATTGCTTTAAAGTTAGCACTTAGCTTTATTTCCCGCCACTTCTTCTTCACAGTTCATACCTCATATACCATGCTTAGTCCACCATTAATGCTCCAAACCAGCTCTGCCATTACAACCAAACCCTCCACTCCATGAAAATACATAGGTTCCAAAGGAAGGATTGATCAAAAGAATTAAATAAATGAAGGATGAAGGAGAAAAGTGAAGAAATCCATCTAAAAACCTCCATTTCCATGAGAGAATATTAAGACATATCTTGCAAACCAGTGCACAAAATGAAGAACCATTTTTTTGTTGCATTATTCATTTTTAGAGGCCATGAAAACCCCAGCAACAAATCTCCTTTCCACAACATAAATTGTTCACAATGAAGAAAACTCTCTTTTGGCTCAACAAAGACAAAAATTGATTTCCATCAAACCAACAATCGGTTTGAAGAGAAAATTCACCGGTGGAACGAGAAACAAAAACCCATATCAAAAATATGATTTTTTTCATGAACGGAGAAGAAAACCAAACCTACAACTTTCAAGCTTTGTTAATGGTTGTTGTTACAGAGCTTCCGCCAAGTGAAAATTTTGAAATTTTAAAATCTCATGAACCAGTGATCGGGTAAGCCTAAGATTTCAGAGGAGTGATATTGGGAAAAAACCCATATCGGAAAACTTCATTCCACCATGATCCGACCATCAAAAGCTCACTTTCTAAAAATAGCAGGTCTTCTACATGGGAGACTACTATTTCGGGTAAGTCACCAATCAAGAAGTCTGCAAAAGGTGCGGTGAACACATAAATGGTATCACAGGTAAAAACATCAAAATGGTCATCTTGGTCTAGAATTGAAACTTACTAAAAATAGTAAGTGGTCTCACGAGCACCTACTAAAAATAGAAAATTGGTCCAAGAAGGTGGGAGGAACACAAGGAGAAAGAGAAATTTGAGTTACGATACCCAATTGAGGTTCAAGGAGCTGATTTTTTCATACTTACTAAAAATAGTAAGTTGTCTCATTGGACACTTACTAAAAATAGTAAGTCATTCCAGAGGGTGAATTTCACAGAAAGGAGCATCCTAAGAGTTGAACATTCAGATTGGTAGTTGCAGTTGGAGTTCGAGAGAAGGATTTTCACACTTACTAAAAATAGTAAGTTGTTTTTTCATGTTAAGGAACCATGAAGTACAAATGGACAGAAAATCCAACACATCCTTTCACTTCTGAGTATGAGATAGAAGACAATGATGTCTCCTATATGGATTTCAATGATCTGAAGGCTCACATGACTACCAAGGAAAGAGGAAATATTAAAGACCAAGTATTTTCAAGTGGATTGTTTGTAGCTACAGGACACCCCATGTATGTACAAATTTTTGAGTTAGTTTTGACTTGCTCACACCACTATGAGCCCAAAACATGAATAATTCAAGCCAAAATGGTACAGAAAATGATGGTCATTAGTCCCAGAACCATCTCACTCACTCTACAAATTCCAACATCACCTAACATGGTCATCATCTCAAAGGAAAGGTCATGCACGAGTGGGAAAAATGGATGCCTACGTGCAAGGGGTTGCACTAGGGTCATGGATGAAAATAGGAGAAAGCCCTCAAGGATGCCAAAGACACTTTCGAGATGTGAGTTTCATGAGGGCTATTCAGATGCAATCACTCTCCTCAACAAGGTGATGGGAGAAGTGAACACAAGAGACTTCCAGATTGGATGGGACTTTTCATCTTGATAGTGATTGAAGGAAAACAGAGAATTGACTAGGGATAGATCATCAATGACAATCTGCATCTACAACTTTCAGTGCCCATGAAAAATAAGTTACACATGACTTCTTACTTGGTCTATTTTCTCACTAGCTTGAGATCATTCAAGGGATTGGCCCTCACACAAACATTTTTGCCAAGGTGCCCGCATTTGAGAAACTCCCGTAGTTGGTAATGGAGGAAAGTCACATGCACTTCACCCGTGTGAATGATGCATTTGCATATGTATGTAGTCCGAACTTGGAGGGTGATTTGGAGGCAAGGATTTCACCACAAGCGGCGTCCTTAATCAAGAAATATGGCTCTTATTTCATACAATTCTTGACTTTCTCCTACCTGTGAGTTGTTGGCTTCGAACCAAGCTCTGCTAAGGTTTCCCAAGTACCTTAGTGATCACATTATACTATTTGAGCTCTACAGGTAGTTCATACAGTAAATAATAGGCTCAGGAGCAAGAAAAATAAGTTGATTTCATTCCCCATCTCTCTCTGGGGTATTCACATGTAAGAATGCAAATGAACACATCTCATCTGGAGGCGGCCTTTACACATTTGACTTTGCATTCCTACACTTCCAGGCCCAATTTCGACATCGAGATGATCTTGATTCTTTCCACATCCCAAACTTGCACCATGATCTACAAATCGAAGACTATTGGGCCAATTGCATTGATGAATTTTAAGTATGGGAAAAGGATCATATGAGGATGATAGTCGATGAGATGAATAAATTCAAGTTCTCTTGGTATGAAGATATTTTGCAAGATGATGGGACAAAGATGTATGATCTTGAGTATGCGGCGGTCAAGGTTTCTCCATTATCCTCAAGTCAACTGACATGTTCATGAATCAAGGGATATAAAGGAACAAACTAATAAGGTGGTCAAGAGAATGAGGGATTGGTTCCAGAGAAGAGAGCCATGATCATCCAATCACGAGGTATGCCCGCAAGCCAAAAACAAGCTTCTCGGCAGTCATCATCAAAAGTTGTGGAGGTTACTTCAAGTTCAAGACACTCTAGAGCAAGTTCAAGGCAAAGATCCACAAAATTGGAGACTTCTTCTCATGAAAAGTCACCAAAGAAGGCTAGGACAAAAGAAGGCTCAGTTGCAACAATGCAAGGGGAAGACTGGATGTAGAGATGCAAGAAGATCCAATGACAAAACACAAGTAGAGGAAGAGCAAGTAGTTCAAGACCCAGTCTTCAAACCACCACAGAGAGGTCTCTCCTCTTGTCGACACCAATGTCTCTCCCATCTAAGATATGCCTCCTCTTCCAGAGCAGGAATGATTGATGCACCTATCATAGAGCCTAATTCCAATGAAATGTTCTCATGGATGCAGAAACAATAACACCCTGATACTCACATTGTTTAACAAGTGGCAGCCCCTAATTTATCAATGATTGCCTCATTGGCTAAGGGAAAGAAAAGGAAGTTTACACACATGGCCTCACGGTTCTACAATGGAGAAATAGGTAATCAATATATTGAAGTAGCCTAACAAAGGTGATCAAACCAAAGGGAGGAGATGACACTATGATTATGAAATGAAAATAAAACTAGGGCTAGCTACTCATGAAGGGGATTTACATATGTATTAGCAATCTTCCACTTACATGGTGGCAAGGAAAAAAAGAATATAAGAAGAAGATCGATGAGCTAAAATAACAAGTGTGAAATCTTTCATCCTATGTGCAACATCTAGTAGATTCAAATGCCACGACAATTCCCATTGAAAGAAGTTACACCCATCAATAGCTTCAATCTAGAATCTATCAAGAGGATGCATGAGCTCATGATGTAAGGGTGATCCAATAATGAATGGATTGACTCAATTTCAGAAAAGGGAAATTCAGTGCTCCAAGAGGTAGTCAAAATATTCACCTACATGTGTGTGACAACAAATAGGATGTGGGCACTTAAAGAAGACTTGGAGAAAGAAAGGGATTACTGGGATCCTTTGGGTCTAATAGTGAGTGAAATGAGAAACACTCACTCTCAAGAGTTGATTAACAAGAAGGTTTTTGCACTCCTTCTGAAGAATTGTCACACGTATGGGTAAGGGCCTTGACAATCAGATTTGAAGTAATCAATCGGGCCATCACCGAGTTGGATGAAAAGGAGGAACAAGCATACAAATTATAGGATAGTATTAATCATCAAATCTAGAAACTTGGAGTACCTGCAATGGGAGAAGACACAACTGTCGATGAGTTGATTGGTCCATTCGAGGAATATGTCAAGAAAGAGGCGGGAAATCCATTTCCTTCACTAAGGATACCCTAGAGTTCCTCTTAGAGATTTGGCCACCATTTTACTTATCGCAGAGAAACATCCATCATGGTTCGGAAAGTGCAAAGATATCAACAATGTGTCTCGAAGGAGGGACATAGACTCTAAAATGTGTTCGCATTCCTCATGCTGACAAAGTGGAACCTGCAACATCTCGTTTAACAAGGAATTTGGAGGAATGGAGATATTTTTGGCAGCACAAGATGGAGACCGATCAAGGAGTGAGATCAGATCCACGGGAGCGGCTCATTCTTCTGCATAATTCTTCCTTCTTCTTCTTCCTTCTCTCTCTCTCTCTCTCTCTCTCTCTCTCTTCCCTCCCAACATTCTCTTTCTTCAATGTTCTAATTTCATTGGGGTTTTACTTTTTGATATGTATTTAAGTGACTTTAGAAACATAATGTAACATTTAAGTCACCTTTTTTTATAAAAGGGACTTAAATATTTAATAGGAATATGACTTTAGAAAGTCATAATATACATTTAAGTCACCTTGTTTTTAGATGAAGGGAGTTATTCTCTTCTAAATTTTAATGAGCTCCTCATTTGAGGGTCTTCTTAGACTTATTAGTTGTTTTTTGTGAATTCATGAGAGAGAGATCCTTGTGAAGAATCAAAGAGTTAGCAAATTTCTTCATTTTCCCTATTCTCAAATGTCTTCCATTTTCATATTATGTACAATTTCTGCTTAAGCATCAATACAAGAAGGAGTTTCTATCCTTTTTTGACTAAGGGATTTATTGATACTTTGTGCTCATTAAATTCTAATTGGTCTTGTTGTTGTTTGTAGTATTGTTTCTTCCCAATTTTAATGCATGTGATGAAATTTCTAACTGATGTATGCAAGAATATGATTTTCTACTTGCAACATTAGTTTCTCTTATCTAACATTCTCACTCCCTTTCCCGCTCTCCTAGAAAATTCCTCTCTTGCAGATATTTTCAATATTTTACCGCAGTTCAATAGAGTGCCCCTATTAGATCCTCGGCCGCAAGGCCAACAAGGATAAAACTCACTTCACTCACGCATGCATATATAGAAACTACATCGTTTAAGTAGAGGGACTTAGATTCCCATAGCGTTGGCAAGAAACCCACCAAATTTTTCCCAAAAATTTCTCACCAACATATCTCATACCAACTAATGTGGTTACATCCACTCGCTCACTCCTTTATCCCAACTCCATCATTTGAGGAATGTTTAAAGTCACTTTACCTTGCAATGACCTCAAACGTCTCTTCCATGTCATCAACACAACTCCATCAATCCTCATCTTCCATGGATCATCTCGCACAAACGTTGTTTCATGTACTCAAACCAATCATAGCATTACCATCCGACTCCCCAGTTAAGATTGTTGATGCTCCTCCTAATAGTGTGTCCCCACATACAAAACCTATGATCCCTCCTATAGGTAAACCATCTAATCCAAAATCATCTGCTCCAGAACCATGAACATTTCAACTCGCCAATCCAAGATCATCCTACACTAAAACACCAATCAACAAAAAATGAATCCAAATCTTCAAAGCATCAATACACTTGGGTCTTATCTCAAACATCCAAAGCATCGCATAAGACATCTTCTAGCACTCTAGTTAGATCATACACAGAGATCTTCCAACACTTATTGTAAACCTCTACAATCACACTTCCTCCTATCAAGGCCTTCGACCCAAAAGGAAAGAATCCTTTATGGTTCAATCCTAACCTTATGTGTGCCTTTCATCACACCCCTAGGCATGATAAAACATTACTGAGCACTTTAGGTCATTATTCACAATCTCATTGGAGCGGGAGACTTTCCCTTGGACCGAGTCATTCCTTGCCTTCTACATCTAGTCCAACATCCATTATTTCACCTTCAAGAGATGAATCATCCAACGATGACTCTCCTTTGTTCATCAATGTAGTTCGGGTAACCACTCAATTTGGCCCACGTGATCCCAAATCAACCTCCAAGCCAAAATTTAGGACCTTCATTGCCATCCCTCCTCCTAAGGAGTTGGCCATAATCAAAACCAAAGGTTTATGTTTTAGTAGCCCTAAGCCTATCGAACAAAGTATCGTTAGACAAATTCATCAAGCTCCAAAAAATGTAGCTCTATGAGATCATCCAAAGCTCGCCAGATCATAGACAGGGCTCTTATTAAGCCTTGAAACACATTCCGACATCTGATGACAAAGCTCAACCCTTCGCATCCTTTGTAGGAGCACTTGTTGCTTCTACTGCTATATCATTTAATGAAACTAAAATTCCGTATATCCCACCGAAAGAGCACAACCTTCCCCTTTATTACCATTAGGATCAATTATACTTTCATTTGACAATCCATGATGGATAGTGGGGCGAGCATTAATATCATCTTTTTGCATACTTTTTGATCAACTTAATATTCCAAAGGAATTTGTCACTAAGACACTTGCAGTCCTTCATGCCTTTAATTATTCCATAGCTCCCGCCTTGGGAACGGTAGTTATTCCCATCCGTGTTGGTGAGGAGCTCATCCGCTAGACCTTTTATTGTTAGGAATATTATTGTTTCATGGGTAATATAGTGTTGTTATGTAAGTGAAGTTGTTTTAACAACTTCACGTATATGGTTTAGTATGTTCTTTATGTGATATCTTTGGATATTATTGTTGTAGCAACCTCCTTGTTTATAAGAGTGTTACTACCTATATATTTGTATGGTATCGAGTGTATAACATCATGGAGTGTTGCAAATTATCAATGAGAAGAAGAATGATTGTTGTGTTAACTCTATAAAAATCTGAGCGGTGCTCTTCATCTGGTATCATAGCGATAACAATCCAAATGAGAGTCCTTAAAGAAATTTTTCATACTATTATGAAATTTTAATATTTTTGCTCTCATTTGGTCTCTCTATATATTTTGTATATGTATTGCTTTCTTGCATAGCTCTCATAGCGTTGGATTGAAAATTCAAGAGTCAGTTTTGAACACGTTTCAAGGTTAATCAATAGATTCAATTTGTCTCTCAATATCAGACAAATTTCTACAGCTGCGAGCTTATAGAGATACGCACAGATCTACAGAAGTATATGAATAAGGGAGACTCGAGCCCCAATTTTATCAAACACATTCTCTCGGTGATTCATTTGTCAACTATCCTTGATCGTGCAAGTTACAGGAAACGTGTCTCCACATTTCTCGACTCAGATGCATCGAGTTACATAAATCATGCTTCATTCATCTCAGGTTTGCATATTTTCTAGTGGACTGTGTTGTATTTGACAGTCACCTTGCATTGGTTTAGATTTGTAGCTTGCAGACGTCATTATCTGCATACTCATATTGGCGTAGATCTGTATAGATTTTAGGATCCATTGTCATATCCTTTCCTGGCCTTGGGCTCCTTCCAACCTGTAATCTTCCCACGTGGATGAAGTGAAAATAGATGTGGAGTGATTTTATGACTTGAAATCAAAACAAATATATATCTAAACGTCAGCACGTTGGTACTACGATCTCACTTCTATTTTGAATTTTTCTCTGTTTTGTAAATCATAAGTTCAGGTACTGCTTAGCTTCAAAGATATTGAAGAGTTTGGGAGGCATCCGTAAAACGTTCTCTCCACAAGATTTGGCATTAATTGGGAATTGAGTAGAAGTTGCAAGCATTGTGAATCAAAAGAGGAGTTATGTATTTATGACCCTCCTAATGTGATGGATTCTTTCTGCAAATCCAGGAGATCTCGGTTGTTAGTCACCGTTGGCAATGCATTGTTGATAATTGCTTATGTAACGAGGTCATATTTCTTCAAGGAGCGGATGTTGTGGATGGAGCATGAAAATTCACGATTTAGCTTTTAGCTATATAGTAAATTAGTGTTTTTCCCTCTAGGTGTGCCTCCTTGTGTCTCAAGGTCTTGATTAGAGTCAAACGTATTATTTTAAAGTCATTGTTTTATTTCATTATTGTTCACCATGATTAAAATATAATTGTAGAGTTTGTCATTTAAATTGATCGTCATCCTAGGTTATGTATCATTATCAAAGAATTTAAGTGTCATCAAAATATTTAAGTCAAAAGTATTAGTAATAGTGTTCATTAAATTTGTTTTGTTTTCCAAATCAAATTATATTTGAGATAGAGTCATAAAATTGTCTTGTATCTACGTCTTTTGTACTCAATAGTCCCTTTCAAAACTATTCACAATAATAAAAAAATAATAGTGTTCATTAAATTTGTTTTAAAATCAAAAGAAAAAACTATTTACAATAAAAAAAAATAATAGTGTCAAATATAAATTATCATAGTCAAAAGTTGTGTCATTGTAAAAGTTCATAATTTTTTTTAAAAAAAAGTTGCCTTACTGATATTACATTTTCGGTGTTATTCGACGTCCATGAAATAAACTTTTTCACATTACGGGGGGAAGTTATACAAATAAACACAATGTGGAAATCATTGAAAATCATGTCTTCATCGCTTGAGTAAGCAACTCTTGCATTGGAGGATGGAGGCAATGGAGGCAAGAGGACAATCAGCGTCCTCGAGTTCATCACTACCTCAGAGGTCGCATATTGCTTTAGTGACATCTTTTGTTTTGTGTGATGAATAAGAACATAAGTGCATCCCTGTTCCTTTGTGCAATGTAGTACTTGTGTTTCCTCCGTAATGATAATGATGTGGATATTTGTACCATTGATACTATTACAGGAAGTCTTCTTGATCATGACTAACTTAATGGTTGATGTGAATTGGTTGAACGGTCCCAATTCATGAATTCATCTAATAGTTTGAACGGTCCCTGGATGATGTAGTTCCCACAGTCATTGTTGAGGATCAAGACCATGTGCAGGCTATGGAGTGGTATGTTGCTTGGTTGAAGATGGTGTTTTTCCCCATGTAAACAATAAGGGGAGGAATGTTAGGAATATTATTGTTTCATGGGTAATATAGTGTTGTTCTATAAGTGAACTTGTTTTAACAACTTCACATCTATGGTTTAGTATGTTCTATATGTGATATCTTTGGATATTATTGTTGTAACAACCTCCTTGTTTATATGAGTGTTACTAACTATATATTTGTATGGTATCGAGTGTATAACAACATGAAGTGTTGCAGATTATCAATGAGAAGAAGAATGATTGTTGTGTTAACTCTATAAAAATCTAAGTGGTATTCTTCATTTATATCATTAAAGGAGAATTTCAATACAATTTTCTCTTTGGATGACCATGGATCCGTGTCATGCGTTATGTCCCATCAACACTTCATCGCTCCCTTAAATATGAGCATGAGGGAAAAATATTGACGCTTCCTAGGGATGTTCCTCCCTTTCAAGGTTGTAACATGACTTATAGACCAAATGACGTACTCTTCCCTAAGGACGATCCATCTACACCATCCACCAGTTCAGCCATTCCCTCATCCAAACTCCCCACAAAGATTCCCTAGATGATGTGGTGAACAAACTTAGGGGGAGGGGGAGCGGGGCGGTATCGCCTTCTCATGCTTAATACCCTTCCCACTCCCAACCGTATTGGCAGACCTGATAAGGCTCCTATTTACCAACCAGACATCGTAGACATTATTCCTTTTGGTCCTTGCATCGTTGCACTAATCTTATTTATGGTGGTTTTGATACCCCCTCTTCCCACATTAATTAAATTCCACACACCAAGCTTTATAATGGTGGTTTTAGTTTTCTCGAAAATTCATCTTTCGCCTATAACTATTTTCATCGTTGTGCATGGAATGGATTTGGAATGGGTTGTTATGAACATGGCCCACATGGCCTTATTCTAATCAATTTCAGTAAACCTTATGAATTTTTTTAGGCTATAGAGGCAATCCTCCGATCCCAATCTACCATATAATATCCTCATGGACATGCCTCCTCCATCTCCTTTTCCTTTTTCAACTTTTTGAAGATGAGGGCATACTTTCTCTACCTTCTCCATATTTTCCAACCCTCGAGGATATTTTCATGCTCAAGACATGGACATACCTTCTTTACTTTCTCCATATCCTCTGACTCTTGAGGACATGAACATACCATCCCCATATTTCTTGACTCTTGAGGACATGGAACTAGATGACACCATCTCCATTTCCTCTAAATTGTTTTTAGTCTCCACCATAACTTTGGGACTGGTCACCTATCAATGTGACAATCAAATTAGGTCCCTTCCTCTTTACCATCTAGAGATGATAGAAGAAGACTCTTCTACCATTAATGTCCTTCAGTGTGTTGACAACAACGCCATCATTTCCCACATGGGGGTAGAAGATTCTTATCTTTAGAATACCTTACCATCTGACTCACCTACTCTTCTTAACGAAGCCACCATCGATGTCAATATCGGGACTCCACAGGAGCCTCGCATTCTCAAGGTGGGCCAATCTCTTGATCCACATAAGCTAGAATATTTCACCACATTCCTCTCTCGTCATAGCCAAGAATTTACATGGTCATATTTAGACATTTCGGTATTGACCCCTCTATTGTCATCCATAATATTGTCACTTATCCCAATGCTAAACTAGTAAAGAAAAAGATTCGCACATGCACCCTCGCATTGCTCTCCTTGTTAAAGAGGAGTTGTAATGCCTTTTAGTAGAAAATTTCATCATTCCTATTGATTATCCCTAGTGGGTTTCCAACATTTCTCCTATCGCTAAAACATCGTTGAAAACTATGCATATGTACGGACTTTCAGATCTCAATCTCACCTACCCTAAGGATGAGTTACCTCTTCCGAACATTGATCAGTTTTGGATATTACCGCATTTCATGAGATGATTTCTCTCATGGACGGTTTCTCTGCTACAATCAAATCCTCATTGCACCATAAAATCAACACAAAACCTCTTTCATTACCCCTTGGGGGACCTTTTTCTATCACATCATGCCCTTCGGTTTAAAGAATTCCATGGTGCTACTTATCAAGGCCATGACTTACATCTTTCATGATCTCATCCACAAAACCATTGAAGACTATGTCGATGATCTTTTAGGAAAATCTAAGCATCAACGTGACCATCTTTCCATTCTCAAAGTCATTTTCGAGCATCTCATTCACTTTTGCCTTCGTCTTAATCCATCCAAGTGTGTATTTTGCGATTTTAACTGGCAAGATCCTTGGCATTATCATTTCTATTAGGAGCATCAAGTTGACCCCGCAAAAATTAAGGCAATCATTGAAATTCCTCCTCCTGCCAATCTTAAGCAACTTTGCAGCCTCCAAGGCCACCTTTAACTTGTTCATCATTTCATCTCACAACTTTCTAATCATTTTCAACCTTTTCATCACCTCCTTCAGAAGGAAATTGAATTTAATTGGGATCACGATTTTCAAAAGCTTTTGATGACCTTAAACAATATATCCTATCTCCACTAGTGCTCACACCTCCACGTGAGGGGGAGCCATTTTATTTGTATATCTCTACTACTAATCATGCTCTAGGAGCCATGCTAGTACATCACGATGACCAAGGTCATGAGCAGGCCATTTATTACATCAATCACACTCTTCATGACTATGAGACCCTCTACACTGAATCTAAAAGGTTATGTTGCACCCTATTCTTCACTACATCTAAGCTTCGACATTATCTTCTCAACCACAAGACTTATGTCGTTACTAGCTTTCATATTCTTAAGACATTACATTCTAAACCTTATCACAACGATTACGTTACTCGATGGCTCATGCTCATGGAAAATTTTGACCTTGAGTTTATATCTTGAAAATCCATTAAGGGGAAAGCTATTGTGACCAATTGCGAAGTCCCTCTTCCTAGTACACATCTACCTCACGAGAAATTTCCAGATGAATCCATTAACCAGTTTCATCATGAGTGTGACACTCTTAAATTCACTCTCTTCTTTGATGGCTCAAAATGTCAACAAGGGGGATGCACGTTGGCATCATTATTATTCCTTGTTGGGAAAATCCTCTTCCTTTGTATACAAACTCAACTTTGAGTGTACAAATAACATGGAGGAATATGAAGCCTTCATCTTTGGTCTTAAAAACACCATTTTCTTAGGTGTTTAAATTCTTGACATCTATGGGATTTTGATCTCATAATCAAATAAGTCACAGTGAGTATCAATGTAAAAATGATACTCTTCAAAAATATCACGACATCGTTCAACTTTTACTTGAATCTTTTGACTCTTACACCATCCAAGTTGTTCCCTGGTTGACAAATCATTTCACTGATATGATGGATTCCCTCTGGCTCTCATCCCATGGATAAAAAGGAGTCTAAGCTTCTTGTTGTCGTTCATCACCATGACTATCTTTTTCATGAGTTAGCTCAGGTTAATCTTATTAAATCTGATTCACCAAACCTTTGGTATACTCAAATATTTGATTATCTATCCAAATCTTCCCTCCCCCGAGTTGTCCAAAAATGCTAAGAAGTCCTTTCTTCAACACACTCACCAATATGTGATCCTTGGCAGAATTCTTTATAAACATAGATTTGATGGTGTTATTCTCTCGATGCCTTAAATCCCATGAAGCCTCTCGGGCCATCCAGAAGTCCATGATGGTATTTTTGGTGGACACTTTAGTGGCTTAGCTATTGCTAAGTGCATTCTTCATCTTGGCTATTATTATCCTTCCTCAATCATGACTATTGTGAATATGTTAAGAAATGTGAAAAATGTCAACAACATTCCAATCTCATTTGTATTCCTAGTCAAGCTCTCGCATCCTGCTTAAGGACCTTTGGCCTTTTTCACAATGGGGCCTTAATCTTATTGTTCTTATTAATCCCGTTCTTCACAAAGAAAATCACTCGATCATCAATACCTCTGAATATTTCACTAAATGGGTGGAAGCAATCCCACTCACCTCAACTAAATCTATCCTAATAATTAATTTATCCATCAACACATCATTTTTCCACTTCTATGCGTTTCCCACAAACTTGTTATGAACAATGGAAAGTCCTTTAAAAAAAAGATCTCAAGAAAATATGTAATGCATTCAACATCCAACTCATCTTTTCTTCTCCATATTATCCTCAAGCTAATGGCATATCCAAGAAAATAATAAAACTCTTTGGAATATTCTTTCCAAAACCGTCGATCAAGCATGTCGTAATTGGCATCTCCATCTTCCTTTTGCCCTTTAGGCCTATCGTACTAGCATTCACACTTCCACAGGGGGTTACACATTTTTCTCTTGTCTATAGTTCCATAAAGTCCTTCCTCTCAAGTTCAAATCCTATCTTTATCTATGTTCCTTCGCAATTTCATCTCTCGATGATTATTATCACCAAACTTATCTAGCACAACTCAAGATACTAGATGAATGTCACCTTCTCACTCTTGAACACCATCATGTTTATCAGGAGCACATCAAATGTGCTTACAATAAGCACCTTAAGGAACATGACTTTAATTTCCAGGCGTGTAGACACCCAAATTGGGACGACACCCTCTAGGTCCCCTTTGTAGACACCCCAAAATTGGGATGACACTCTCTAAGTCTCCTTTTATTACATACCCACTTTCATATATTTTTATTAATCTAATTACCTATATTAGATTAATTATTACCTCACCCCTCCACCTCACCTAGGACCATTCCAAGTCCATTTAATAACTAAGATTGAGTCATCACTCCCCCTAACTAACTAAGACTTCTTCTAAACCTAATATTAATTACCAACTACCTCTCCCACCAATTTCCCATGTGATTTAATGAGAATCAAGACTCCTAACCCATAACCATTCTTGAATCATGCCAAAAAGGGAGAGAAAAGGTTATTTTTAGCAAATAATACTATTTCTCCCTAACCGATGCTAGGTTATTCCTTGGTCGGTGTCGGTCAATGAACCGCCATCGGGTTCCTTTAAATAATCATTTTCAACTCTTTTCCCAAGTTTAGTTTTTATTTTGGTTAGATTTTTATTATTCATTCGCATCCTTGCATTCGATTGAGCATCCAACAATCAAACACAACACTAGAGCATTCAAGTTCTTCACCAACAACCAACCTCTTGCTCCATAGCCTCGGATCATTCACACAGGGAAGCACTCAGTCTCCATTTCTACGGCACTGGATCTAGACCCATTTCTCCTCTAAGCACCCATCAACTACCATCACCTGTCAATCTCATATAAGTATTCTTAACCAGGTCATTGGTTTCATTAGCTTTGGTTTTGAATCTTTTATTTGCTTGCGATCACCTCCTTCCTCTCTCGAATACATTTTGTAGCCCCTCTACCCAACACCCTACCAATCTGAACCTCCCTACCTTTCCAACCACCTCTTTCACCCCTTTGCCGAGCCTTCACCTAAATCCCAACACCTTGCCTAATCCTTCCCAACACTCTATGCAATCACAGAGATCCCAAACCAACCCCTTTTCACCTTTGGCATCAAATTTCCCCTACCGTGATTAGTTAGACAACCATTCTCGCTATAACTAGTTACCAGTGTTGGTTCCTAACCAAGCATCGGTCTCTATGTCTAGCATTTTCCCTCAGACCAACAAGCTTATTTCCTCACCCAAAACCTCTCAAAACCTCCCACAACTTCACCCAGACCTCCATAATACCCTCTACTACACCTGCAAACCCTATCAACCAACTGCCCTTTCTAGATTTGATCTTATATTTGTTATTTAGATTATATTTAGAGTATTGTATTTGTGTGAGATACCCAAATCATATAACTACAGTAGGACCTTCTATTTCATGTTATTTATCTACATTAATTTTTATTAATACATGGATTGACAGCCTTCTAGGAAGGACCCACTTCACGTATCTAGCACACACTAGGCAATCCACCGACCTATGTTATTAACTCTATTTTGTGGTCTTTTTGCTTCTCAGGTAGTCCTTCCCAGAAAAAAGGAGTGCTCTACAATCGGCTTGGTCTTCAAAAATGGTGCACAACCTCTTCACGACCTCCAAGTATTCCTCACGTACCTTACCTTTACCTTTTAAATTGTTTTTTCATACGGTACTCCTATGTGGTGAAACATTTTGGCATGCCTGATGGGACCCTCATCTTTTTGGGTTCCTTATATTCATTTAGGATTGCATTTCTAATTGTTTCCTTTCTAAAATCTTCACTAAATCTCTCCTTAGTAACATTCTTTCCTCTATTTTCTCTAAAATCACATTTCATTTGGTGCAAATAAAAATAAATAATTATTTCTTCTTTCTTACTTGCTTGTTAGTAGTAAAAGTCATACTCTATTCCTATTCCCTACTACTTTCATCCAATCTCAATATTTTGATTTGGATTTAAAATTGTTGCATTTCATCCCATGTATTCTTGTATTTAGCTCACATAGTCTAATTATCAATCAAATATAACGGAGGTCAAAACCGGTTGATGATTGAGTAATTAAGTGTAGTCCACTTTTGCACACAATTTTCCAAATTACTCAATGTAGTCTCTAATCACCGCTTATCTCAAAACTATTCCCAAACACATCAACATATCATCTATTTTTACCTAGAAGCTCACCCAAGGCACACACAGGCACCGAGCCCCTCCTTTATGCAAGCTTCATGAGAACGTTCTTTCTTAACATGAGGATATAATACAACTAGAAAATAAGTGCATCCATTCATGGAATTTAAGATGTAAGCATTAACTCCTAACCTAATGCACCCGAGCATATAACAACATGATCAACTCAATGAAAGTAGAATCAACCATGAAATAACATCAAGAAAACCTCATAACACTCATATGAACATAAGGAAAATGCACAGATCAAGATCCATCACATGAGTGTTTCAGAATCACTTCATTATATTTATTAGCCAAAATATGGTAGCCAAGATTACATAAAAGAGTCCCATTCATGGAAATGTTCACACTAGCAAATCTTTCTTTACATCACAGAGCTCGCCATTACACATTACCCAATATCACTATATATCTCACTCCTATATGAAAAACCATCCACTCTTACTTATTTCTCCTTTTCTCTGCTAAATCCATCCATTCTTCTAGAATAATCCTCCTCCTTCCCTCTTAACCACTCATCATTATCACTGCAAAATCCTGAAGGAATTGGTTTATGATTTCTCTACCACTACCTAGGAATATGTTAGGTGTCACCATGTGTTTCCTCAATTGAGTGATTTTATCATGCATGTGCTAGCTAATCCTTAACAACCTCAACTCCTTATCCTTTCATGATAACCGTATTAATGCCCTAGAATATCCTTTCCTTGAGTCACAAGTCTCCATGGCTTATCCACATCTGTATTTGGTCGTTTTTTCATTTACTCCCCTATGTGTGTCTTTTCCTGTTGTCCAAAACTCACTAAGTCCTGAATCCATCCTTCTCGAGTGTGAGCCTTCACGCCTCTCCAAGAATTACTTATGCATGTGCCTTCGTGCCCTATTTCCACATGCCACAAGGCTTCGCGCCTTAGGTACTTAGTTACTTTACGGGCCCAACACTCAAACAAACAACATATTTCCTAAACATTCCCAAATCCTAGGTAGAAGCTATCAAGGATTTAAACACCGATTGATAGTGGGCCTCAACCGGTGTTCTAGCCGGATTGTCATATCAGATCTTGGACCTCATGTACCAAAAGGTATATCGAGGATGACCTCACCAAAACATTCCTAAAACCATTCATAGTTGGCTTCTACGTACCTTATATCCATTGTTTTCTATATATTCATAGTCATTCCTAAGGCTTAAGCCATGAAAACACTAAAATATTATTCCTAGGATAAATTTTTGTTATATTTTTCTTGTTGGATTTGTGAATTTCTTTCTTGTCTTCTGCTATTTGAGGTGTGAGATCGTATTTCATCACTTTTCTTTCTTTTTCATACTCGGCCATCAAAATCAATTAATTCTGATTTTCAGAGTGTATTAGACTAGAATTGATATACACAACCCAGTTCTCATCTTCTTTTGACCAAAATATTGCATAGAATTTAAAATTTCTTAAGTTTAGAATTAATATTCCCTACTTTGGTGTTGATTCAAAGACATTGGTTAAATCAGCTTATTATACCTATCGGTATCAATCTCTGTGTTTTTTATTTTCTGTAAAAAGTGAGCTAATTTCACCTTCCATACATTTTCCAAAAGTTTTTTTGAGTTTCTGTCATTTTTATAGAGCCTAGAGTACCTATTTTCCATCCTTCCATATGGTTTGGACTCACCAATAGGTGTGATATCTTTCTTTCCATGCAAGTTGTATACCTTTTCCTTCTATCCCTTCGCTGCCTTCCATTTCATCTCCAATGGATCCTAATTCTCCTACGAACGTACCCATAGGTGATGAGGAATTCACTAGATTCCTTTATCATAACACCAAGGCCTTGCAACATTACCTTTCTACTTCTTCCACCCGTGACTCATCAGTCAGCCCCTTTATGGAATTCCCACTTCCATGCCCATCATTTCTACCATCTCTTCCATATCGGGAATGCTAATGTGGCCACCCAAACTACTCTAGCATTTCCTAATCCTATTTCACAACCACCTACTTCTCACGTAACCTCTACATCCTTGAAATATTCTCTCCCATTGACATCTACAATACCCATATCCACTACCCCTATTATATCATCATCAGTATCTTATGTACCTATTCCTACACAACCATCGGTTGTGTTGACCTCTTCTACTCCATTTCAGAATTTGGTGGTCTCTATTCCCCAAACTCTTCCACCCATCACCATGAGGATCTTTCCACAAGCCCCTCCTACTTCCACCTTACCTCAAACCAACCCATTACCTCAATGGTATATTCGGGGTATATGCCCTCCTCGTCCACTACTTCCTACATACCTATGTCTCAATTCATGTACTCAGCACCACCACATACTAGTATGCCTTTTACAACCCATTCATCTTATCAAGCCCCTTATACCTCAGGGGGCATCCCTCAATCAAACCCCACAATGGATCTCATTAAAATGATGATGGATAAAATGTAAATGACACTTGAGGCCTTAGTTTCTAGGTCCCATAATGTCTTAACATATGATGATATTTGTAATGAACCCATCCATCCCTCTATACCTATTCATCCATATCCCATGCAATGGGATCTACCTAAATTCAACCGCTTCAATAGTAAGGAGGACCCACAATAACACTTGTGTTCATTTAGACACTCTTTTTTACCTAATAAGCCATGATGATGCATTTTCCTTCCATACCTTTCCCATGTCCTTTTCGGACCTACCTTAGATTGGTATAGTGTTTTTCCCAAACACTCGATATTTTCCTTTAATCAATTGGCATAGACCTTTCTTGATCACTTTTTGATAAACATTTATAAAAAGGTCTCTATCACATATTTATATTCTATTCGTCAATATGATGATGATTCTATCATTGATTTCATCACACGGTGGTGAAACCTAATCAATCATCTTTCCTTCTCTCTCCCGTAGCATCCTAATCTCATAGAGTTGTTTACGAGGCCTAAGTCGAGACATTTCCTCAACTCTTCAAGTTCAAACATTTCGTATGTTTGACGAGGCTTTTACCATGGCTAGGAAGCTTGAGATCATTTGTGCCCTCAAAGAAGACAAACTAAAACTACGTAACAAAAATGTTTCCTTCAAATCAAATGAGTCTTCTTCCAAACCACCCAATAACCATCCCAAGCCAAAAGGATATGCTAATGTAGTATTTCTAAAATCTAGCCCTTCTCATCCAACCAATCAACCTAAACCTCCTTCCAATCTCTCACTAGTGCAAAATTTTCAATATCGGTATGAACAAAAGAGTTACACTCCCATTGGGGAGCCTTATTCTTCCATATTGGAAAATTTTTTGAAGGCTGGAGCCATCACTCTTCCTCCCATCAAACCACATATGGTTTTGATCCTTCTCACCCCACACCAGCTTGGTATAAAGAAAATGAATTTTAATTACCACCGCGTGTAAGAGGACATAGTGACTAAATTACAAAACCTTTAAAAACATTGTGCAAGGAATGTTAGATAGTGGTAATCTCTTCCTTGATAACCCTAATGTGCTTGCTAATGCAAACTTGGAGGTTTTTATAAATACCTTTCCTAACCATGCTCCTTCATCAACTCATACTGGTGAGATGTCTAAAGAAGAAACCAATGTACATGTGGTTCATGTAGTCTTTAATATAGCGTCCGATCCTTCTATCCAGTATCCTCTATAACATCTATTGAGGAAATATTTGCATGAACTCCTCTACCCATAGAGGATCCCACCTTACATGTTCCTTTACCCATGGAGGATCCCACCTCACTATGTTCCTTTACCCATAGAGGAACCCACCTTACCTTCTCCTTTACATGCCAAGGAGCCCACCTCACCTATTCTTTACCCATAGAGGAACCCACCTTACATGTTCCTTTACCCATAAAGGAACCCACCTTACATGTTCCTTTACCCATAGAGGAACCCACCTTATCATCCTCTCTACCCGTAGAGGAGTCTACATTACCCACTTTTCCTTCTCCTCAACTCATAAAGGATCCAATTTTATCTACTCTTCCTATTGGTGATACCTCTCTGAAGGTCTTCAAAGATCCCATCACTCTTCTTACCTCACTCTTACCCACCGAGTCAGAGGCTAAGACCTTACCTGTCTCATAGGTCTAAGATCTCTTCATGGGATTTAACACCAAGTCATCATCTTCTTCATCTACTCCAAAACCCTTCTTGTATTTACTTGAATGATTAGAATACATCAATTACACTAACATCTAAGGATGACTTAGAATCCCCATTTCCACATAAATGTAGATGTCTTCCTTGATATCTCAACCATATCCAAATATCTTCAAACCAAATAATTCTATTATGCCGAACCGGTGGTAACCATCTTCTTCATCAACATCCTCCACTTAGGCATATATCTACTAAAAAAACTACTACCACCTTAGGGGTTTTACTAGTACCAAGTTTGTTACACCCCCCTGTGAAGCTAGACTTGTCAACTTCTTCACCACTAATCACAAAATCTACTCCAACACCTAAAAGGAAGACCCAACCTCTTAGGGCTCACACCCCAATATCCCCCACACCTTCTCACTCACCTTCACCTTTTCCATTGATATTGGGCCCACATCCTTCAACCTTGGTTAACCTACCCCTTTACTAAGGAAAACCCAAAGTGTGACAACCTATACCCTTTCCTTCACCTCTTATTCTACCCACACCTTATTCATTACCTTTACCCTCACTCTTTCCAACACCCACACTTTCACCTTGGCTTACTCAAATACCTACACCTTTTAGTTTCCTTCACCCTACCATTTTTCCTCCTCCTTTACCCAAGAAGGCATAACCTAAACCCAAGCCTTCACTTCCTACCAAAAACATAGTTACACCAACACGATCTATCACCTTGACCTTCTCATGAAGGTCACTTACCCTCTCGCCCAAGAACAACCTTGACCTCTCATTGTGATCCTTTGGCAGATCCTAATCTTATATCCTTTCTCAATTGTTAGAGACATTTGTTATATCACTTCCACCTATCAAGCCTTATGATCTTCTCAAACCTAAACTAGTAGGGTTTGATAAAAAAATTTTGCACTTATCATCACTCACCAAGGCATGATGTCGAGAGTTTTAAGGCCCTTAAAAACATTCTTCTTCAGCTTTTCGATTCTGATGGTCTCTTCAAAGAAGATGATCTGATTAGAGGAGGATTCCATTCTTTCTTCACCCATCACCACACAACCTAGTCCCAAACCCATTCTACAATCTTTCCCTTCACATCCACCTAGGGATAAAGGTAAGGCTTAACAACCCTATTTTCCTCCTTGTCGCCCTTAAAATCTCATTTCAAATTCAAATTCAAAAATTGATCTCACACCCTCCGTAAGTGTTCAAGTAAATTTGGAATTCGAAAAGATAGAGAAATTCATGCTTTGAAGTTGTTTAAACTCTCCGCCTACATGTTTTGATAAATTTTCCGCTTTCTTGTCCGGACGCGTGAAAATTTTATCGTGTGTCCTCATTTGAATGAAATTTTAAATCTTTCTATGTCCATGGATCATCTAATCTTGTATTGTTTTTAATCCTTGGTTCACGAAAGAAATTTGAAAATCAGTCACGGAATGGTGGAGTTTTCTTCTTCTCTCGCATTTTTCCACATGTGGATCAAGCGGTCATTTTCTTCCCCGTCAAAATTTGGCCCCATTATCCATGGGTACATGGACATATATAATTAGAGGCAATCCAGCCAAGAAATTTTTATTTTGAGCCTTTTTGTAAAAAGGGCTAAAAGTCATAAAGTGACCCGCAACTCTGATCATGCTATGAGGAAAAAGTCAAATGTTGAGCCTACATTGAAATTCAAAGCGGGGAAGCAGGTCAGAGAACTTTGAGGTTTTGAGCCTTTTTCATTAAAGGGGCTTAAAGTTAAAAAGTTACCTATAGCCCCACCCACACCTAGTAAAAATTCAAATATTAAGCCCACGTCAAAAGGTCAAAGCGAGGAGACAATTCACGAGCAATTTGTGTTTTTGCACTGCATTGAAAAAAGGTAAAATTATAAAAGTGACCTGCAATTCTGTCTCCACTCAAGTAAGGCCACATGTCAAAACCATATCAAAAGTGGGAGAGTGGGCCAAAATGTTCCAAAATGCCATTTCTCCAAAAGTCACAAAATGCAAAAGGCATCCTCCACGCCTACTCCAGTAAATTTCTCCCACATGGACGACTCTAGTTTAAAGTTTCAAAGGCAAGATGAATGGTTCAAATTCAAAGTTACAAAATGAGTGTAATGGCTACATTATGGAAAGTCTGGTTTTTCTCACCATTGGCGTTTCTTCACAAATCAAGAATCTGAATGGATGCGAAGGATTGAAAAGATTGTAAACCGTTTCTTGCTAACAAAGAAGAAGTTGTAACCGTTTCTTACAAGATATTTAATGGATTCTTCACACCATTATAAGGGGTTGATGATTGATCTTGTAAACTCTAGAGTGCATTGTACCTAGAGAAAGAAAAGGAGATAGCCAATTTTCTTCTACTTTCCTCCATTCTCAAATTTCTTCCATTCCCACATTATGTACAATCTTTGTTTAAGCATCAATACAAGAAGAAGGATTTTGTAGCCTCTTCAATGAGGAGATTTTAGAAAATTTGAGTTCACAATCTTATCTTGTCTTGTTGCCATTTGTATGGTTGTTTCTTCTCATGAATGCATGTGTTGAAGTTTCTAACTAGTGCGTGTAGGAATCTGATTTTCTACCTCGACATTAGTTCTCCTACCTCTTTTCTCACTCCCTTTCCCACCTTCATAGAAAATTCCCCCTTGCGATAATCGCAAGCATTTGTCGCAAGGTCGGTGGAGTGCCTCTGTTGGATCCCCCTGCTTAAAGAAGGATACAAGAAGAAGGATTTTTAGCCTCTTCGATGAGGATATTTTAGAAACTTTGAGTTCATAATCTTATCTCGTCTTGTTGCCATTTGTAGGGTTGTTTCTTCTCATGAATGCATGTGTTGAAGTTTCTAACTAGTGCGTGTAGGAATCTGATTTTCTACCTCGACATTAGTTCTCCTACCTCTTTTCTCACTCCCTTTCCCACCTTCATAGAAAATTCCCCCTTATAGATAATTGCAAGCATTTGTTGCAGGGTCAGGTCGGTGGAGTGCCCTGTTGATCCCCTTGGTTGAAAGGCCACCACTGAAATCCACACTTTTTCACGCATGCATATACGGAAGTTGGACCATTTAAGTAGAGGGACTTAGATTCCCGTGATCATTGGAAAGGAATACACAAAATTTTCCACCCAAAAATTCCTCGCTAAATTTTTTTAAGCACCCACCATGGGGCAGATTTAGCAAAGATTCGCACTCGAATGCGACCGCAAGGTCAGAAAATTCAAAATTCAAAAAAGAGAAAAATTTCTAGAATTTAAATGGCTATATGAGCCACATGGATTCAAATCATGGCTATTTCAGGAAACCCTCTTGTTGAAAGACCTGAATTTCTCTTCCACATCTAAGAAGACATTGCTTTAGATTTGAGGGAAGCTATCTGGCATAATAGACAAAGTGCCAATCACTACTTCATTACCACAAGAATTTTGGACCTTGAAGAAGAATGCACTGCTGAATTAGAGAGGCAAAGACAAATTCCAGAACAAAATAAGAGCATAGATTTTCAATCTGACGGATAGAAGATTCACCCTGGTAATAGAGACAAGGAGGACATAATGATCCCATTTTTTAGAGCTTCAAGGAGACAAGAGCTATTCGAATCCAAAGGCTTCCTTTTCAAGTAATCGGTCACGTTGGGGACCTAAGTGTTACCAATCCTTTGGATGGTGAATTTTCATACATCAATGAGAACCTTGTAGAATTCATTGACGTGAAGATTGAAGAAGAAGCTAGAGAAAGAGAGGCAAGAGCCGACAAAGAAATAAGATCTCAAATCAAAGAAATCGAGAGACTTCAAGCTGAGGCAGATAAAAGAGTAGTAGCAGAAGCCATAGCCTTAGCAAGGTTGGAAGCTAGAAACAGAAATAGA
This sequence comes from Taxus wallichiana var. yunnanensis, assembly GCA_018340775.1. Classification (NCBI taxonomy): domain Eukaryota; kingdom Viridiplantae; phylum Streptophyta; class Pinopsida; order Cupressales; family Taxaceae; genus Taxus; species Taxus wallichiana. The sequence goes on from CM031238.1 coordinate 826,219,402, forward strand.
ATGGGGGATCATGATCGTGAGCGTGAACGTGATCTTGAGGCCCGTAGGCCTAATGTACCATGGGAGGAAACACCACCACCGGCTCGCTCAACCACTCCATGAGCTACCAAGAGGATCGAGAAAAACTTCCCAAAATTTAGAGGGGATGGTTCTCAACTCCCTCAAGAGCATCTAACAACATTTATCATAGCTTGCGGTGTTTTGGGTGTTGAGGATGAAGATGTGTCATTCTATCTTTGTGGAGTCACTTCAAGAGAAAGTTGTCGAATGGTTCTACATGCTACCACCGAGGTCCATCACCTATTGGGAGGATATAAGAAGTGCATTCGAACATAGGTTCAAGAGCACAAAATATTGTCAGGATCTTTTGGTCCAATTGGTACAAATGAAGAAAGAAACCTCTGAGTCAATGAGGGACTTCGTAGCAAGATATAACAAAGTGATAAGAAGAATCCTTGAAGATGTGGTGCCTCCTAAAAATAATTTGAAGAGATTCTTCATCAGCACCTTGCCATTAGAAGTAGGTTTCTTCCTTAGAAGAACCCAACCAAGAACATTGAGGGAAGCTCAAGACCATGTAATAGAAACCGATGATGATCTAATCTTGTCTGGTAAAGTGAAAGGCCCAAATGGGAAACAAAAGGGTCAAAATTCAAACTCAGTCACCATGGATCCAATGTTCCAAAAAATGGCAAATGACTTGGTTTCCTTGAAGAAGCAGCTATCTCAGATCACAATACGGAATGCTTCAAGGAAACCAAACCCTCCAGATATGACAAAGATTATTCCACCTCCTCGTCGGCTTGCTTTGAAGCACCACCACCAATGCCATCTGTGACACCAAAGAGCTGGAGGAGGAAGAAGAAAATATGGAAGACTATGAAAACTATCTTGAGGTTGAGGAAGTTGATATGCACAATTGCCTAATTGAGTACGTTGATCATGAAGAAGCTCTAAGTTTCTCATGTGATGTTTTCACTCATGCACAATCCAACAAAGGTGCTTCATCCTCAATGAATTTGGTAAAGGATAAGAAGAATAAATAAGATTCTCCCCAGAGGTCACACAAAATAAAATCATTAGAAGAGGATCACCATTACCACCTTCTATGGAGTCGGCCGTGAGAAAAATAGACTCATTGGCTATCGTGGATCATGCTACTATGCCAAGTAAGTCATCTAATTCTTCTCCCGAGTCTGCAAAGTTGCTAAGAACAATTCTCCTTTAAATGTTGTTCCTATAAAAACATCTAAGTTTCAATCAAAAGCTACACCCTCACCCCCTTCCAAGCCAATTGCTACACCCGAAAAGGAGAATTCAACACCCAAATTAGCAAAGCCTCTACCATGTAAATATTCCTCCATTTCCATAACCTCTTCCTTGCTCACCATAACCCCATTTGACTTTGTGGAACATGCAAGCAAAACCAAAGTCTAGCTCTCAGAAATAGAATACCTATAAACACACCCGCCTGGTTGACACAGTTCATTAATATAGTTCATGGTGGTAACCCCGTATCCTCGAGTCCTAATTCTAAAGGCTTCTACCCACACCATCCACACCACCTTCCCAAAACATGCTAGCCCAAAATTCCTTCAAAACTAATAGGGTTGAACCTTTCTACCGTCACTCCTCATTAAAAAGGCTTCTAGCTAAATAATTGTATCATAGATTTTGGAGCCTTAGACAATGTGATGCCACCAAAGTTGTAAATGCTCTAAGCCTCACCTTGACCTAGGTAAATGGCACCTACTAGTCAATGGAATCCAAACAAGTGTTATAGGTAGGAAGAATCAAATATGCACAAGTAGCACTAGCTGATTTTCCGACAAGAAGGTGCTCCTAACAATACTTGGTAGTGGACATCCCAACATCCTTTGGTATGCTATTAAGTAGGAGTTTCTACAGAAACTCAGGTGGAGGGATAAAAATGTATTGGTCATTTGCAACTATCACAATAAAAGGTGAGATAAATAATTTTCTATAGGTAAGAAAGATGAAGTTCACAAGACAAAAGTCTCGATGATCCGAAAGCAAACATTCTCTTTCAAGAATTTGGGCTAGGAAACTACTTCCTCACATCAAGAAAAGAGGATAACTTACCACTTCTCATGGAGGAAGAGGAAGATAAAATTTTGACAATGGAATTTGATGGTATTCATTTTAGTGTGGGCTCAGAGCTGGTGTAGTATTGTACTCTCATTCCAATGAATTGTACCCATTTTCCAACAAGTCTGTAATTTGATAATACAAATAACATCAGTAGAGTATGAAGCACTACTCTTAGGCATGAGTGCAGTAGAGGACATGGGAATCAAGAAATTGAGATGCTGAGGTGATGCAGAGGTTGTAGCAAAGCAGGTATGCCAACAATATCAGGTGAAGAATCCAAGACTTTGGCATTACGAAACAGATTGTGGGACTACATTGAATATTTTGATGCATTTTGCATTGAAGCTATTCCAAGGGAACATAATGAAAAGGTTGATTCTCTTGTAGTGTCAGCTTCCCTAGTGACACCTCATCCTTCTTTTGGTAAAGAAAAAGTGACCATTGAAATGGTATTCAGGCCTAGTGTACCAGATAATACAAATCATTGGCAAGTCTTCAATGATGATAACCAAATTCTAGCCTTTTTAGAGCAAAGGGATAATTTCAATAATCTCTTCTTTGAAGGAGGTGAAAATCCACACCAAGAAGCAGTCCCCAAAGAAGGGAAAGAAGGAATTGAAGGGATTGATGATGAGGGAGTAATCAAATTGAAAGGGAACAAAATTCCCAAAGGCCTAGTCTCTTTAGAAGACCTCTTTGACAAACATGACAGATTCATTTAAGAGAAAGAAAATCAATCTTCTCGGTGCCCAGCTGATTTTGATAAAGAAAACATTGGTACCCCGGAGGAACCAAGGATGGTCAATATTGGAAAATGTTGCTTACTTGAAGAAAAATAAGGTTTATTGCATTACTCAATAAATACTCAGATGTCTTGGCCTACTCTTATGATGAACTCAAATCCTTCTAGCCAAAGGAAATGCATCACTCAATTCCTTTGAAGCAGGGTGTTAAGCCCTTCAGGAAGAAACAAAGGTTGTACAACCCAAAGATTACTGATACCATCAAGGAGGAGGTAATGAAGATGCTTAATGTAAGGATCATCTTTCCCATCCACCATTCAACGTGGGTGGCTAACATTGTGCCAGTGTAATAGAAGAATGGTGAAATAAGGATATGTGTAGATTTTCACAACTTGAACCAGGAATCGCTAAAGGAAAATTATCCTCTTCCTATCATGGACCATATCTTGCAAGCAGTCACTAGATCTGAAATTCTTTCATTACTTGATGGATTCTCAGGATATAATCAAATCAAAGTGGCAGAGGAGGACTACACCAAGACAACCTTTACAACACCTTGGGGAACTTTTGTCTACAACATAATGTCTTTTGGCCTAATCAATGCAAGAGCTACATTCCAAAGGGAGATGGATTTGGCCTTCAAATATCTAAAGCATTGCATTGTCATATATCTTAATGATCTCACAATATTTTCAAAGAAGAGGGAGATCATATCTATCACTCGAACAGTGTACTTGTAAGGCATAGGAAACATGGCATATCACTAAATCCAAAAAAGTACATTTTTGGAGTCATAGAAGGAAATTTATTGGGGAACATCGTGAACAAACATGGAGCACACATTGATCCTGAGAGGATTAGATCCATTCAAGAATTATCCCTACCCACAAGCAAGAAAGGAGTTCATTCATTCTTCGGAAAGGTGAACTTTCTTCATTGTTTTGTGCTGAGTTTGTTGAGTTGATGAAGCACATCACTTCCATGATGAAACCATAATCAAACTTCAAATGGAATAATGAAGGGAAGGAAACATTCGAAGAGATCAAGAAATCCATTACTAAGGCTCCGACTCTTGTATCTCTAGATTTTAACAAAGAATTCATCATGTATTATTATACATCAAAACATACACTCTCTATCATTCTCGTTCAAAAAAATGATGAAGGCGTGGAAGAACCTATTTCTTTCATGAGTTATCCTTTGAAAAAGCATGAGCTAGAATACATAAAATTGGAGAAGCATGCCTATGCAGTGGTTAAGGCTGTAAAAACTTTAGGTTTTACATCCTCAATTCCCATACAAAGTGGTGATGGTCCCCAACAAAGAGAATCAAGTCCATCTTGACAAAGTAGGATCCCGAGAGCTAAAGAGGAAATTGGATTGCAAAGACTCAATAATATGACTTGGATATTTGACTCTCCAATCTAGTAAGGGTAAATGGCTTGTGAAAGTTTATTGTTGAAGATGAAACACTCAAGTTCAACATGGCGAAAAAATTGTGCTTGCTCAACTTGTTCAGAAGATAACCCACAGGTTCTCTTTGTCACCACTACTGATGAATGGTATGTTGGTATTTCCTATTACCTAACTTATGGAGAATTCCCTCCCCATCTTGATTACAAGAAAAGGAGAACACTCAAGCTGAAGGTAGCTAAATTTGTAATTTGGAATCATGCACTTTACAAAAGAGGCCTAGATGGTTGTTTCCTCAGGTGCGTAGATAAAGAGCAACAACAAAATTTTCTTAAAGAATACCATGACCAAGCATGTGGTGGAAATTTTTCAGCAATGGTCACTACACACAAGATCCTCCAAGGAAGGTATTATTAGCCCACCATATTTGTAGACACTCAAGATTGGGTTTCTAAATGCAAAGCATGCCAACAGTTTGTTGGAAGACCACAACTCACTGCATTACCACTCGGACATGCGGTTATTAAGGAACCATTTCAATAGTGGGGCTGGACTTCATTAGTGATTTGAACCCTCAATCATGTGTAAGACACACCTATGTACTCATAGCAATAGACTACTTCACCAAATGGGTGGAAGCCATTCCATCTAAACAAGCCAACATCAAACAATATGCAACTTCATCAAGAAGAATATCATAGTTTGTTTCATAATGCAACAATATATTGTAGCAAATAATGCTACCTATTTCTCTTCAAGAGAGATGAATAAGTTTTTCTATGGCTATGGAATCTCCCTATCTCATTCTTTTGACTACTATCCACAAGGAAACAGATAGGCCGAATCAAGCAACAAGAACATTGTGACCATTTTCTGCAAGCTTGTAAACGAGAATCAAAGGAATTGGCACAAAAGGTTGTATGACGCATTGTGGGTGGATAGGATCACTCCTAAGAAGGCAATAGGTATGTCACCATTCCAACTATTGTATGGAGTCAAAGTAGAAATTCCTCTCACGATTGAGATGCCAACTCTCAAGTCTAGCATGCAATAGAAGATGGTCAGTACAAGGATTCCATTGACAAGAGGATACTCTTTCTTGAGAAGCTAGAAGAAAATAGACTCCAAGTGGTGGATCACATTAAGGAGCACCAATTGAAAGTAAAGAATATTTTTGATAAGAAGGCCAAGGAAAGAGAATTCAAATTTGGAGACTTCATCCTGCTATGGGACAAGAGAAGAGAACCAAAAGGCAGCCATGGAAAGTTTGATTCATTATGGCTCGGCCCATTCCATATTCATGAATCTTGAGCGAGAATGCTTTTCTTCTCTCATATTTGGATGGAATGCCACTGGAATTTCCTCGGAGTGGGCAATACTTGAAATTGTATCATTAGTGAAAGCAGGTTGTTCCTCGCCTTGTACCATAGGTATGTTTCCCTTCGTTGTGTGTCATGTGTTTCCTTCATGTTGTGTGTTTGTGTGTTTCCTTCTTATGATATTTCTTTCTCGAAGTTTTATATGACTCTACAAGTCCTAATGGATAAGGCACTAGTCAACGAATTACAGGGTCTAGAGATTAAGATTCTAGATTCCCATGTCATGTCTTCACTATGCTCACCCATGTCATGTCCCCAGCCTAGAGCCAACTCTTATCACCCTCAAAATAAACCCCCTCATTTTCTAAGTCAAATTCAAAAATTTGATCTCACACCCTCCATAAGTTTTCAAGTAAAGTTGATGTCTCGAAAAGATAGAGAAATTCATGCTTTGAAGTTGTTTAAACTCTCCAGTCTGACACATTTTGATAAATTTTCCATTTTCTGTCTGGACGCATGAAAATGTTATTGTTGTCCTCATTTGAATGAAATTGTCAATCTTTCTATGGCCATGGATTTTCAAACCTTGTATTGTTTTCAATCCCTTGGTTTGCAAAAGAAATTTTAAAATCGAGCGTGAAATGGTGGAGTTTTCTTCTTCTCTACATTTTTTCCATAGTCGTGAATGACAGCATTTTCTTCCCCATCAAATTTTGGCCCCATTATCCATGGGTATGTGGATATATCTAATTAGAGGTAGGTTGGTGGAGCAATTTTTGTTTTTGATCCTTTTTGTACAAATGGATAAAAGTCATAAAGTGACCCGCAGCTCCGATCGTGCTATGAGGAAAAAGTCAAATGTTGAGCCCGCATTGAAAGTCAAAGCAGGGAAGTGGGTCGATGGGAGAAATTTGAGGTTTTGAGCCTTTTTCATTAAAGGGGCTTGAAGTTAAAAAGTGACTGCATGCACCCGCCCATGCCTCGGTAAAATTCAAATACTAAGCCTGCGTCAAAAGTTCAAAGGGGGAGGCGGGTCGGTAGAGCAATTTGTGTTTTTGAGCCCACATTGAAAAAAGGTAAAATTATAAAAGTGACCCACAATTTTGTCTCCACTCAAGTAAGGCCATGTGTCAAAACCATATCAAAAGTGGGAGAGCGGGCCAAAATGTTCCAAAACACCATTTCTCCAAAAGTCACAAAATGCAAAAGGCATCCTCCATGCCCACCCGCTCTAGTAAATTTCTCCCATGTGGACGACTCTAGTTTAAAGTTTCAAAGGCAAGATGAACGGTTCAAATTCAAAGTTACAAAATGAGTGTAACGATTGCATTATGGAAAGTCTAGTTTTTCTCGCCATTGGCATTTCTTCACGAATCAAGAATTTGAACGGACGTGAAGGATTGAAAAGATTGTAAACTGTTTCTTGCTAACAAAGAAGAAGTTGTAACCGTTTCTTGCAAGATATTTAATGGCTTCTTCATGCCATTGTAAGGGGTTGGTGATTGATCTTGTAAACTCCAGAGTGCATTGTACCTAGAGAAAGCAAAGGAGATAGCCAATTTTCTTCTACTTTCCTCCATTCTCAAATTTCTTCCATTCCCACATTATGTACAATCTCTGTTTAAGCATCAATACAAGAAGGATTTTGTAGCCTCTTCAACGAGGAGATTTTAGAAAATTTGAGTTCGCAATATCCTCTTGTCTTTTTGCCATTTACAGGTGGTTGTTTGCTTTCTTCTCATGAATGCATGTGTTGAAGTTTCTAACTAGTGCATGCAGAATCTAATTTTCTACCTTTTCTCACTCCCTTTCCCATATTAATAGAAAATTTCCCCTTGCAGATAACTACAAGCATTTACCGCAGGTCGGTGGAATTCCTTTTTGGATCCCCGACCAAAGGCCACCACCGAAATTCACACTTTTTCATGCATGCATACACGGTAGTTGACTTTGGTTAAGTAGTGGGACTTAGATTCCCGTGAGCGTTGACAAGGAATTCACAAATTTTTCCACCGAAAAATTCCCCACCAATACTCCTCTTATCTTTGAAATTAACATGATACATGTAGCCACTCGATCACAACATGCGAAAGGAAAAGGAAAGGAAATTTTTGTAACCCTTCTAGTTCACCTTCACCTACCATTACACTTACACCTCCCCCCAAGATAACCATCCTTGGGACAGCATCACCTACTTCTTCCAGGGTTACACATTGTTTAATGATCAAACAAGTTTACCGGTCCCATTGAAGACTTCTTTATATGACTTGATTCAAACTTATGATTCTCAACGCGTCGCCCTCACCGAGGTCTTGCAATCCATCAAGGTTCCACCCAATGACACTTCACCTACCATCGCTCTTATTACCCTCATTAGATTGCTTCCATTAATTTCTCCAAATCAGATATTTCCCCTTCACAACCTGATGATCCTAATCCTACTCTTTTCATCTCCACTTACATCAATGATATTAGTTTTAAACGTGTTATGATCGATGGGGTCACGAGCATCAACATCATCTCTTATCATGCCTATGAAAAATAGTCATACCAGCCAATTGTATGTCTAGAAACCCCATCATACTTTGATATTTTAACGATTTCATGACCACTACCCTTGGCACCATTATCCTCCACATCCGTGTGGGACCACAAACTATTCCTAAAATCTTCTTCATTCACAAAGGAGAGTTCTAATATAACATGTTGCTAGGTCATCCCTGGATTTGTGCCAAGGCTTGTGTACCTTCCACCCTTCACCATTGCCTCAAATTTTAATATGAAAGGGGACCTTACAACATTCGTGTAGATCCCTTCCCCTTCAAAACATGTAATATGATTTACACCCAAATGATGGTCTAATTCCAGTTAAGGCATCTACCAAATCTACCACTTTACTTTCCTCATCTAAGCCACCTATCGACCCTCCTATTCCACCATTTATTGATGCCTCATCTTCTCGGGATTCAAATATCTCATCTAACTTGTTACCCAAGTACCAAACATAGATCCCTTTATAGGTGTTTTTCAACACCTCACACTCGAGAATACCGCCTCTTTAGCATTGACGCATTCCTTTCTCCTCGGAGTTTAGAGAACTACACCAACACCCGTGTTATAATCATCCTATAGGATAGGTCATATCATACACACCTCCCCACCTTTGTACCAACCTAACCTATGGGGGCTTGACAGCCTTCCTCTTTTTTATTGAACCTCCTTCCAAATAATATCTTTTTCATCTAACTTATCCTACCTCAACAAACACAAACTTTGCACTTACTTTTCTTCACCGTTGCACCTAAAAAGGCTTCGGATTTGGTTGTTACAAAAATTTTCATCAAATCATTATACCATGCACCACATGGAAACACAACGATAGTTGTGGTCTTGGATTTCCCTGGATATCCTCCTCCTAAGAAGGCCCGAATCACCTTTGTTGAAGATGAAAATCCTTCCCCACCTTCCTCACCTATCACGCCAGCTTCTCCCATGAAATCTATGGATCCCGAATCCATTCCACCTAACTTTTTTTTTTTTTTTGTGAACACCATCTCCTTGCGACCTCTGACCTATCAACGTGATGGCGAGGTTCCCTCTTCCCTCCCTCTTCTTTATCCTGACATGTTGGATGATGATACGCCTTTTATAAATGTTGTTCAATGTTAGGATGATGATTCTATTTTGACCTATTTAGGTGCAGAGGATTCTTATATTCAAAGGTTGTTATCCTTTGACACACAAACCATGTTGAATGAATCTACCATAGAAATCAACATTCACACTCAGATGACCCAAAAATTCTAAAGATAGGCCAATCTTTAGACTCTGTGGAACAAGAATCTTTCACCTCTTTTCTTTGTGATCATAAAGAACACATTTTCTTGGTCTTATAGTGATATGTTAGGTATTGACCCTAATATCATGCTTCAAAATATCGTAACTAACCCTGACGCTAAACCCGTGAAACAAAAGTTGTGTAAAATGCATCCTTGCATTGCTCTTCTTATGAAAGAAGAAATTCAACACCTTCTCTTTGTTTCCTTCATCCTACCTATTGACTATCCACAATGGGTCTCTAACATTTTTCTGTCACGAAAGTGATCGAGGGAATTTGTATCTACACTAAATTTTGTGACCTTAACCTTGCCTATCCAAAAGATGAATTTCCTCTACCAAACATTGACCAACTAGTTGATCTTACAACTGGTCATGAGATGTTATCTCTTATGGATGGGTTTTTGAGTTATAATAAAATACTACTCGCTCCGAATATCAACACAAAACCACCTTCATCACCCCTTGGGGTACCTTCTACTATTGCATCATGCCCTTTGGCTTGAAAAACACTGGTGTTACTTATCAGCACATTATGACTTACATCTTCCATGACATCATGCATAACATATTGGAAGACTATGTCGATGAACTTCTTGGTAAGTCCAAGCGTCGCACCGAACACCTGGTCATTCTTAAAGTTATCTTTAACCACCTTATCTAATATTGTGTTGCCTTCAACCAAAGAAGTTTTTTTGTAGTTATCTCGTGTAATCTCCTTAGTTTCATCATCTCTTTACTGAGTATGGAAGTTCATCCGCTAAGATCAAAGGAATTCTTGACATGCCTCCACTTACTAAATTTCAGAAACTTTGTAGCTTAGAAAGAAAATTGCAATCCATCTCGATACTTCATCTCTCCAATTTCAAATGGATGTCAACTATTTCACCACCTCCTTAAAAAGGACGTTTCTTTCCATTAGAATGATGAGTGTCACAAATTCTTCAAAGCATTGAAGAACTACCATCTTCAACCTCCTGTGCTCATTCCATCTAAATATGATCAACCATTTTATTGTTATGTTTATGCTACATCGACCATTCCTTGGGTGTCATGCTCGCTCATCATGATGAGAAGCACAGAAATAAGCATTTTATTACATAAGTTGTACTCTTCTAGACTACAAAACTTGGTACACTCACACTGAAAATGTTTCTTAGCCCTAGTCTTCATGGCCACCAAACTTTTCCACTACCTTATTAATCACAAAATGTTTGTCATTACCAACACTAACCCTCTTCATTACATGTACGCCAAACCTTACCAACACAAACACACACTTGTTGGATCATGCTTCTTGCAAGCTTAGACTTGGAGTTCATTCATCAAAATTATATCAAAGGAAAAACCATCACGGATAAACTCACAGATGCTCCTCTTTCTAGAATCAATCATCAAACTTTTATTTTCCTAACGAATCTATCACCACCCTCTCCATTGATGATATTGTTTATCAAATGATATTATTCTTTAATGGATCCGGATGTCACTATGGGGGAGGTGCGGGGCTCATCCTCATTCCTTTTGATGGTGAGCCTATGCCACTATCCTCGTAAACTAGACTTTGACTACGCAAATAACATAGTTGAGTATGAAGCTCTTGTGTTAGGTCTTTAAGCTACCATTTTCCTAGATGTTAAATCCATCGACATATTTGGTGACTCTTAACTGGTTATGAACCAATTCAATGGTTTGTACTAGTGTTATAACGACAAGATTTGAAAGTATAAACATCATGTCAACCTACTTTTGAGCATGTTTAATCACTACCTCATTTAAGCCACCGTGCAATCCACTAACAAATTCACGATACCATGGCTTGTCTTACTTCTCAAATGCCCGCCTCACCTTTGGACTTAAATGTTTTTTTCACAATACAACAATTGTAGTCACCTTCTTATATTATCCCCGACCTTAATTTTTTTGGGTAGCAAAGTGATAATCTTGACCCATGTGATATTTGGTATAGCAAGTTTTTGATTTCCTCTTGCTTTCAATCTTGCCTCCGGATCTCACTACGCAATGGACAATGACCCTTCCTAAAAGTGTCTCTTGTTATGTCATCATGGGAGGTCTTCTCTAAAAACATGGATTTGACTATATCCTCTTGCGATGCTTCTGCCGCTTCTAAAATTACGTACACCATCAAAGAAATTCATGATGGGATTTATGGGGACATTTTAGTGGCCTCGTTGTTATAAAGCATATCCTTTGACTTGGCCAACCCTAAACCAAGACTGATGTGACTATGTTAGAATTTGTGTGAAGTTTCAGAGCATACGAACCTTCATCATACTCCTAGTCATGCCTTACAAGTCACCATAGACTTTTGTCCCTTTTCTCGGTGGGGTTTGATCTCATTGGGGATCCTAACCCTAATTCCCTTGCAATGTCATCACTGGATCATTATGGTGAATGAATATTACACTAAATGGGTGGAGGCCTTCCCTCTCATTTCTACCAAAGCCAAGAAAATAGTCTAATTTATCAACCATCATATCATTTTTCTCTTTGGTGTTACGTTGTCCACTCAAAATTCCCTACTCTTAATGAAAGTGAACTTTCAAAAATTTTGAGTTTTAGTGTCTTCTCTGTGCTGAAATTGTTGAAGGTCATGAGATTGAGAAAATCCATAGTTTTGGGTCATTTTGTATGTATTTCGGGCCTGTCGGACATTTTTGTCCCGCGTGTCCCAAGTCCCGAAGTGCGATCTGTTACCCGATCGGCCGAAATCCCCGAAGTTGTTCCATTTTCGGGCCCGTCGGAACTTTTTGTCCCAACTGTCCCAAAGTAAATTGTGCGAGCTGTTCCATTTTCGGCCGAAACACCCGAACCGCGTACTTCGCACTTTCATGTCCCAAATGTCCCAAATCAAATTATGCAAGTTGTTCCATTTTCGGCCGATTCACCCGAACCGCGCCCTTCGGAACTTTTCGTCCCGAATGTCCCAAAGTTCAAATGGGCCTCTTTGTTCCATTTTCGGCCGAAACACCCGAACCGCGTCCTTCGCACGTTTTCGTCCCAAATGTCCCAAAATGCATTTGTGCGTCTTCTCCCTGTTTCGCCCGAATCGGCCGAGCCGCGTGTTTCGCGCATTCGCGTCTCACATGTCCCAAGTGAACCAAGTGTCATTCGTGCTTATTTTTCCCGCTCTACCCGAATATCATGCTTATTCAAATTGGTGGGTATGTATTAAATGCGCATTTATGACCTTTCTCTCTCCTAAACGGCTATATAACGAGCATTTCCCCTTTGCATTTTTCACACTACTTCCATGCTATCTTTTGCTCGAACCCTTGCAATTTGAAAACCTGCGCGTGTATCCCCTCCCTCTGTAATTCCTTTCCGAGTCTGGTTTGCGGCTCTGTCCTCCTAGCTACTATCAATATGAAGATCAAGTTTCAGGGACAGGAACAAATTTCACCACTTGAGTCTGCCGTTCACAATATTGGGGACAACGAAGCTCGTCATCTCGATTTCAGTGATTTTTGGGCGAGAATGGCGGATGCAAACCCTACACCAATGGCACAAATGATTCACGATAGCGGTTTGGCTTTTGCTGGAGGTTTCCCGATCTCGATGCAGTCGCTCTGACATCAGATCTTTGTGCTTTCATGTGGAGCTCACTTCGACCCCGCTTCGAGTGAATTGACCAATATACACGGGGAACTCATCGCCAAACTGGATGCCGCCATTAGCACTGCTCTGAGGATTCCAGAGATGGATAATGCCATAGTCATTTCCCGGATCAAGCACAGGCCCTGTTCGACCAAGACAGTGACAAATATAAGGCACGAGTGGCGAAGTCCTGGCTGAAGAACCCTAAGAAAGGAGCTTCTCGTCTGACCAAAACCCTCTTCCGAGTAGATTTCAATGAAGAATTGTCAGACTTCATAATCTTGCTGGCTCGGGTTATGGGTTTGCCCTCTACCAACGAATTTCACTTCTGGATGTGCCCGCTCATCAGCATGGTGTGCGAAGGAACGCAAAATATCAATTGGGCGGAAATCATAAGCATGAATTTGACGAGCAAATCCAATGTGTAGCAAACGAAGAAGTTCTACATGACTTCGTACCTGATGTATACCCTGGCAGCGTCACGGCAATGGTTTGGCTTTTCTTACATCGACGCTCACAAAGATGATCCAGTATATGCTTACTGCCCGCAGTTCACCCTGGAGACCAGCAATCGTAATTTCAGAAGGGTCAATGATGCTTTCACCATGTACGTGGTCAGACTGCTCGAAGGTGATACTGCTAGAAGGTTTTCAGATGAAGCCATGAACCTGATATCGCAATATGGTGCTTATTTCATCCAATTCAGGAAATTTTCTTATATCAGGCTTGCTGGCTATGAGAGCACCCCTCTGCGGCTTCCCATGTTCTGCAATGATAAGATGGCTTTGATTGAAGTATGCAGGCAGTTAGACAAACTGCACAGAACCTGCAGGGACAAGAAGATTTCCGGTTTGCACTTTCCCATCTCTCTGGGAAACTACACTTGCAAAACAGCCCTGGATGCTCAGAACATAGAGAGAGCCCTGGTTCCTATCACCGTTCATTTCTTCAAGCCAAGAACCTACTTTGACTTGAAGAAGTTTATTGAACAGAACATCAAGATAATCTACCATCATAGGGCAGATACAGAAGACTACTGGGCTGACTGTGCAGATGATTTTGAAGCCAGGAGAAGGCATTGTGGCAGGTTCTCCCTGCAATTGATCCAAGAACTCGGCTTGTACCAAGTTCTGAAGGACTCCAGGATGAAAATTCTGATCTATACTCATATGAGTATGACAGTGTGATTAAGCACACCCCCTTGGAGGACTTGGATTGGAACAGGAAAGAAAAAGATGATCTGGCTGAGATCCTTGCTCCAGTCTTAGTCAGGACTAAGGTCTGGTTTGACAAGAAAGTTCGAGAGCTCAGAAGGCACTCAGGAGAATCCTCTTCTAAGGATGCTTCAACACCAAGAAGAGAAGCATCTATTCCAAGGTCGAAACACCAGTGCAAACCCCACCTGCCTCATCAATACAAGGACCTGCAGCTTCCACTCCTTCTTCATCCACTCAAGTGTATCAGAAGAAGCTCAAGGAGGTTAAGAAGGAGCCTGTGGAAAGTCACCCTCAAAGAAAGTAGGCAGAGTTGCCTATGGGACCAGAGAACATCATTGTTCTCAGTGAAAGTGAAGAAAGCGAAGTACCAACTCCTGCAAGTGCTCCTGAAGATCCAGCTGATAAAGATAAAGAAATCCAGAGCACTGAGCTTTCAGGTGATGTTGACTCTTCTGCCGCAATTGCCCCAAGTGCCCCACTCACCTCTCAACTCGAGTCAACAGCTGCGCAGACCTTGAGCATCATGAGCTCTCTGTCTCTTGGTCCCCTTGCCCCTCCTGCTGATTCCTCTTCCTCTTTTGCGTGGGTGCAACCTTTGGTTGACAAAAGGAAGAGGAAATTTTCCTCTCGGAGTTCAGGGTCAAATTTTGATGTTGTCGCAGCCTTGTTGGGCACCACTCCTTCTCGTGCCAAGAAAGCCAGAACTACCTCCAGAATAGTGTCTGATGCTCAAGGTCAGCAATTCTGGAGATTGCCAAGCCTACAATGGATAAATCAGAGCAGGACTTGCAGGTATCTGACTTAGAGCTCTCGAGAATCCCAATGGGAGAGTCTACCCCTGAAGGTGAAATTCACAACCTCCAGGAAACAGTCACAAGAGTCATTGGGAGGGTAGAGAAAGGGCAACAAACTATTGAACAGTTGGAAGAACAGGCCCAAGTTCTCACAGGTTTCATCAAGTCTCTTTTGTCTAAGGACAAAGTTTTGGACCCTACCCCATTGACTACTCTCCCACCTCCTGTAATTCTAAGCCAAGATGAAGTGCAGAGTATCAAAGATATGCACAAGTATTCTGTCTATGGCAGAGCTATTGAAGCCCTGGTGGATGACATGCTTGTTGCTGGATTAAACTTCATCGATGAAGCTTTCAAACTCCATGAAAAGGTGAGCAATGTGCAACTGAAGCTCTCCTCCACTATTAATATCATGGATAAAGAGCTCAAACTCTGGAGCAGTTGCATAGTAGACCTCCGACTCATGGGACAGGCAGATGAGAACATTTTGTTGGCAAGTAAAGTCTTTGATGATGCAAAGGATAATCTGTCGAAGTCCTGGGTCTACAGCGTGGAGTGGAAGATCAGAGTCCTGGAGGAGGCTTTGGGAGAACTGAAGAACAGTTGGCAGAAGGGTGAAGCTTTCAAGACACTGGTTGTCTCTGCTTTCAAAGACATACACTGTCATCTTCAGGATGAGACTTCTGGTACTTCCCTTTCCTTGCAAGAAATCAAAGCTCAATTCAGAGCTTTTGTCAAAGATAATCTGTTCAAGGAAAGTTCCATCTCCAAGGATAAAATGAAGGAGATTTTCTCTCTTCAATCTGCCATTGAAGAAGCAAATAAAGATTATCATACTCATGTCGAGTTTGATAAAGAGATGGAAAAGTGTCTGGGATTTTGGACTCAGTCTATGACTAACACGTCAGTCCCTCGTGGCAGAGATATAGCTGAGGCGTTAAAGAAATTCAGGCAGCGGATTCTGAAGTCAGTGGGTCCCTCTCAGTGACCGGCCACCTGTCTTCTTCTCCTTATTCTTTTCTCTTCTTCCCTTTCTTTTTCCGTTTTCTTTGTAAGAAGTTGAGGTATTGCAGATTGGTGGTCCTTAACTATTCTTGGTTAAAAGAAGCGGTTACGAAGAGTAACTGATTTGTAAGTTATATAATGGCATTTCTACGCCATTCAAAGGAGGAAGAACTTGGCTTATTTTCTGAAAAGTGTAAATAGATTATAAAGAAATCAATACAGAAGGACTTTTCCATTCTTTGTCTCTGTCTCTCTCTCGTTATTCCTAAGCTTTCATTTATTTTCTTTGTGAAGATCATTTGTCTCAAGTTCGTTAGTCTTACCGATTGCATACTCTTCAACTTTGCAAGCATGGTGATCTTGTATAACCAAGAAGGAACTTTGTGTCCTTGATTAATGAATCTGTGTTATGTTAAGAAACTTTGTGTTCTAAGCAGATGTTATTTACAGAACTTTGTGTCTTTAAATTCCATCTTATTTATTTGATACAAATGATCTTGTTTCAATTCACTCGTGACTTTCGTGATACATAAAGAATTACTCGATATCTATAATTCTGCATGTTGCCTTTCTACTCTTTCCCGTACTCTCATTTCATCAGTCCTTTTGTAATTGATGATCTTCATAGAAAACAATTTCGTAATATCCAAGTTTAACCAACAAATCATGTCTTGTACATTTGTAAATAAGTTCGTTTCTGAATAAGGGAACCTCTCCCATTAAAGAGGAGGGACTTCTTGTCCCCTGACTGTTGCTCTTCGTAAAGTCCTATCTAACGACCAACATGTTCCTCATTTCCTCATTGCTGACAATGGAAAACAATTCAAAAACAAAACCCTACGCCAACTATGTGACAACTTTGGTATTCAACTTAGTTTCTCTTCACCATATTACCCACAAGAAAATGGTCAAGCTGAATCTTCTAACAAAACTCTCACCAAAATTCTTATGAAAGTGGTTGACGACATTGGTAAGGATTGACACACACACATTTCTTTTTCCTTATGGGCTTATCGTACCAACATTCGCACCTCTCTACGGCTACCACACCTTTCTCTTTGTTCTATGGTATAGAGGTCGTTCAACCTCTCAAATTACAAATTCAATATCTCCATATATCTCTTAAATATATCCTCTCTAATGATGATTTTTGCCAAGAACATTTGGCACAACTTGAGCTACTAGACAAACGTCATTTAAATTCTCTATATGACCTCCAAATCTACCAAAATTGCATTAAGCGTGCCTATGAAAAATGCGTTCGAGAACAAACATTCAAGATTGGTGATCTTGTCCTAAAGGAAAATCAACATGTAACCAAAATGGAGAAAAGTAAACAAGGAAAGTTTTTTCCTAATTGGCTTGGACCTTATATTGTCACCCATACCTATGGATTAGGAACTTATCATTTATCTTCTCTTGAGGGTAAACTGAACCTGAGCCCCTTAATGCCTTGCATCTTTGACCATTCTATCGTTAAATGAAGTATCGCATCACTTTATGTTTCATATACACTCATCCCTTAAGTGAACCTCTCCTTCCACCTACCTCTTTTAAGGACCTAGAATTTAAATAGAATTTTGTGATTATCTATCACCATTCAACCTTATCTTGAATATGAGTACCACGACTCTACTCATGGCATGATTATCATGGATACTTTTCATCCTTTTTAGGATGGAATCCCATGGTTGTTTGTCACTTAAAACCCATCTTTCATAGCTAACCTTTTTCATGTTATGGTTTTGCCTTCATAAAAGAGGCCTATACTCATTTATAGTCTTATTCATGACTACAAGTCCAAAATAATGCAAAATTTTTGGGATAACAAAATTTCTACTCCTTGAGTCAAAATTATCACAAATAGATGATTCCCTCAAATGAACGTCTATGTCTCTCTATTGCTGCTATAAGTAGAATGCTCCCTTGAAGGACAACTATATAAATAAGACTAATCTATATATGTTAAAAAAAAATTATCTTGGAGCTTCCCACATTTATCAGCTTCACGAATACCTCAAGAAGACACTACTATTCATCCTAATATATACTTCCCACATTGATCGAATATGAATATAAAAAGCAAAACACGCAAGAAAAATCAAGAAAAATACAAAATTTTCATCATGGAATTATCTCGTGTTGGTTTTGGGTATCTTGCAGAAGGCGCATGTTGTCCCATAACAAGGTTACACTAAACAAACCACTCCACCCTACCCTCTTTTATTTTCTCCTATCTACTCAAGGGACGTGGCACTCATGCCACACTTTGTGATCATGCAACTTCTTTCAACCATAGACCTATACATCATGCTATGTCTCAAGGGGTTTATATTCATAAGCCTCTTTGGAATGGCCATTATAGTCCTTGCCAAATATGGATCATTTCACTTCTTTTCGGTTCCCCTCTATCTACTTGTTACTTCTTCAACAAGACAAGACCATTAACATTAGATATCTTGGTTCTATTCTCATCTCACCCACACCTATACCCATCATCTAGTTCCCATAATACCATCATACATTGGAAATTAAATCAAATAACATCTATCTTACCCAATCTTACCCAACTTACCTTCACACAACCAATCTTACCCAATCTTACCCAACTTACCTACCACCATCTTATTATTCCCTATCTTATGGGAGAACTACATTAGCCTGAGGCCCCTTTTGCAAGGGCTATGTAGGAAGCAATCCGAAGGAATGGGGTCTTCGAGGTTAGCTTGACCATTATTTTCCTCTCCTACATGATCTTTCGACTTTTCCTATCTTACCTATCTGCTCTCCCACCCCATAACTAGTTTCCATAATATCAATACATTGGAAATTAAACCAAACCAAAACATCATAAACCATGCCTACATCTAATTTCCATAACATCTATACATTGGAAATTTAAAACCAACTAAACCAAAACATTATCAACCATGCCTATATCTAATTTCCATAACATCAATATATTGGAAATGTGAACCAAACCAAAACATCATCAACCATGCCTACATCTAGTTTCCATAATATCAATACATTGGAAATTAAAACAAAACATCATCAACCATGCCTACATCTAATTTTCATAACATTAATACATTAGAAATTTAAACCAAACCAAAACATCATCAACCATGCCTACATCTAATTTCCATAACATCAATACATTGGAAATTTAAACCAAACCCAACCCAAACAACAACCATGCCTACATCTAATTTCCATAATATCAATACATTGGAAATTAAACCCAAACCAAACCATACATCATCACCATGTCTACACATCTAATTTCCATAATATCAATACATTAGAAATGAAATCAAAAACAACATTACCAATCATACCTACATCTAATTTCCATGATAACAATACAATGGAAATGAAACCAAACACAACAGATATAAATACCATCATCTATATACTAGAAAGTTTGTGTGTCAATACACTGTATACACATATATAAATAAGTATCTCAAAAACTCTCATATACAACTCACCTCTTCGCTTAGCTGAAGGTCAAGTATATATATAAGTCATAAATAAAAATCAAAACCAATCTCCATCATCTCATCATCCTCGAGAAGGCCTGGCGCCTCTGCCACTCTCTCTTGTCCCCTCACCTGGCCTCTATCTTTGTGCACTAGTCACCTCTTATTAGCCCTTCCCATGAGTACGAAGGCTCCTTGAACTACAAGAACTATGGGTGCTGTGAGCCGGAACTCGACTAGTTTCTTGTTGAGATTTGTAGGTAGCATAGTTGACAATAGGGAGACCAAGCTCTGCAATATAATCCTCATAATATCTAGCCTCAGCCACAACCTATCTGTATCAGTCCATTAATATCACATGTGATGGAATTGCTCTAATACCTATTTGTGAACCCTATCCTAGTACTGTCAGTGTGATGATGGACCATGTCCCTGTATCTATGCCCCATCATGCTCCCTTAGAGGTGAAGAAGGAGAAAACATGTGTCCCCCAGGCCGGCCTATGCCTGTGTTGTTGCTTAATCGTGTCTATAATGTGGCCACCTATGCTTGTAAAGCAGTCACCTAGGAATGCGGTCTCATAGCATATCTCTTGTCATATTCTTGTGCATGTGCCACTACTAACTCGTGTTCGTAATGTGGCAACCTTTTCTTGTATATCGATCACCTAGGCCTATAGTCCTATAACTCGCACTTATAGTAACTTGTCTCTCTCACTGATAATAGTGGCCAAATCAGGTTGTCTGAGTGCGGTTGTTCTTTACTACCTATAATTGTCCTTTCCACAACATCCTATACCTAACATCATCTATAGTCTCATCCACTACCTTTACTCAACTAATGGTGGGGGCACATCCTGATGTAAGTCGAAGTGTCATTTGATTCAATCAATAGGTATCCACTTGTGCTCCTCATCCCTACGCCCTTAGATAAATCTCAGGAATCTTTAGACGCTACTGACTTCTCCTCCATGCATGTGAACTCTGGATACATGAGGTATGGCCTCCATAGAATCTATTTTGGTGACGGGATATCTAGTACCCTCCAATAATATATTATATCTTGATTCACCCCATCCACCCTATCCTATTCTCTAATCCACAACCATCACATATATCCTTCCCTATATACACCCACCTCCCACCTCTATAGTGTTAGACCAGCGGATGAAGGCACATAATGTGCTCATATCCCCAACAATGTAATAGATAGGTAAACAAAATACTATATCATCATATCCTCTTATAAGCCCACAACCTTATATAATTGAACTAAGTATGTTGGTGCCCATGAAAAAAACCCTCTCAAACACTATGTCCTTTAGGACTCCCATCAAGCCCATCAAAACCTCCCACCCTCTCGAGTGCGGAAGGGAGAAACTACACAGGCACCAACCATCATCAACAACGGCAGGATGAGTCTCCTATGGATACGGTACATTCATCACACCATAAGCGATACCCTCACTATGATATGTCAGCTCGCTGCATGGTCAGCCCAAACACAATAGCCATATGACCCATCGCATTTGAAGACAATGCCTAATATAGTGGCTCCCCAATGATCAAAATCCACATAATCCTATATACATCCTCTAAGGTGACATTCATCTCTCCCTTCGGTAGATGGAAGGTGTTGGTAGTTAGGTCCCATCTATTGATGAGGGCTACCATCATATTGTGTTCTCGAGCAATCCACCTGTACCTCCTCACCTCACCTAGCCCAACTTCCTACATGTGATCCCACTCCTCATCTAAAATGGTGGGTCTCATCTGTACTAACAAGGAGAAATTATGTAATGCCCATCAAAACGACATTCTAAAACATGCTAACTCCCAATACTTAACCCAAAATTTGTGACTAATTTTTTTTTACAAGAACAAGGTAGAAGGATAAAACAAGTTACAAGGATGTTAATCCCTAGGGTACAACAACTAACTAACACCACTAACTCAACTTTTCGATTGAAGAACCTAGTCTAGAACAAAGGTTAACATATTCTCAAATTTATCTCTAAAGTCCATTAATCAATTATGCATTAGGAAGGTACCCTAGATTAATTTACTTAATTAAATGTTTTCTTCACTTAAGTTAATGTTCAATCCAAAATTGACTAACCTCATGATTAAATAATTTAGTTTCATTATCCTAATAGTATAAAGTCCTTTTATTAATTTACTAAAACATACTAAGGGCTAATAAGGACTTCACATTCCTAAGGCAATTAAATGGCCCCATTCCCCATTTACACATACTAAAGTTTTAAAACAAAATTTATAAAAATCATTCTCACCTAACAAAAGTAGGGTGAAACCTCCACCCTTAGATCAAGTCAATCTTGGCCACTAGATCCTAGGGTTCCCATCTAGCCCTAAATTTCCTTATGAGTTTTTATTAAAGCCTTTCCTTTGTTCATTTCCCTCATTTGGTCTATTTGTTTTGTTAAAACTTGCAGGTTGGAGAAGAGGAAGACATGGGAGCAAAGAAGGAAGAACTATGGAGGATTCTACAAGGAGATCTAGTTTAGATTAGTTTAGTTGTAGTTTTATTGTTGTTATCTATTTCATTTAAGGATTGGGAGGGGTTTCCTCTACCAATCTGACTTTTATTACAAGCTTTTGTATTTGGGTTTTTTAATTTGGGGAAAACCCTACCCCCATGAATAAATGAGAAGAAATGTTTTAGATCCACCATTTGTATAATTTATTGCTCAAATCCATGGGATCACACATTTTTGCATGTTGGCAGTCATTGGTTAAATTTTACAACTTTAAGTTTTGCATAAACCAGTTAAAATTTTTACACGAGACATGGATCCACAGTTTCTTTTGTGAGTGACAGAATCCGCCACCAGTAGAGACCAGCGATCTTGGGACCGCCGCCTTCTGGGTGATAAACCACGGACTGCCTCCCTATTGAGTGGCAATTTTGAGACTTCCACCTTAGCCTAAGAGGCAATTATGGGACCGCCTCTCTACACATGGCAGCAGATCTGTTTCAAAAAAAAAGAACCTTAATCTGAAATTTTCTCAAAAACTAAAAGTTGCTACAATGTTCCAAAACACATTCTAGATGGGATTTTATGCACCTAAGGTTTCCAATTTTGATATTTCATTCCATTTGATCATTTCTTAGTTAAAACTACTCATTTTAAGCATTATCAATTTCAAATAAAAGCACAACTACTTACAAGATCATTTCCATTTTGTTCAACTAATTTTCTTTGAATTCCAAGAGTAAAGATAAAGAATTTATATCTACTTCTACATTGTTATTTTCTTGCTACAAAATCAACATTTCCATTAACAATAAACTTCAAATTTGTTCTCTTGTTCCCATTTTTACTTCAACATATATATGTTCAAAACAACTATAACAACTTTATTTTCCTTTCAATTTTATTATGCATACAAGTTCAACTTCTTACAATTTCTATATTTCCTTCTTTCACATTTACAACATTACAACTTCACTATGAAAGTAACTTTATTTTTCACAATGCAACTTCCAACTAAACTTTTACACAATATAGTCATTTTGATTCTTTCTCTTACACAATATACCAATATTGGAATGCAATATTTCTCCATGAAATTATTACAAAGTCTTCCACTCAAGGTGGGAAATAATACAAGAATGTAAGAAAATAATAGAATACAATATCACAAGTTTCTCCACTCTAAGTGGGAACAACACAAAGGAAGTTTCACAAGGTCTCCAACAAAACTCCAAGCTCCACAACTCCACAAGATAGCTCCTCCATATTTTTTTGATTCACAAAAAATGGGGGAGAGGCAACGCTCTCCACCCAACCAAGATATCCAATGAAGAGGAGAAGTCATCCTCTCCATTGGCCCCCGAGCCCCAACCACATTACAATGGGAGATAATTCCAACACATGGAAACAACAATATTCCACAACACAAACAAATATTTCACAACATTTCAACCACATTCAAAACAACAACACAAGAAGAAGAACAACAAACAACAAAACAAGGCTTAAAATGAAAGCCAAAAGAGCAAGACCTATGGGAGGCCACTTATGCCTCCTAATGGGAATGGGTGCCCACCTTAAAGCCTCCAATACATATCTCAAATCCCTACATACTCTTATGCCTCCCTCAAGTACCCATTATACCTCCCACATACTCTTATGCCTCCCTCAATCTCTTATGCCTCCCTCATAAAAAGAAAATCAAGAAATGCAAGCATTCCTTATCCTAGGTGGGGCACCCAACCCAAACTCCCTCTAAGAAATAAAGTAAACTCTTATGCCTCCCTACAAGAAAAACTCCCCATAGTCTCCTCCTACTCCAAACTTAGGCAATCTACCCACACCCAACAAGCATTCCAGGAAAACAACATTCAACACAAACACATAAACACAAAATAAAGCATAACATAAACAAGGTGAAGCTCCTACCTTTCCATAGTAGAGATTGTTCCCAAGAGTAAGTCCCCAAGCTCCTCAAAACCAAGCAAGCATCCACAAGCACTCCAAAATCCTCTAACTCTCCAAAATACAAGAGCACAAAATGATCAAGTAACCCCAAAACAAGAAAAAGATCTTCTATAAATAGAAAAGGGAGAGAGGAGGATGAGGTGGCTCCATGTAGGATGCCACATCACTCATCCTCAACTCCACCTAAGAATTCAAACCTCAACCCCAATGCACCATAAATTGGTGGGTGAGAGGAATGACAAGATACTTACACACACAAACTAAGCCCACACCCCCTCTAAGGACAAAATTAATTACTTGAAAGAAAGTGCAATAAACATTTCACCTTTTTATCTTCCCAAAACACCTAATGGGGTCTAATTTTTACCCCCAACCCATAGGTAGGGTTTGTATGACAATTTAAGAGGTATGGGACAAGTTTAACTTGTCCCAAAAGCCTTCAAAATTGGCCCTTAAGGCCAAATTTGAGTTTTCCATGAAGGGTAGAGTGTACAACACTCAAAATATCAAGCATTCAACACACAACACAAAATCCAAGAGTAAATCAAGTCTAATAAATGAACTCCTTTTGGTCACATCTTTAATTAGTTTAGGACAAGATTTAATTACTTTAATAAGACACTTAGACCCACTAAGATAAAGGGGAAAACACATACATCAAAACTAAATAATTAAAACAAGTAAATTACATCACTCAAAGGAACACATACTAACATTAATAAAAAGGAAACTAAAACAAAATAGCACACATGACCCTTGGTCACAATTTTTCCTAACCAAATAATTCTAACACACACACAATTACATGTTGCCATGGTGACCCTAGTTGAATTCATCTAGAATTCCAATGTGGTTGGTCTCCAATCCCCCAATGTTGTTGTGAATATATATATATATATATATATATATATATAACACAAAATACCTCCTTTGGCCTCATGGCCGCATTAAAACATCCATGCCAAAATATGCAATATAATCTAAAATCATCTATATACGAATAAATATCATCTAGGCAATTACAAATCATTTACAAATTTCTAGCAACATTTCTATCCAATGTTTCATCCATGTCAAAATGATCGCAACATTAATTCAATTATCAAAGCCTACTCATGGCGACGAAATTATATCACATGTCAGAAATATATATAAATAACCATGTCCACAACATATCAATCATCAATATAATATGTCTCTAATAATCCACATGCATCATATATGAATCAAAATCAACAACAATCCAGTATCTCTAACATCTAGTATCATGCTAAATCAAAAGGCTACAACAATGTCCATAAGTGTAGTCGACAATATCAAAATCAAAGCAAAAGGTGTCGAAGGGAAGTGGGCACTACAAATTCAGTCCCTCATCATCATCGATGCCTAGCCTACATCATCAACACCCACACAAGTTACTCATTTTCTCTTTCGACTTTCTATTCAACACTCGACCTTGCCTAATATTTACCATGCCTTACCTAGACCATTCACCTTCACCCAACCTACTTCCCAAACTCATATTATTACCTATTTTCCCTCCCACTCATTCACCTATTGACCTACCCAACCACATCCCTCCCAAAATCATCCTATACCATCATCTATTACCCAAACCCTACCCTAACACTACTCTTTTCTACCCTACCCAACCTTCCACTCTCTTATATGGCCTAAAACCAATCAAGCTTATACTTTGTTATTTAACAAAGCAATCAACATCTATTCCTTTACCGATGTTGGTCCCCTTCCATAACTAGAGCCGCTTACTCAATTGACGTCACCCGATAATCGACCAGACATCGATTCTTCGGTTCAGCCCTAAGGTCAAACCCCGCATCCACCCAATGCAAAAATATTGACAAAAACACCTAATTTACCCACCAAAATCCCTTTAAAATTTCCCTAAGTTTCTTTTAACCCCTAATTAGTCTAATTCCACTCTCCCCATCCCGATTTCACTCCCATTTCAATTAAATTTAAAAAAACTAATTTCTTTATTCTTCATTTCTTATTCTTCAACAAAAATCAAGCTATGAGTCCAAATCCTACCTCTACTCACCGGATCCTTCGTGTTGGGATCTCTAGAGCCTACACCGAAGCACCCCCGATCCTTCCCCTTCCTCTACCATGTCAAAAATCTCTCACCTCTCCAACCAATCATATCACCGGGACGTGGGGTCACAAACTCAACTCCTCCACCCACTTATCTCTCGCCAACTCAATCTCCTGGCACTATCTGTCACTTTCCTTACTAGTACTCTCTCACCAAGTCATTTTCCAACCCCACTACTACTCAAATGAGCAATTTTTGGGTGGGTTTTCCATTTTAACTCATTTTTTCCCACCAACGCTGATCGGTTCATGCCCTCAATGACCGAGACGCGGTCACCCTACCGCATCGCTTTTCTCTAAACCAAGATTAGTCACCCCGCCTATACCCCATATGCTTCCTTTGCCCTAATTTTTTCCCAACCTCTCCTCTTTCTTGTTGTCACAGCCCTAGCACCTCCCTACAACCTCACCTAAATGACAGCCTCACCACCTCACAAACTCTCTATGGATGTTTAGAAGTCGTTTCACTTCACATTCATAAACCTCACCTTACCTAAATACCTTTTCTGACCCAACCTTGCCTATATGAAAATCAAACTCACTTACTCACTCCACCATGTGATAATGCTACCCATGTTTTTAGCATACCAACCATACCTTTCCTTGTTTTGTGTTGTTTATCTTGACTGCACCAAACCTTTTGGTGTTTTGGAGCACATCTATACCCATTCTTGCACCTAGTATCGTTGTGATTCTAGGATCACATATTATACCTTGGATACTTGGAGCACATCACCCTTGATTGGATAAACTATCTCAGAGACACCTAAAATATGCTTACACTTAGCATTTCCTCTAATTCAATCGATTAACGACACTTCGTTAATTCTCCATTCTTGATGCCCATTTACGACACCTCTTTCGGTCGTATTCCTCCTATAATCATTTGATTGGGCTAATATCTCTCTTGTTAGCTAAACATTCCTCCTTTCGACCATTCGTAACCTCCCTAGTTCTCTCTAGATCACTTATATTGGCTTCCTAGGCTCTCTATCACCATAATTAATTAATTAATTAGACCCCTTCCAAATCTCAATGAGTCTCTAATCATGTGCTAATCAAGTTTAACTAGCCTAAACCCTAGTTAACTAGCTTAAACCAAGCTTAACTAAGCCTAAGGCATGTTTATCATAATCTAATCTAAAAGTATTTTTTTGAGCTTTATTCCAACATGCACCCAAAGTTCAAACTCTCCCAAGTGGAAAACTATAAATACAAGGCTAAACGTTCCCATTCAAAAACACACCTTGTTTACATAACAAAATATCATAACACTTTGGAAAGGCATTAGAAATCATTTGTGATAGCTTTAATCTATAAAGCATTTGGATCTTGGCCATACTCCATTGTTAAGAACTCCATCTTACATCCATCCACTCCAAATATATTTAGTAAGGGAAGATCTAAAGCTTGGCCATGTAGCCAAACTTGGAGAGATCTCTTCACTATGTTTGGGGGTAAAACAACACAAAATTTGATTTCTTAGAATCTAACTGAGGTTCACTTCCATTAAGATTTCCTGGAGTAGAGAGATATTTAGATATGTTAGAGTTTGAATTTTTGTTTCAAATTTATATATGCATGTAAATAGATAGTTTCTTGTTTAGTTTCTAATCTTATGGTGCATGGTTGAGTTAGTTAAAGCTTTGAGGTTCTCTAATCTCATTTCCATAGCTTTTCAACTTTTCCATTGCATACATTTGGCACGCCCAGTGGGACATAAAGTCCATCCTCCATTAATGGGGTCTTTTTTAAGCTTTTATTTCAGTTTCTAACTTTTTACATGTTTTTGTAGTGTTAAATATTTTGCCTTGGGATTTTTGGCTAGGTTTTAAGTATTTAACTCTCATTTTATCGCTTATTTGTTAATTTTATTCTAGGAACTACATTTAATGAATATTTTCTAACCTACTAACAATTTTAAAATTTCATTTTCTGTGTTTTTTGGTGGTTTTTTAAGGAAGGAGCGCACACACCTTTTATTAGCACAGGTGCACCTTCAAAACTATCATTTTTAGCAGAGGTGCGCAAGCACCCAAAACCATGCGCAAGTACCTTAAACCAGGCACACACGCTCAAACCATGGTACACACGCCCTTCTCTGTTAGCACATACACCCTGCCAATTGTCATTTCTAATAGGTGTGCAAGAACCCAAAACCTTGCTCAAGCATCCAGGTGTACTCTCGGCTCTTTGTCAAAACAAATTCACCAGGCACACATATGCCCAAACCATGGCGCATATTCCCTTCTGTTGGTGCAAGTATCCCTCTTCCAAGTGAACATGCTATGTCATTATTTTTACCATCTTTTTGCTTCCTTGCGCACAGCTCACTTACCCTAGCGCAGGCATCTCTCGAGTAGTGCAGGAACCCTATAGATCTGCTAGGTTTACACATAGGGGGAGGTTCCCAACCCATGTGCACATGCCTTAAAAATGTGCATACACCTTGAAGGGGGCAGGTATATCTGTTTAATCTGGATTTGTTTTTTTTTAGTGCTCCTAGTTTTGGTCATATCTTTTGACCCGTTGACCCATTTTCGAGTTTGAATAAGCGTCAAAAGAGAAAGAAGTGAAATTTGTGAGGGAAGTTCCAAAATTAATATACATTTGGTATCATTACTTCTATCATCAAACTCCCAAAGTGCCTCGAGATACCTCCAAAATTCAAAATACTAAAAACCATTGAAAAATTGCTAAAAATTGATTTATGGAATTTTCTAATTTTTCGTGGTTTTCTAACTTGTTTGCAGGTTCTAACAAGTAATTGTAGGTTTATTTTTTGTTTTATTTGACTAATGTAGCAAGTGCTTCATTTTTCTTAGTGAAAAGGGATTTTTGAAGTGCATATGTTCTTCCTCTTGCACCTTCTAGGTGATCTTGGGAATTAAAACACTTCTAAAACCACCTTGTCACTTTAAAAAAAAACACTTACTTTACGTTTAAAATAGTTGGATTAATATTTCAAAGTTGGCTACATCACAATGGAAACTAACCATCTAATTTGGTTCTTGATTCACGGTCCTCCCTTTGTATGCTCTTCCTTCGTGCCTTTTTGGTGATCTTAGGAATAAAAACAACATGCAAAATCTCTTTCTTATTTGATGGAAAATTACTAACTCTTTGAATGTAGGGCCTAACGCTTTTCAAAGAAAAGGCATCAAAATTAAACACAAACCTTCTAATACATGTGTTTTCATACAGGTTTCCAAACGATGTCTTTTTAAAACCACATTAAGTTAAGCAAGATAAAAAAACACACTATTTCACTACACACTATATTGTAGGTTTCGTAAAAGGGTACATCCTATCCACTCAAATGGAACATAACCCATGGGGGTGGTTCTAGGATATCTAAAGTAATCCACCGCCGAGTAACCTCGTGGATGAAACAGAGCGCTCCGCTTACCCACTTGACTAGTTTTGCATTGTGAGTTAGAGTCAAAGTTGTCACGTATCGTGACCCCATGGTGATACAACTGAATGCACTAGTTTCTCATTGTATCGAAGGGGGTAAATTAACACCGAGATACTCCTAAATCATTCATTACGACTCTTTAGGTAAATCGTGTTCGCATTAGACAAGCTTGTGACACCTAGTTGAGAGATCCTATTAAGGAGGCCATTATGTCTTGGAGCCCACTTTACTATTCTATTGTCGTGTCAAGCTTTGCCATCAAATAGTGACGAATCACTTGGAGTCTAAACCTTGTTTCTCGAACAAGGAAAATATCCCACATAATTTTGAGCTAACTATCTTTCATCAAAGAATTAAACGATGTCCCACTTAGCTCGGTTTCATTCACATCTTGGACGAGATGAAAATCTGCCCAAGTGGTGCTTAGTTTATTTCATCTTTTAATTTATACCGTTGCATTCTTGATGCCCATTTTCGGGGTGAGAAGGAAGCATACCTCACGAGTCTTATCAAAGATGGTATTCACCACTTTTTTGTCTATTTATGCCCATCCATGTTTGCATGGGGTTGTTAAATGTCTAAAGTGCGTAAGTACATTTTCATATATTTGATAGTCCTTTGATCTTGATTTCAAGATCATCTTCATATTTAGGATTGGTTCATCATTTGATCCCCTTTGATGTGTTACCTTTTTGCATTGCCTCGACACAATTAAGATAATTACGTCATGTTTTTCGTAAACATGATCTAAGTATCCACATTGTGGCATTATATTGCGCACATTTTAGCACATCCTTAGTATACTTTGACTTGGTTTAAATTCAAACATTGCTCCAAATCTTGACGGGTGTCACTTACTTTATTTTGCATTATTTCAGTACCAATTTGACACTAATATCTCTTCTCCGTGAAGCTTGATAGACATGTCCAATTGGTGTGGTTATGTAGCTTATATTTGTAATCCTCTCCCTTTGACGTTTAGGCCTTGCTTGTCTCTAAACTGGTCATAGTATCCTTTAAGTGGGAATCGTATTTACCCTTTGTTAATATTTACACCTTGTTCATTTTGAGCTTGACATAAGTATTGACATTGTGTTGATCATATTTGCATCGAACTATCATTTTGCACACACATTTTACATAGGGAGTATTTCCTATTGATTGGCTTTGTATTTTACACTTGCATGATTGCTCCTTGTGATTATTCATCACGGAAATTTTTTTCTACGACAATCCTTTTTATCTCATAGAGATTACGTCATCATGATGTCTATTTTCCTTGGATCTTCTTTGGAAAATCACGCATGCATCTCCATACTTATGAAATGTCTAGTTGGTTGCCATTGTGCTTCCCAAATCGACATGGAACTTCCTTCCCTTTGAAGGTTTTCCATCACACTATCTAGGTCTAGGAATTTTTACCTAAATGACACTAATAATGATTGACTATCGTGTGGTTTCTCACACTTACAAAAATACGGAACCTAGGTTTAGGAATTCAAATCAAAAGATTCCCATTACGACTAAACCTAATTTGGTTCTTCATGCTAGAGGGCCCATTCAGAGTACCCTATTCCCCACCTTCATCTCATAGTCGGTGGTATGGTTTGGACGCTTCTAATCCAAATTATTATTTAGGTTCCCCCACTCTTCTTCTTATTCAGATCCAAACTACTGTTCGGACTCGCACTCTTCTTTTGAAGATTTAGATCATAACTATAATTTGGATACCCTTAGATCAAATCTTGAATCACGGTCCTTCCTTCCTTCGCAAGAATTTTATTGCAAATCACCTCAACGATGTCTTCCTCCTTTGAATACTTGTGTGACTCCAAGTTTCATAGATCGAACATCTAATTTGGTTCTTGAGTGACGGTCCTCCCTTTCTTCACAGGACCTCCTTCGTCAATCATTTTGATGACCTCTTCCTCCGTCAAATAATTCCATGACTTTAGGTTCCTCTAGTTAATAATCCAATTAGACTCCTACGTTGCAAATTAATGGATGGCTATGTGATCCTACTTTCAAACCTACATTACGTCATCTTCTATAAAAATGACCTAAGTCCGATCTAAATCTTCCATTCATGAGACACTTGCCTCTAATCCTACTTCCTCTCTTGAGTCATCTTATTTAGTCAATCAATCTTCCTTGCTTATCGGACCGGTTTCTTCTAGTCAAACTCCATATTTGAAGAACAACAACCTCTCGCCGATTGATTTCTATTAGAATGAAGGAACAATTAGACTACATGATGATATCCCTTTAGAGGATTACAAATAAGGATTATTTCTAGAACTCGATATGCTTGTGTATGGGGAAAGAAGTTGATTCCTTTTATCATAAGATAAAGGAAAATCCTAAGGTCATGGAACTTGATTATTCTTCCATTATTACACCTTCACCTTCCTCCGAGCATGATGAGATGTTAGGGTCTAGCATTGATCCTTGGCCTATCTTCTTGTTTCCAACTCATTCCTTATCTATTATCATTTCTCAATCAAAATCTCACCTTGGGGTCACCACCGAGTATCCCATCGTCTTCTTCTATCCCGAGCCACCCCCAGGTAGTCCTCCATTTTTACTTGTGGTCACCTCATGATAGCCCATTACCTTCTATTATGTGGCCACGTCCTAGTAGCCCTTCATCTTATTCTATGTATAGAACCCCTCCGAGTAGTCCCTCATCATCTTCTTCTATTCTTGGGCCATGTCTTAGTAGTCCTTCATCCTCTTCCATCTATGGGACACCATCATCTTCTATTCTTGGTTCATGTCCTCATAGCCCAACTTCTTCCATCTTAGGGCCATATTCTAACAGCCCTTCATCATATTCTATCAATGGCTCACCTCCTGGTAGCCCATCCTCTTCAATTCTTGGACCGTATCCTTTTCATCCATCACATATTTCTTCTATCAATGGTTGTGGCAAGCCCATGGTCATTTCTCACATCAGTTCTAAATGTCCATGTTCACTTTCTTCTCCTTCTTGAGATCAGACAAGTCACACATCAGCTTATAAGAAACCCAAATAGGTTCATTATCAAGCTAAGATCAAAACTTCCAAGAGCTCCAAAATTCCTAACAATTCCAATGATCTTAAGGTTAAAAATCAAGCATGATTCAAGAATGCACACCAACATAACCATCAAGTATGGCAAAAAGTGCATAAACCTATGGATAAGGAACTCA
Organism: Taxus wallichiana var. yunnanensis; assembly: GCA_018340775.1. Classification (NCBI taxonomy): domain Eukaryota; kingdom Viridiplantae; phylum Streptophyta; class Pinopsida; order Cupressales; family Taxaceae; genus Taxus; species Taxus wallichiana. Next base: position 826,252,135 of record CM031238.1, read on the forward strand.
AGATCCCACATGAACAATCCTTGTTTCAAGATAAATCACAATCATTTGTTGAGTATGAGCTCACCTTGATCATTGAGATCGGGATAACATGACTCTTGATAAACAAACGCACCTAGTCTCCCTTATTAAGGAAGTCACAAACATTGTTGTTGGATCTTACCACGCAGAGTGACTCTGTTGTTCCCACCTTTCCAAAAACTATCAAAAATGTAAAAATTAAATCAATTCAAAAAAATTATTGAGAAAACATAACAAAATCAAAGGTACAAAGATCAAACATTGTAATCAGGTATTGCATACACATGGATGTTTCTTTCTTCCCTTCCTTTCTATTCTTCTACAAGTCTTCCTACCATTTTCATCCCTTCGGTGATATTATGGTTAGCATTTTTGTATGCATCTTGTGACATTTATCTCTATGGTATCTGTTTGACCTTGGTCTTTCATCACCTTGGTAAATTAAAGAATGACTGACCTCTTAGAGATCCTATCACATTCAACATCTAATAACCTTGTTGCGAAGAAATTTTAGACATATTTGTTGACACTAGCCAATGTCATCATCATAATCACTTCTACCTCGTTTCATCAATCCATCGATGGTTCTTAACCCCTTTTCAAACAAGAGAGCTGAAATAAGTTTTGGAAAGCAAAAGAATCAAAATCGAGTTAAAAATCAAAAGCTAAATACTAAAAGGAAAAGAAAATTTATATATAACTCTCTCTTGGGGTATTTAGAATAATATATATTAGGGCTATGGACGCGTGGACTGGAAATAGAGAAATGTTATGATTAGAATCAAATACATCTCCGTTGGGGCTATGGACGCCTCTCGGGCAAAGTGGAGCAATATATGACTCTCCTTCCACCCTCCATTCATAAATCACCTATCAAAATAAATCATTCCTACACATTGGCTAGGTTGTCTTCACTTGTTGTCTATTAAATATTCCCTTCAAGAAGTAATTTCCATGTACACACACTTTGGATCTCTATGAGAAAAGTAGGATTAGTATGTTACCAAGTGTCTTTTCTTAGACCTTGTTCGGACTCTTCCTCTAGTTTGTATTTTGTCTCACGATTGGTTCCTTTGGTTAATCACTTCTTCATTGAGAGGATTCTAAGTTGTATTCATATCATTCACATCATTCTTATACTTTTTTAGAACATCCATGTGTATGGTACTTCCCTTTTTCCATTGTTTTCAGGTACCTTTGTCCCCTTTCAAAAAAATAATCTTCCACTTCCTTTCTATCATGTGTTTCTTGCCGCTTCGCTGGGGCATCCATGTTCCTTCCTGGAACTTCTTTGGTTTAAGTTCATCATCATGTTGAACTTATTCATATTGTCCTTGATCCCTCATTCATCATCAATGCATGAAGAGTTGGCCTTTAAATACTCCCACCCACTTTGTTGGGGAATTTTCGCATCTTCCCTTTCTTACACATACGCATGGCATTCTACCCTTGTAAATCCCATCTATCGCTAGGGGCATCCACACTTCCTCGTCTTCCTATACATAGCTTCAAAAACTTTCAAATAAAAAACATTCAAATATGTTAGAAAAATCACAAAAACATTCAAATATGTTTCAAGAAACATCAAAAACAATATAAATCATCCTAAAAAATGTCACTCTTTGGTTCTCACCTATTTATGTGCATGACTTGCAGATCATCTTGATCTACCTCCATCAACAAAATCTAAGTTACTTACTTCTTCACTCTGGGTCACAAAAAGTTGTGTGGTATTGTTTCAGTAGTGTGCATTGCTTTTTCATAGGACCCAAGTGTCCTTCGTTATTCCCCTCGGATGTATCCTTTCTTGGGGCACTATCATTAACCCTTGTCATTAATTTGAATAGGTCGGAACTAAAACTCAATAACAAAAACATAGCATTATGTTTCTCTCGTTATGTTATCTTGTTTACCTTCTTGTATTGCATTACATTATGTATGTTGCATGGAGTTAGGTATCTTTTACTTTCTCGTATTGCATTGCATTTTTTATGTTGCATGGAGTTTGTGTTTTTGGCAATGGAAATTTGTTTATATATGGATTTTCTTGTCATATTACACTTTTGTTCATTATTTTTAATAAGGATTGATGATGCAACCTAGAATTTACCAGATAACACCCTAGTCACGCTGGCACATCACTCAGCCTAGACTGAGCGCTCACCCGAAGTGTGAAAAGGTACTAGGTCCCTCTTTAGGGTTGTTGTAACAAGATGTTAACATGATGAAGGAAGTAACATATAGATTCATAACTAATCCATCATTCCATAATGCATGCTACACTCGAGATATATGCATAGTAATCATGATTGAATTAATAATATGCACTACTCAACTATACACAGAATGACACTTAGATTCAGCCAATGTCTTCCATCTATTAATAAATATAGAAGCTCCTTATAGTATTGTCAATCTATACCAATGTGCGTATGGAACTGATACAGTAGTTCAATCATATGCATATATTCTCTGTTACACACATACATACATCTCCTTCCATACATCTACCTCTCTCTTTTCTATGTATCTATCTCCCCATGCACCTAACATCATATATATAGGGTGGGGACTTTCCCTTCACTCGCTTATCTATTCTAGAAATAGCCGCATGTTATTAATATCCACATTCCATTTAAAATCATAGCCACACATGTAAGTGTGCTATCTATAGTCCTATTGCAGTTAACTAAAGTGTCAATTCTATTCTTATCTTGTCTTCATGCATAAACACTTCAAACCGCTTCTCCAAAGATAGACAATGCATGACACCCATGTCTCTACATATTTGACAAGTATTCTTTGATCAACATTACCCCACACTAATCTCATTGTCATCCCGACAATGGGTATGTCCAAAAATTGAAGGAAAGAATAGAAGAATGGAAAGAATAAGAATAAAAGAATGTAGATAAATAAAGAATCTCTATGAGGTTATTAGGCAACCTCTTTTGTATCAGTTTGACAGTATCAACTCTGGATACTCTTCCTTTATTTTGGCCTCTAATACCTGCCAATCAGTGAGTGCTTGCTCTGCTTTTTCTGGGATATCCACAACAATGGATTCCAACTCATCCCTCGTAATTTCTCCCTTCTCATTTTTCACAGAACCAACACAACACTAGACATTGATGTCATTATTCCTTCTAAAAGGTCCATCTTCTGTAATCAGCTTTCCAAGCTCTTCTAACCGAGTCTTGTGTGGCTCTTGTGCTACTGCCAAGGCCTCACACTTTTGTTTAACCATTGACAATCTTTCCTACATGGCCCAATGTCTCATCTTTCATCACTTTCTGACCTTGTTATTCTCTTCGAGGGTCTTGATGTTGATAAGCGCCTCTAGAGTTGTGCATATATTTAAAGCCTAGTTTGCTTTCTTCAATACTTCCTATAATGCTTGCAACATCCCTTCATAAGATGTAATTTTTCTCATCACAGATGCTTTCTCTCATTTGGCATCTTGTTCAGAGCGTTCAAGGCTTGCATATGCAAAGTTCCATCTTCAAGTACCAAGTCCACCAACTTTCCCACATAGTGTATTGCTGAAGGAAATGTTTGTGGTACCTTGGCCTCTAAGTGTGGCCTTGCTTTGATTACATTGTCCCCAATCTCCTTTGTGATGCTTATGAACACCTTGTTCTTCTTTTACACGAAGTCCCTCTCCTATGTTATGCACGCTATCTCTACGTCCCTTTGTCTTCAACTCTTCGCATGCAACACTCTGATCATGGAAATGTTGTCCATGTTTCTTTCATCCATCTCAAAGCAGAAACTTTCACCAAAGCATTGTTGACTTGCTCATCCGACACTGATAGTAGGATTTACTATCATGTGTCCGCTTGAGGTGCCTTCTTGATCTTATCAAAATGCACTGACTCTTCACACACATAAAATTCAAGCTCATCCATGTGGTTTTGCATCACCCATGATAGTTTATTTCGAGTGCGCACTCATCGCCATATCTTTATCCATTAACTCCTAGCCAAATAAATCCTTCTACAATATCGTGCTCTGGAATTGGGTGCGGAAAATTTTTCCTACATCCTCTGCATACCCCATGGCTAGTGGAATGTGCTCTCCACTTGTTTTTCTAGACCTTTGCTGCTTAGGAACTTTAGCCTCCAAATTAGGGACTTGTGTCTCCATGTCCTGAACATCTTCTGCAGCTATCTCCTCTGGTCTTTTCTCATCCTCTTCTTTTTCCTTTGATGCATCACCATGTTCTTCTATGTCCTATAGAAGTGTAGGAGAATTAGGAGTGCTTTTCTCTGACTCTTCCGCATCCTCATTCAACTTCAGTTTCCTCCTTCTCTGCGTGGTATCCTCCTTTTGTGGGGAGAGTCTGGGTGATTTATGCACAATGGTTGGAGTAGCACCTTGGGTCCTTGTTCTCCTAAATACCCTTTTAAACTCTGTGCTCCCCTTGGACTGCATTCACATCCTCATCATCCCCCTCTTGTGGCTAAGGTGGTGTAACAACATGCACTCATCTTCACCTTTACTTGTAGGATGTCTCCTACCCCTATGCTCCAAACCACCACTATCTTCGTGCTCCTCCTCATCCTACACTTCAACAGTTCTATGGGCTTAAGCATTGGGATGTTCTCCATTGTATGCTTTCCCTTTGGTGGTCTTGGAAGTGCAAACTCACCTTCCACATATTTTTTATTCTCCATTTTTGGCTTCAACTGGAGATACACCAATGTTGCCCCCACATCTGCTACAACCAAGCTTATTGGTTTGATATTCAATACCTTTGAAATGATCCTCTCTGTATAAGCACTTTTGTTAGGATACATATAATTCTTCCTCAATGTATGGTAGTCATAGTCTACCTTATCTCGCATTGAAGACTAGTCAAAGACGTGTCTCATAAATATATGAACAAATGCTTGAAAATAACTTGCAGTAAATGTGTAAGGAAACTTTCACCAAGGGCTCCAGACTCCATCTTTCATTGGGAAGCACACAATGTAGAAATACTGATATACAACAAACTAAACTTGTTTCCCTACCATTGCTGGTAGGTCCTTTGGGATGCGTCACTCTTCCCCAAACGCCACCTGGGCCTATCATACCACTTCTCCGCCCTTTTATTTACATCATCTATCATGACCCCCTTACATAGGTACTTGTTCTCCATGGGGTATTCCCATATGTTTTCCTTTGGTCCATTTGGTACTCTAATATCCAAAAATACCAATGATAGTAGAAATAGCCCAAAGTTGATCTTCCTCCTATGCATGCTTCTTCGACTATTTGCTTTGCAATATAGCCATGCAATGTTGTAAATTGTCCTTCGACATCTTACGTGCCACATACAACCACATAATATTTACCGAGAACTTTGCTCTCCTAATCATTCAACTTGGTAACAAGGTGGGTTGCAGCTTGTACAACTAGACAATTCTTCAATTTATCTATGTCCATTCCGCGTGGACCCTTCAAGTATCCCAACTCCTATTTGGTCTTTACAATCACGGATTTATCTAGCAAGATCACCTTTTATATCTTCTCCTATGGCCTTCAGACCTATAACTAATGAGATAAGTGCAGATGAGATTCTAACTCTATGTCCTGTAAAGTAGAAGAAGTCTTTATGCACCCTGCTCATGAGCCACTGATACAAGGGCTCATACTTCCCAAATATGGAAGCTCATACAACTAGTAGACCCCAATTCTCTTCAAAATATTTTCACTGCATCATCATACACTGGCATGTCCTCCACTGTGTGCTTTTTCATTCTAGCAATGAGCAAGGAATCAAGCTCCTTCTTGTTCTCCAAATTCCTGTGATTATATTCACTCACTTTTCTCTTTTTGATGGGTGAATCCCATTCTTTCCCGACAATGACTCCTTCTGGATATTGCATCTCTAAAAATGGCTTTCAGTTTTCCACTTCTTCCTCAATGACTACCTTCTTCTTTCCTTTTACTATTGCTGTAGATGCCTTCTTTGGTGCCATTTTTACCTTGCAAATGTCTCCTCTTCAACTCTACAACTTTTCAAATCAAACCCTAGCTTGATTCAATCATGCCCTAGGTGGAAAATTTGTAACCTAACCCTTTTCTGTCTCCCTGCTTCGCTCAAACCCTTCACCACTGGGGACGTAAGATTCTTGTCATACATGGATCTGGTTGTCATGCTCGGTTTCACACCCTTCGCACCTTAACTCGATCACTCGGCTCTTTGCACTTGGCTCTTTCTTCAAATACTCTTAGTTGCAACGGTAAAAATGAATCTGCATCCCATCCTTATATAAATTTTTCAAATTTTATGCATTTATTACTCCTTCACCTACCAAATATCCTCCCATTCATTGACTAAATCTGTTCATTCCACATGGTACATATTCACACCCAAATATAACCTTCTAGCACACCTTCCTACCCTCTAGTCACAGAACTTTCTCTTTCAAAGATGCGCTCCGCACCCAAGTACCTCATCATTGTACCTTCTCCTAGTAGCTAACATGGCCTCTGCTTACCTCATGTTATATTGTTCTTTCATTCATCTCCATCCTTGGTCACTTTTGAGAAGTAATCTTCTTTTGACTTAAAACACACCCATAGTAGCTTATTCCTTTCACCTTTCAATTCCCACATTATTTCTCTTAGATAACTACAACCACCCCACACTAAAAGTATGTGCAGTCATCTATGTATAAATAATCTTCATACAATAATTAGCTTTAGGTGTGCAATGCGCTGCTTATTACATAAGAACAACAATGAAATTGACAAAAGCATAGTGACAATGAAGGAAATACAAAATTGAAAACCTAAAATAAATGGCAATACTACCTTATTACAAACACCAAGAAGACTTATTTATAGTAGGGCTTCAGCCTACTCCCATTAAAGTAACCAGGTATCCATGTTCCATCAAGTGCTTCTAACTGGAAAGCACCTGATTCAAGTATAGAAGTGATAACATACGGCCCCAACCAATGTACTTTGAGCTTGCTTGGATGGCGCAAAAACTTTGAGTCATAAAGAAGTACCATTTGTCCAATCTCAAATTTCTTATCCCTTATGTTCATGTCATGTCATGCCTTCTACTTGGCCTTTTCTTGCTTCTGACTCCATCTTGCTATGGCTCGGTGCTCATCTAGTTGAATCATCTTTTCGATACGCTCTTCTAAAGCATATTCATCAGCTAGACCTCCAGTGCGTGTAATGCGCAAAGAAGGTAACATAAATTCTATAGGAAGAACAAATTTTGCACCAAACACCAACTGAAATGGTGTGGCTTTGTTCAATCTCTTGTAAGTTGTTCTATATGCCCAAAGAACAAACAATACTTTGTCATCCCAATCCTTTCTTCCAATATCACAAATTTTTGTCAAAGTATGGCTCAAAATCTTGTTGAAGGCCTCTCAGCTTGCCATTTTCCTACGGATGATAAGGTGTAGTTTTATGGTGTGCAACCATAAACTCATCTAATATGATCCTAATTGTCTCATTCAAAAAGTGTGTACCCCTATCACTTGTCAAGCTTAAGGGACATCCATATCTTGTAAGAACATTCTCCCATATAAACCTAACTACTGTAGCTATCGTACAGTCCTTGGTAGGTGTTGCTTCTGCCCACCATGTGAGATAATCTGCAAGTAATAATATAGCATGATCTAGTCCTACGCATGGCTGGCAAAATAGGTCCTACAAAATCAATGGCCCATTTCTCAAATGGTTCGGCACTAGTGATCGGTCTCAAAGGCATCTCATCTCTTTGCCCTAGTTTTCCTAGGTGCATTGACAATGATCACACGCCTTACAATATTATTTACAGTCCTTATACAATGTCTCCCACCATAATCCAACAAGTAGGATCTTCTAGCAGTCGCATCACCTACATAATGGCCTCCTGTAATACCACCATGAGCTTCTTCCATAATATCCTTATGCTCATGTTCTAATACACGTCATAATACTTCATCTCTACCTAGCTTGTAGAGGTCACCACTAATTAACATAAATGGTGTTGTGTGTATAACAAGCTACTTATTTTCTAATGCTTTCATTCCTTCTGGTGCCATACATGTTCGTAGAAAGACAACAATGTCTTCTAATTCCATGGGCATGCGTTGTAACCTATATAACTGTGCATCTAGCATTGTTTCTTCAATTGTCTGTGCATCCTCTCCTGAATTGATTCTAGATAAATGATCTAGTCTAGAATTTCTTTTCCCTGGCTTCACCACAACTGTGAAGTCAAACTCTTGAAATAGGAGCACCCATCTACATATGCCCCCTGTAAGATGGGCTTGTTTACCAAGTACTTCAATGCCATATGATCTATATAAAATATAAATGGTGTTGCTAACAAAGTACTATTAAAACTTGTACAATGCATAGATCATTGACAAAGCTTCGTGCTCTATAGTTGTATAATTTTGTTCCGTAGGAGTCAGCTTCCTACTAGCAAAATAGATTGGATGATCTATAATACCTTCACCAAGTTGAGCTAACATAGTGCCAATGGCCATGCCAGAAGTGTCCACATGCACATGAAATGGTTTATCCCATGAGGGAAAGTGCAGAATGGGTGCGGTAGTAAGTCTCTCTTTTAATATCTCAAATGCATGTTGTTGTGGTTCTCCCCAATAAAATGTACCTTTCCCCTTCAACAATTCTTCCAAGGGTGCGACAATTTTGGCATACCCTTTTATGAATTTTCTATAATACCTTGTATGACCTAAAAATCCACGCACCTCACTTTGATTGGTAGGCACTTCCAAGCCTAAAATGACTGCAACCTTGGCTGGATCAACTAGAAAACCTTCCTTGTAGATTATATGTCCTAACAGTATCCCAAATGGCATAGAAAATATGCACTTCTTGATGTTCAAAGAGATACTCAATTTTCTACATCGTTCAAACATTAAGCACAAATTATCACAATGATCTTTCACAAGCCCATATATTGTCCAATCATCTAGGTAGACCTGTAAGAAGTTGTGAATAAAATCCTTAAATGCCTGAACAACTATGCGTGAGAATACAACAAGTGCATTTTTCAATCCAAAGGGCATCACAGTATAGGAAAAACTACCCCATTCAAGTAAATGTTGTCTTTTCTTGATCCTCCTAGAGCAATCCTAACCTGATGATACCCAGAAAATCCATCTCGTGAAAGAATATATTTTGCGCCCTCTCCTTCTAGTATTTCCTCAGTGAATGGCGTAGGGAATGGATCTATGATGCATGTAAATTTATCTCCCTATAGTCCACACATATCCTAATATTTTTCCTTCTTGATACTGATCACCATTGGCTAACCCATTCTGACTCATCAAGGGGCTTGATAATTCCAGATTTCAACATTTTATCAATTTCTTCTTTTACCTTTTCACGTAAATTAGGATTCATTTTGTAAGGTCTCTTTCTAACTAGTCATACACCACCCTTAAGTTTGATCTTCATTTCCCCAAGTGATTCATGCATGCCTTTAAGTTCATGATATCCTCGAGGGAATAAGTCCTAATAATCCCTAAGTAACTCGATGATCTTTGCTACCTCCGAGTCTACCAATAATCTCCAATTATGGCCTCCTTAGGCTCAGCCTCCGAACCTATATTCACCTTCTTTGTCTTCATGGGTTTGTGGTAGGCGACACATCCTTGTCTGCACTTTCCAAGACCTCACGCACCCCATGTGAATGTTCAATATCCAGGTTCTCAACTTCCTCATCATCCATGACGTAAACCATCTTTCCTTTCTCTTTCTCAAGGCAAGTGCATTCAAGTAGTATGGAGTCCATTTCTTCTTCCTTTTCAAAACATGCTCCGAACTCTGCCTCACCAAATAATTCCTGTATATGCTCTCATATTTTGCACTATCTCCCATAGTTAAGCGCTTGAAAATTTTAATGCCTCTGCTACAAGAGGTTTAGTTGAGAAGTATCAAAAGTTTGGATCATTCCTACAATCAAATCGTGCTAGTTCCTAGTTTCTCTCGATGTAGTTTTGCATATACATACCAAGCGCATGTGCATCCTTGTAGCATAGAATACAATCTATGCACCCAGAGTGAAGGTGGTAATGCTTCTTATCCTGCTGTCTAGAGTCTCTCACACTGCTGAATGTGATGCTGAATAGGTTGATCACCATGATAAGTGCAGATTTGTATAGGTGCATTGTTCCTTATAAACCTAGTAGACAAAGCGACTCCAATCTCTTCCCAATTTATAAGATTATCTCTGGACTACCCACCAGTGCGTTGTTGTCCCGCGTAGTGTATATACTAACATATCTCTCCTTTTAACTTGATCTGTCCATTGTGTTCCATGGCCCTCAAAAAGGTAGGAAGATCTTTTGTCCCTGTATACCAAGGTATTGTGCTACCTATCCATCAAATTGAATGAAGTCCATTCTTGCATGCAACCATGCTTTTCACCTCATGTCCTACTAATTCATATGTACCATGAGCCCAATTGTCACAAGCAATACTCATAGTATCACTAATATAATGAGAATCCTCCCACTATAGGATGCCTTCTTTTGATGGCTCATTGACCTCTAGGTCCTGAATAATGCGTACATAGACTCTGTTTAAATCCTCCTCACTTAGAGGTTCAACATATGGTGTAGACTTTCCATCTATCAAAGGTATCACAACCCTTTCCTCCTTGTTTTCAAAGCTGATATACCCCTTATTGAATCTCAAGTCAACATTATTCACATAACACCAAGGGCATCCAAGCAGGGCTAGAAAATTGTCAACTTACAAGTGCTAATACCTCAAAATCCCCAGTGAACTTGGCCCTTGTATAGTTATAGATGCATCTTTCAAAACTCCTATGGGAGTGGCCTTAGTCCGGTTTTCCATAAACAACACATTAGATGATGGCTATAATGGAGGCCTCCCCATTTGTACCCATGCATCTAATGTAAGCACATTTACTTCCACACCTGTATATCAATCAATATGTTTCTCAATAGCCACCCATCCACAACATACATTCAGAGTAATTTCTTTGTCATAGTCAATGCTATCAGGGGGAAGATTTACATGTAGAATTTTCCATCCGGTCTCAAGACTGTGCATGGAGTGTTCCCTTTTAACCAACTTCCTAATAGTGGAATAATGTTCTCCTGGTGCAACATCTTGCACACCTCTCATAGATCATCGATATCAGTTTGGACTATCTTCGATGCTTTCTTTTTCTCCTTTAGGTACTGTATCTCACCCTAAAGATTCCTTAGCACTTCCATGGTATCTTGGTAAACTTCCTTCTATGAGTAGGATCTGGGTACCTCACATGCAAAACCTCCTCCTTAGTGATCGTAGGCTTCTTGTGCAATGCCTCTCTCGCACGTGCCGCTTCAGCACGTGTAGTAATCTTCACTATCAATGCCTCAGGTCCTTTTGTTATCTTGGGCATCCACTGATCTTCTACCATGTGCTAGATTCTAACCATCCCGATGCCTTTGTTTTCTTGCTTATGTTGCTTACTCAGATGCTCATATAAGTTTGGGAACTCTTCATAGCTATGGTTCTTTCCATAGAAAAGAACATGCAATATTTTGAGGACATTCGCACCTATAGTGGTTAGGAGATCCACACGTATAACATGTTCCATGAGGGAACTCACCTCTTCCTCCACCACCCTCATCCTCCATATCCACCACGATATCCACGTCCCCTTCCATGACCTCCTTCAAAACACCCCTCATTCCTATCATAGCAGCGTTTGATTATGATCCCGATCCTGGTGCTCATTCTTACCCTTAGAACTATCTATTATACTTGTCTTGTCATACCCCAAGGTCTATAGCATCCTGGATCTGACCAATCAACCAACAATCCTCAGTATCATGGGTCATGGACCTATAAATCTTACAAAATCAAGATACATTCTTCCTTATCATGCACATGACAAAGGATAGTGACTAGCATCATGATTCAAATGAAAATTTCACAGTCCAATAGTAATGAGTGTACAAATCTATGAGGGAAACTATCCTTGGTGTGACCTTCCACTTCACAATCTGTACACCAAATTCCTAGTGTGTTTCATGGGCTGAATTTGCTGATAGCTTCTCTAACTAATTTTCCATAGCTGCAATCTATGCCTCTAGGAATGGACTAACGCCAGTGTCAATGCTCCCAACTACCTCAAAACATAAATCTACTTCTAGTGCTTCACGTGGATCAATGTATGTCTTATGTGACAATGCCCCTTCTAAAAGGTGTAATCAATCCTCCAACAAACCATTGTGCATGCTGGCTAGCATGAATATCATAAGATATCTTAGATAGAAGTGTCTTAAAATGAGCATCATACTCACATACACTCTCAATAGTGCCTTTCTTGATATCCTTGAGTACACTTATACTCTTCTGCTCAAACTTAGGTATATGGAACTCTTTCAAGAAATCATCTCTCAATGCTGCATAATCCACACAAGTTTGATCAAGGTCAAATTTCCTATACCAGCTGTGTGCATGCCCCTATAATGTAGTGGTGAATTGACTTGCCTTTCACTCAACAGTCATGATCCCTTTAGTGTGCCACAAGATTTCACACATATGCACATGTTCGGCAAAGCATCCTCTATACCTCTATACTCCGGGAGACAAAGAGACATCTCCATATAGATATTTTGTGGTTGTTGCGGACCTTGACCACCTAATCCGAACCTCTGTGTTCCCTCTACCTCCCCACCAGATCCACCGGAACTAGAACCACCTATACCTCCTAATCCACCACCTATAGTTGGAATAGGGCCTGTAGATGTACTCCCATGTGCTCCGACAGTAGTACTATACTATACCCCTATAGTCTATGAGGTAGTTCCACTTCCAGAGGTGAATCCAACATTCTACATGCTCACATTCTATGTGGATGATGCACCTAAGAATGCTCCTCCAAATGACATTGAAGTCTTTTTATCCTGCCATTGATGTACTTGATCCCTGACTTACTCCTACTCTCCTACTTCCCAAGTTAGTTTTTGGTTACTTTTCATACTAGATACTAAAAACCAAGTGCAAGGGCTAGGTCACCAGGTGGATTAAGATGTGCACCCATAGTCTAGGTAGTCTCTTTGGCGCACTTCCATGTGTGAGGTCGAGGGGGATCTCTATCATGCTTTCCAAGATGGGGAGTTCTTAATGCTCTAGCTCCATGTCTTCTACGTGAGTTATAAATCCTTCACGAGCCATCTCTCTCCTCCATGCCATACTCTCTGTAATGGAACATTGCTTCTCTATCTCCCTCTCATGTGCCTCATTATACTTAAACCACCTTTCCTCTCTCTACTTCTCTACCACTAGGTTTTCCATCTTAAACCAAACCTGTTCCTGCTCACGCATGGCGAAGTTTAGTTAGCCATCGGTTTACTCTCCAGGTTCAAAGTTACCATTAAGATCTTGATCACCAGTGGAATACCTTGCAAATATGTTCCTCTTGGATACCACAAAAATTGGAACTCAGCTACCTCTGAGGAAAGAGTACGTCAAAATTGAATATTCCAGAATATAACTATTTAGAACACCACGAAACCACGTATCCACTACACGAGTCTAGATCAGATCAGCATCATAGAGGGCCTGAAATTCTTCCTATGTCCAGACAAGTGTGTGATACCTCTAATTCCACTGAGATGCATAAGTAGTAAGCCACTCGTATAGTTCTACTAGAAAGATAGTGAAAAATATCTCATATAAGCTTGTCATATAGGTTATGTTCTACCTAAGTGCATGCATTAAACTCAGATCCATTGTTGAACCATATGCATATTCTTCCTCCAGATCATGTATCCATTCCTCAATACTTGCTAGAGTTAATCGGTATGTCTTCATCATGAACCATCTTGAAAACAATTGAAAAAGAGGTCCCGGCAATGGAACCAATGATGCAGCCTAGAATTTACCAGATAACACCCTAGTCACACTGGCACATCACTCACTTCTAGCTCGAGCGCTCACCAAGTGCGCAAAAGGTACTGTCCTCTTTAGGGTTGCTATAACAAGATGTTAACATGATGAAGGAAGTAACATATAGATTCATAACTAATCCATCATTCCACAATGCATGCTACACTCAGATCTATGAAAGAACAAGATTAAATAGTAATCATGATTGAATTAATAATATGCACTACTCAACTATACATAGAATGACACTTAGATTTAGCCAATATCTTCCATCTATTAATAAATATAGAAGCTCCTTACAATATTGTCAATCTATACCAATGCGTGTATGGAACTAATATAGTAGTTCAATCATATGCATATTCTCTATTACACACATACATACATCTCCTTCCATACATCTAGCTCTCTCCTGCTCTCTATGTATATATCTCCTATGCACCTAACATCATATATATAGGGTGGGGAATTTCCCTTCACTACTTATCTATTCCAAAAATAGGCCACATGCTATTAATAGCCACATGCCGTTTAAAATTTATAGCCACATGCAAGTGTGCTATCATAGTCCTATGCAAACTAAAGTGTCAATTCTATTCTATTGTCTTCATCATAAATGATTCGAACCACTTCTCCAAAGATGTCAATTCTATTCTTAGCATGTCTCTACATTGTTGGTGTGTTAAACGCCATCTTCTAAAAATAGGTCTTCTGCTCAAAAATTGGCTAAGTCTTGAAAACCTCGAACTCACCTTCTACGCATGGGTCACATTTCCTTCCACGCCTTGGTTCGGGCCTTCTATCCCACATAAACTCCTCTGTGATCTTTGACAAGTATTCTTTGATCAACAATGATGATGAAGATCACTAGCAATATGATGAAAAATAAAGTTGTTTAAAATGCATTGATGGATGTTGGCTCAATCCTCCTCATTCTCCTTTTCTTCTATACTCTTTTTCTTATTCTTCACACTATTCTTTCTTCTGTTCTCTTTCTATCATCTTTTCGATTTTTGATCGAAGTTCTTCCATCATCCCATTGAAAATCAAGGGGGCATCCTTCATTATACTCTTTATTCTTTTATCCCTTCAAAATTTTCTACTTGTTTAGGCTTGTATACTTTCTTTGAAGTGACGTCTCTTATGCCACCCCAAAGAGAGGAAAATGTAGACACCTAAACTATGCTTACACTTAGCATTTCCTCCAATTCAATTAATTAACGACACTTTGTTAATTCCTCATTCTTTAATCACCATTCTCATATGCCCATTTACTTTTCGACACCTCTTTCGGTTGTATTCCTCCTATAATCATCTAATTGGGCTAATATCTCTCTTATTAGCTAAACATTCCTCCTTTTGACCATTCAAAACCTCCCTAGTTCTCTCTAGATCACTTCTATTCGATTCCTAGGCTATCTATAAGTCACAATTGATTAATCAGACCCCTCCCAACTCTCAATGACTCTCTAATCATGTGCTAATCAAGTTTAACTAGCCTAAACCCTAGTTAACTATCCTAAACCAAGCTTAACTAAGCCTAAAGCATGTTTATCCTAATCTAATCTAAAAGTGATTTTTGAGCTTTAGTCCCACATGCACCCAAACTTTAAACTCTCCCATGTGGAAAACTATAAATACAAGGCTAAGCCTTCCCATTCAAAAAAACACCTTGTTTACATAACAAAATATCATAACACTTTGGAAAGGCATTAGAAATCATTTTTGTTAACTTTAAGCCATAAAACATTTGGATCTTGGCCATACTCCATTGTTAAGAGCTCCTCCATCTTACATCCATCCACTCCAAATATATTTAGTAAGGGAAGATCTAAAGCTTGGCCATGTAGCCAACTTGGAGAGATCTCTTCACTATGTTTGGGGGTAAAACAACACATAATTTGATTTCTTAGAATCAAACTAGGTTCACTTCCATTAAGCTTTCATGGAGTAGAGAGATATTTAGATATGCTAGAATTTGCATTTTTGTTTCAAATTTATATATGCATGTAAATAGATAGTTTCTTATTTAGCTCTAATCTTATGGTGCATGGTTGAGTCAGTTAAATCTTTGAGGTTCTCTAATCTCATTTCCATTACATACACTATCGACCATTACTGACAAGCTAGTGTTTTTGTGCTCTTCAACCTTGTGCCTTGTTGCATTCTAAGCGTGTGCGTGCATTTGAATGCCTCCACCTTTCGATCACCCTATCATCACCATTGCCTACACCTTCACATAACCCCATTTTTCATCACCTACCACCTTATCAAACCCATGACCGATTCTACCTTCTACTACATTAGTTCCTAGTTTTAGGAAGATAATCTCCACCCATATATGGGGCATCCACTTCTTATTTTTGTCATCGTCTTTTATTAGTACAAGCTATGCAATAAAAAGGGGAAAATTTAGACACCCAAAATTGGGATGAAACCCTCTAGGTCCCCTTTTCAGACACCCAAAATTGGGACGACACTCTCTAGTTCCCCTTTTATTACACACCCCCTTTGTCATGACCCCTTTCACATATTTTTATTAATCTAATTTCCTATATTAGATTTATTATTACCTCACCCCTCCACCTCACCTTGCACCCATTACAAGCCCATTTAATAACTAAGACTGAGTCATCACTCCCCCTAACCAACTAAGACTTCTTCTACACCTAATATTAATTACCAACTACCTCTCCCACTAATTTCCCATGTGATTTAACAAGAATCAAGACTCCTAACCCATCTTAAACCAAACTGGCTTTGTTCTTGTGCTCACGCATGGCAAAGAGTAGTTAGCTATCGATTTACTATCTAGGTTCAAAGTTACCATTAATATCTTGATCACCAGTGGAATACCTTGCAAATATGTTCCTCTTGGATACCACAAAAACTGGAACTCCACTACCTCTAGGAAAGAGTACGTCAAAATTGAATATTCCAAAATATAACTATTTAGAACACCGCGAAACCACATATCCACCGCACAAGTCCAGATTAGATCAACATCATAGAGGGCCTGAAATTATTCCTATGTCCAGACAAGTGCGTGATACCTCCAATTCCGTTGAGATGCATAAGTAGTAAGCCACTCGTATAGTTCTATTGGAAAGATAGTGAAAAAGCTCTCATATAAGCTGTCATACAGGTTCTGTTCTACCCAAGTGCGTGCATTAAACTCAGATCCATTGTTGAACCGCTGTGCATATTCTTCCTCCAGATCATGTATCCATTCCTCAATACTTGCTAGAGTTAACCGGTATGTCTTCATCGCGAACCATCTTGAAAACAATTGAAAAAGAGGTCCCGGAATGGAACCAATGATGCAGCCTAGAATTTACTAGATAACACCCTAGTCGCATTGGCACATCACTCAGCCTAGACTGAGCACTCACCAAGTGCGCAAAGGTACTAGTGTCCTCTTTAGGGTTGCTATAACAGGATGTTAACATGATGAAGGAAGTAACATATACGTTCATAACTAATCCATCATTCCAAAATGCATGCTACACTCGATCTTTTAAAGAACAAGATTAAATAGTAATCATGATTGAATTAATAATATGCACTACTCAACTATATGCAGAATGACACTTAGATTCAGCCAATGTCTTCCATTTATTAATAAATATAGAAGCTCCTTACAATATTGTCAATCTATACCAATGCACGTATGGAATTGATACAATAGTTCAATCATATGTGTATATTCTCTATTACACACATACATACATCTCCTTCCATACATCTAACTCTCTCTCTTTTTATATATCTATCTCCTATGCACCTAACATCATATACATATAGGGTGGGGACTTTCCCTTCACTACTTATCTATTCCAGAAATAGGCCGCATGCTATTAATAACCACATGCCATTTAAAATCATAGCCACACATGCAAGTGTGCTATCTATAGTCCTCTTGCAGTTAACTAAAGTTTCAATTCTATTCTTAGCTTGTCTTCATGCATAAATGCTTCAAACCACTTCTCCAAAGATAGACAATGCATGGCGCGCATGTCTCTACATTGTTGGTGTGTTCCACATGCCATCTTCTAAAAATAGGTATTCATGCTAAAAACTGGCTAAGTCTTGAAACCTAAACTTTCCTTCTGCACGCGGGTCCTTCTTGTCCTTCTATGCCCTTGGTTCTGGGCCTTTTATCCCATGTAAACTCCTTGTGTGATCTTTGACAAGTATTATATGATCAACAATCGATGAAGAAGATCACTAGCAATATGATGAAAAATAAAGTTGTTTAAAATGCATTGGATGGATGTTGGCTCAATCCCCTTCCTCATTCTCCTTTTCTTCTATACTCTTTTTCTTCTTCTTAACACTATTTTTTCTTCTATTCTCTTTATATCATCTTTTCGATTTTCGATCGAGTTCTTCCATCATCCCATCGACAATCAAGGGGGCATCCTTCATTATACTCTTTATTCTTTTATCCCTTCAAAATTTTCTACTTGTTTATGCTTGTATAATTTCTTTGAAGTGACGTCTCTTATGCCACCCCAAAGAGGGGAAATGTAGAGACCTAAACTATGCTTACACTTAGCATTTCCTCCAATTCAATCGATTAACGACACTTTGTTAATTCCTCATTCTTCGCTCCATTCTCGATGCCCATTTACGACACCTCTTTCGGTCATATTCCTCCTATAATCATCTAATTGGGCTAATATCTCTCTTGTTAGCTAAACATTCCTCCTTTCACCATTCAAAACCTCCTAGTTCTCTCTAGATCACTTCTATTCAATTCCTAGGCTATCTATAAGTCACAATTGATTAATCGACCCCTCCTAACTCTCAATGACTCTCTAATCATTTGCTAATCAAGTTTAACTAGCCTAAACCCTAGTTAACTATCCTAAACCAAGCTTAACTAAGCCTAAAGCATGTTTATCCTAATCTAATCTAAAAGTGATTTTGAGCTTTAGTCCCACATGCACCCAAAGTTTAAACTCTCCCAAGTGGAAAACTATAAATACAAGGCTAAGCCTTCCCATTCAAAAACACACCTTGTTTACATAACAAAATATCATAACACTTTGGAAAGGCATTAGAAATCATTTGTGATAGCTTTAAGCTATAAAACATTTGGATCTTGGCCATACTCCATTGTTAAGAGCTCCTCCATCTTACATCCATCCACTCCAAATATATTTAGTAAGGGAAGATCTAAAGCTTGGCCATGTAGCCAACTTGGAGAGATCTCTTCACTATGTTTGGGGGTAAAACAACACACAATTTGATTTCTTAGAATCTAACTAGGTTCACTTTCATTAAGCTTTCATGGAGTAGAGAGATATTTAGATATGCTAGGGTTTGAATGTTTGTTTCAAATTTATATATGCATGTAAATAGATAGTTTCTTGTTTAGCTCTAATCTTATGGTGCATGGTTGAGTTAGTTAAATCTTTGAGGTTCTCTAATCTCATTTCTATTACATACACTATCGACCATTGACAAGCTAGTGTTTTTGTGCTCTTCAACCTTGTGCCTTGTTGCATTCTAAGCGTGTGCATGCATTTGAATGCCTCCACCTTTCGATCACCCTATCATCACCATTGCCACACCTTCACATCACCCCATTTTTCATCACCTACCATCTTATCAAACCCATGACCAATTCTACCTTCTACTACATCAATTCCTAGTTTTAGGAAGATAATCGAGAGATCAAAGTTGATTGCGAAGAACTCCTTTTTGTCTTGGAAGGACTACCTGCAAATAAGAATACAAGACCACAAGATTTTGATTAGACAATAAATGAGGGAACCGCCTGGGGCCCAGAAATATAACACTTCCTTTCAAGGTGGTCAGCCTCTACTAATATGAATTAACACAAAAGATTGTAAAATAACAATTTAATTGCTTCGTTGAAATAGGTAGGGGGAAAGGCTGGTTTCTGGTTTTGAGTCACAATAACCGATACCGGTTACTGCTAACCGATATCGGTGGGGGCTATGTTTTAGGGCTTTTGGTGAGGGTCGGTCAGTAGGGTGGTTGTGTTGTTTGTAAGGCTAGTATATGAGTGGGATTAGGTAACGGGGTGATGAGAGGTAAATGAATGATAGTTAGATGTAATGTGTTGCTGGGTAGTAGATCTAGGAATGGATTTATGACGGCTGTGATTCAAAAGTCTAAGAAATGTTATTAAAGAGAACACACAAGATGCAACTTACTGGTTATTGACGAGGATGCAGTCCGAGAAGTGTAATGACAAAGGTAGAACTCAGTAGGATGGCCCGACACTCGAGATGAGATACCTCCTCCCGATGATCACCGAGTATCACAGGCTCGATTATTCAAATAGCAGCAGCCTTGGGCTTGGTCTCCTTCGCTGCAAACTCTTCTTGTCTCTTCACTTGTCTCTCTCTTGCTTGCCAAGTAAAATCCGATTCTTTTTATCGCTTCGATGATCCCGATTGATCCAAAATCCTTCGACCTTTGTTTCGGTTAGGGAGCCCATTTACAGGGAACCGATGGCGGTTACGTAACCGACGGCGGTCGAGTAGAACCGGATTTGCCAGTCAAAGTGGGCTATTTTTAGTAAAATAGCCAACTTTCCTCCTTTTCTCCCGAGGGATTAGTCATGGGGCTTGGTCAAGTGACTAGAAGGTCGGTTTTGGGTGCGAGAAAGGGGTCATTAGTCATGGGTGTGGATGTAGACCAAGTTATAGGTCTTAATTAGATTAGTTTAGGTTAGTTAGCCTAGGTCATGATGAGGTGGCAAAATGAGGTGGCAGGTAATGATGTGGATTTATTAATTATAAGATAATTAATAAATAATTGTGTAAGGTTTAGGTGGTGAGGTTAGGTTGCAAAATGAGATGCGGGTCACAAGGGGTCGTAAGACACAAATTTGGTGTCTACATTAGCCCCTTATTGTCGTAGTTTGTTTTGTAAAGTCAGCACTGACAATAATATGAAGTGGTTTCCTATTAAGGGTATAGGTAATCCCCAAATCTATCACAGATTGAGATAGCGTGAAATCAGTGGATAGGGTTGATAAAGGGTAAATGGTGTGGAGATGATGGTGAGGTGGTGAGGTAGGTCCAAAGAAGCAGACGCACGTGGAAATGCATTAGTGCGACTAGGGTACATGATTTGACGAGCAAACCAGCAATGCATAGGCAAAGGTCGATAGTTTATCCAAACAAGGGTGATATAATCCTGGTATCCAAGGCATAGAAGTAGCTCCAGTGGTATATAACGGGTAAGGTACAGAACGCTTGGGCATGTTCGGCAAGCACTCAAATGGTTGGTTTGGTCGAGATAAACGTCACGGTCTAAGTCTAGGCAAAGTTGGTCGACGATCAAGTCAAGGACCCTAATCATGCTAAAACATGAACAGTGAGCTCGAGTGAACAAAAGTTACATGATGGGTGGATAAAAGTGTATGTTGTTGATGTTGGGCGAGGTATTTAAGTGGTACGGCCTGGGTCGGGCCGATTGATGAGTGAGGGCCGGGGGTCGGGCCGGGCCAAATGGTCAGGGTCAGGCCTCGGGTCGGGCCAAATGGGGTCAGGCCTGGGTCGGGTCGGGCCAAATGGTCAGGGGGCCTGGGGCCGGGGTCAGGCCTGGGTCGGGCCAAATGGTGGGGTGGGCCTGGGTCGGGCCAAATGGGGTCATGCCTGGGTGGGGTCGGGCCAAATGGTTGGGTGAGGCCTTGGTCCTGGGGTCAAAAATGGCCTCGGTCGGGCCAAATGGTTGGGTCAGGCCAAATGGTCGTTGGGTCGGGCCAAATTGGTTGGTTACGGACGGGTCGGGTCGCCAAATGGGTTAACAAAGGGGTCAGCAGCAAAGGTTGATATAGGCGATGTTTGTGAGAAAGGGCGATTAGTAAATAAAGGGGCAAAATTGGGGGAAAAGTTGAATAAAACCGATGTCGATTATCTATGACCGATATCGTTAGGGACCGATACCGGTCCTTAGGGCATAATAAAACCGATATCGCTTATAGGTCAAAACCTATAAAAAGAAAAATACGGCCCATCATTGTCACATTTGCAATTTGAAAACCGATTTGAGTTGTCTGAGGTGGATTATTGAGATTGAGCATTTGTTGGTTGAGGTGGCGCTATTTGAGTGGAGGAGTGAGTGAGTAGTGGGCCCGAGTGAGTAGGGAGGCAGCAGCTGATCGGTGGAGGACCCAAAGAGAGGGGAGTTAGAGCCATGGCACACCAGAGGAGCAGGAGGTGCCGACCAGCCGACCACCACCACCCATCCCACCACGACGACGTGTCGTCATACCGTAGGTTCGAAACCCCTCATTGTGTGGATTTGAGTATATTATGTCAGTATTTGGGTTTTGGGTAGAATGTTAGATTTTGATAAAATAATTAATAAATGGAAATGATTTGAAAAAGGAGAGGGTAGATAGGTTAAATAGGCCAAGGCGGCCGGGTGGGTAGGTTTTTAGGGTGTTTGGGTGGGTATAGAGGGAGAAATAGGAAAAAATGGATTTGGGGGCCGCGCACGGGTTCGGCCCGAAATTTTTGATTTTACAATGACCGGCCGCCGGCCGTGTTGCACCAAGACCGCATCGGTCATGAAATTTTTGGTGGACGGAGTTTTGTGAGAGTGACCGTCGGCCGGGTTATAATGACCGGCGCGGTGAAGAGGACCGGTGTTTGTCATAAGTGACCGTGACCGGTCCTTAGTCCTTAGTTATTTTTGTTTTGAATTTTTGTTGTTGTTTGGGTTTTTGTTGTTTGAATTTTTGGTTGTTGTTGGGTTGGGGTATTGTTTTTTTATTTTGTTTGTTTGGTTTGGGTGTTTTGGTTTGTTTGGGTGTGTTGGTATGGTGGGTTGTGTTGGGTGTTGGGTTTGGTGTTTTGGTATTGTTTTGTTTTGGTTGTGTTTTGGGTATTGTTTGGGTTTTGGTATGTTTGGGTGTGTTTTGGTATTGGGTTTTTGGTATTGTTTGGGTGTGTTGGGTGTTTTGGTATTGTTTGAGTGTTTTGGTATTGTTTAGTGTTTTGGTGTTTGGGTGTGTTGATATGGTTTGGGTTGGTGGAGGTGTTTTGGTATTGTTTGAGTGTTTTGGTATGGTTTAGGTTGTTGTTTGGGTGAAGAGGGAGGGGGATATCGTAGAGGTTTTTAGGGTAAGATAGGTGGGTGTAGAGGGTATAAGTAGATGTTGTGATATAAAGAGTAGGGCTAATGTAGTGAGTTGGTTTTACAGCACGCACGCCAAGAAATGACGATGCGGGACAGGATGCCCCCACTGTTGAGACGGATGCGGCCACACGTGTCCGCAGCGCAGTGGGGTATCATGCGCGAGGTGGGACTCGGCGGAGTCCAGCGATACAGAGCGATTGACAGGGATCACAGTTTGATGGTCGCCCTCATCGAGAGATGGGATCCGGCGACCAATGTGTTCCATCTCCCGACTGGAGAGATGACCATCACATTGGAGGATGTGTATCGCATCCTTCGATTACCGATTGATGGAGAGGCAGTCTTTCAGGTTGACGCTGAGACAGCCATGGACAACATCCTACACGTATTCGGGGATGCAGCTGCGCTACTGACATATCACAGCGCGAGTATCGCGTATGGGGATATGTACCGAGCCCACCGCCATGAGACACGGCTTGCCGTGCTGATGATGATCGGGATCACCTGCTTCGCCCTCCCAGACTCAGAGGGAGGCCGCTTTCCACGGGCGCTTATGGGGGTGCTACATGAGATGGTGGAGGAGCACACATGTTATGCTTGGGCACCAAAGATACCCGGTGCAGCTTACCGAGAGTCGGGGGCTATCGCCGGATGAGGCGATTCGGATTTGCTCGACGCTTTTTACTACACTCGTGGCATATGAGCATATCATATGCATTAGACCAAGAGGGCTGCCCCAAAGAAGCCTGTGGGCCACAGTCATCTATAGATACGGCTTTCGTGAGGTGGTCAGGGTCGTGGGCCACCACGAGCAAGCAAGCTTTGCAGGCGGGACGTCACTTATTACAGTATATATGTTAGAGGGCCTCGACAAATGTAGATATTGTATGGAGACCGTATAGAGGTCATCACCCCGTGGAGGAGCCCGATCACAAATGAGATGGATCCAAAGATACATTCCTGATCATGCAGACTGAGGCCCGGGAGTATGAGAGGATACCCCGGAGAGGGTACGCAGCAGAAATGGGGCTACGACAGATGATGAGCCACCTCCCTTCCCGCACCGAGGGATGATGTAGAGGCTCCACCGCCCGCACCACATCCCCCGTGGACCCGATTGGGTGCAGAGAGGCAGCAGATGATACAAAGTGATGACGCCGGCCGCACGGATCATTTTTAGTATGGTGGGCAGGAGAGAGAGCATGCGAGGAGAAAGCACCCACACAAATGCACTGACTGCAAAATGGGAGAGCAGAGAGGGGACCAGCCAGGGGCCAGTACAAAGCATTACAGGGGCAGCTTGCTCACCACACACAGCACGTATAGGTGTCTTACAGGGCAGCTAGCCCAGCACAGTGCACAGTGCAAAGCACAAGCAGTACCACCACAAGGCACAGTACCACAGTGCACCACCAAAGCACCAAAGATAGTACAGTACCACCACCACACACACACACCACACCACCAGTGCACCACCAATGCACACACAAACAAAGAACAGGGGGCACCGGTATTAGGTGTCAGGGACCAGCCCCAAAGACCTACTAAGTGGCTCGAGATCGTTATATGGAGGCTAGAGCGGAGGCCCGGTACTATCAGGATATTCTTGATGGTACCGGGGCTGATTATCAGCCATATGCGGCACATAGAGCAGAGACCTCTTGGAGCCAGAGATCTCAGGGAGGTGCAGCCACAACCGTGGGTCTCATGATGCAGGAGGCGAGAGGCAAGACAGGACCAAAGCAGACAGCAGAGGGCGGTGGAGAGAGCTGAGGGGTCCCTGCATATTTTTGTATTGGTTCATTGGATATGGGCACCGGTCTGACGAACCGGCTATGTTTATAGAGGCCTGCGTGCCTAGATATTATGTATTCATTTATTCATTCATTCATTTATTGTATATACCGGCCTGCGAGCCGAGTACGGGTTGTACAGTTGATACCGGCCTGCGAGCCGAGTATGTTTTTGATATGAGAGACCGGCCTGCGAGCCGAGTCGAGATTATTATTAGATAGCTATCAGGCCCCGCGTGCCGCTTTTTGTATTATGAGATCACAGAGGCCCCGATGCAGGCACATTGATATTCAAACTTTGTATATATATAGATATGATGATTTGACCCACATGCTGTGCGTAAAATGTGTTAAGTGTTTTGAAAATGGTTTGTGATATTTAATGTATGATGAGTTTGATTTACATGGTGTTATATATTAATGATGTTGATGTCTTTTTGTTGATGGGATGTATGTATGTATATATAAATGATGAGTTTAATCGACATGTTGTATTATGAAATGTTGATGTGTTTTGTCGCTTGCCGGTTTTGTGAAATCAATGTATGTAGTCTATTAAGTCGATCCAAATGGTGTATAGATTGATGGTTTTTGATATCATTTGTCGATGGCTTGTTGTTTTTTTGTAATATGGATAGATGATGTTGATGAAATTGTAATGAGATGTGGATTTGATGAAAATTATAGATAATGGTGTTGTTTATGCAGAAAAAGGGACTAAGGCGCCACAAAAATTAAAAAATAAGAAAAGAACTTAGGTTTAAGCAAAAGATAGGTATATGACCGATGACCGAATCGGTTAGTAACCGATGTCGGTATATATGACCGACCGATATCGGTTACATAACCGATATCGGTTATGGAAGAATTATTTCCCTAAAAATAGAACTGCTTGGGTGGCAACTTAAGTTCTTATTTTAAGCATTCTTATTTTTAGAGTCATGCAACAAGTTAAATACGCGATTGCGACGCTTTTGACTACCGAGACAGTAATCGTGATGAGAGAATTGAGTGATAAGGAGAAAAGAGACAGGGAAAATCAATGTGAGCTGAGATTCAGAAGGCAAAACGGTAAGTTAGATTTGAAGAGGGTGGTGAACATGGCGTAACGAGGAGAAGCATCCAAAGAGTGGACGAGAGGGAAGACAAGTGCCATCTCAAGTCAGTGCCGCAGCCCAAGAGGTAAACGCTTGGTTGTAATTTGATTCTCGTATGTTGTGTGAATAGATGATGGAGATTAAGTAGATAGAGATGAGAAAGAAAAGGTGATAGGCAATGATTCGGATAGGGTGAATGTGATGGATGAAGGTAGTCGAGTGTTCGGGTATGTTTCAGATGTACAGAGAGGGATAAACGATCAAATTATTGTCATAGGTGGTGTTTTTTTTTTAGGTAGGGTGTGTAAAGTCGATATTGACCGATATCGGCTTAAGATAACCGGTATCGGTTGTGGAACCGATACCGGTTATCTAAAACCGATGCCGGTATCGCAGGAATTTCCATAATGTGAGAAAGAACCCTCGGGAATTTGATTTATTGATTGGTCGTGTGTCGCTTTTGATGTGTGCAGCAGAGGCAGGTTCAAGATGAACGATATATCGCGCAAAGATCTTGTCACTTAATCCGAGCGGATGTAACACCAGCTGAATGGACATTGATAAATCATTTGGGGTTAAGTGGAATCCGCTATTATTCACGAATCGCACGTAACCATGCTATGTTACAAAGCGCTTGATCGAGAGATGGAATCCAGAAAGAATACCTTTATCCGCCAACAGGAGATGACAAAGTGACATCGAAGATGTGTTCCATATTTTGAGACTCCCAATTACAGAAGACCAAGATATCGTGCATTACCTAGCAAGCAAAGACGGGAGCGATAACAAAGAGAGATTTGGTCCATACGCACGAGATTTGACACAACGAGGGTTTGACATTCACGTATGGTATAATGTATGCAAAGACACCCCGAGGAAACAAGGTTAAGCAAGTGATATTAATGATAGCGGTAGGATATTATGCGTTACCGAGGGCGGATGGGGGAAGATTTCCAAAAGCATTGATGTGTGTTATTTGGGAAATGATAGAAAGGAACGTGACTTTTGCATGGGCACCTGCATATTTGGCGGAGCTATACAGGGGTTTATGGGCGTGTAGACGAAATCACAGGACGACACTGGATTGTTCATTTTTATTACATTGTTGGGCCTATGAGCACATTGTTTGTGTGCGACCAATAGGCCGACCCATCCAGTCAGAGAGACCGGAGTGCAGAGGTTGGGATTCAGACGATGGGTCCAGACAGAACAAGAGGCAAGATCCCAGGCCGTGACGGGTGACATTGAGTATTATAGGCAGGTATGGGAGATGGTGACGATGGCGGATATCTGTTGGAGGCCTTACGGGAACTATATGGTAACAGAGAATATAGCGAGGAGTTGAGGGGTGTAGAGCGATTGAGGTGGATCGCAGGGCACAGAGCAGTGAGTATGAGAGGATTCCTCTAGATCGTGTGTGGCGACAATTTGGATTTGTGCAGGATATACCCCTGGCTTATAGACCATATATGAGGATCGACGCCGAGGCAGCATTCTCACCTCCCCGGCCAACACCTCCAGAAGGGCCAGAGGAGATAGCAGCCGATCGCAGGGTAATGGATGCAGGAACGACAGAGGCCTATAGATTATGGTGGGTAACAGAGCTACGAGGGGTACGTGATCGTCCTGACATAGCTATGATTACAGCAGAGAGAGATCGTCTGCAGAGATTAGTTCATCAGCTCCAAACGCAGGTGAATGAGGCAAGAGGATTGTTAGCGGTTGCGGAGTCACGAGCAGAGGGACTAGAGGCGAGATACCTCCATGCGAGGGAGCGTATTCATATGTTACAGGAGAGATTGGCAGATCAGTGGGCAGTACCAATAGCCGTGGTACCTTTGAGGACAGAGAGGCCCGGCGAGAGGCGCGACGATCACGATCATCACCACCGGTTCTGGATGAGGCGTGAGGGTCTAAGTAAATGTTATCGAGGTATAAGAATAAATAAGGATGCCGACCGCATGTCGATCGATGATAGAGAAGATGTATTTGTTTAACATCTAAATAAAACTCAATATGTATGTTGATTTGAGTTACGATAATAATAAGAATGTTTGTGTTTTGACTTTTGTGTTTTGAAAAAGGATAAAGAGGAATGTGATTAAAATAGAAATACACAAAAATATTTATATTTACCACACATGATAGGTTATGGTAGGAGATGGTCGAGCTAACCTCGGGAGACCCCATGTCTCCAAAGTGCACCTACATAGCCCATCGCACAAAGCAAGGGAGGGGCCTCAGATCGATGTAGTTCTCCCTAAGACCAGTGGAGAGGTGAATTCAGGCAATTTAGGTATGGTTAGGCAATTTGTTGGTTGGTAAAAATATTGATATTGATATTGGTAGGGTAATGTTGTTGGTGTTGGTAATGAATTGGTGATTTTGGAATAGGTATAAGTGAAGCGAAAAGTTAGCCTACCCAAGTGGTAGGGAACCATGTCCTGATTAAGATCAACACATAATCCTAGATTCGAGTCAAAGAGGAAAAAGTTACTCCGTAGTTGAAAAGAGCTAAACAAACCACATATTAATGCAGGATGAGCTTGAACCCCTAGGTACCGTGCATGACGAGAAGTCAATAGGTGAAAAGAGTCAGATGATCACAATATATCGGATATACGCACGTCCCTTGAGTTTAAACAAATGGTGAGGTGAGGTGGATGGTATAGCCGAGGTACGAGAACTTGTTACAAAGTGAGTGTTCTGACGAAAGAGAACCTACCCTAAATAGACAAGTCCATGACTCAAAAGTTCTTTTGAAGGTGGCTTTATTTTACTGAATATAGACTGATCGATGCGGGAAGTCTACAAGGGATATTGATCAGTATTATTCTTGAGGTCTTCACGGTTTGATCAATGCGAGAAGCTTCGATAAAGGCTCGACTGTGTATAGCTGTCCTTCAAGGGAGCAAATCTATTTATAGTAGCAGAGTGTGATTTTAGTGCATAGTGTCCTTCTTCTGGGAGCAATATATATAATAAAGAGCAATAGTTTGGCATATAGCTGTCCTTCGAGGGAGCAAATATATATAATTTAGAGAGCCAGATGTCCTTTTGGCGTAAAGCATCTAGTTTGGTAGAAAGTTTGACTCAAGAAAATCCCATAAGCATATAATTAAGAATGTGTCATTTTAATACTTTGAAGTCATGGACTAGACTAAAAAGGGAAGGCATCGTTAAGGGGAGGTGGGAATCAAACTATGTGAGCTTGATTTGATTGTAAGATGTAGGAAACAAAGTGTATGTAACGGTAAATGAGCTCAAGGGACGAGCGGTAGGTAGATAAGAAGTGATATAACACTAAATTCAACAGTAGAAAGGTCAAGATGCAAGGCATTAAGGGGTTCAGCTCAGTTTACCATTGCTTAAGCTAAACGATAAGTGCCCGATCCATAAGTGTGAGTGATTATGTAAGGCCCAATCCAATCGGGAGCAAATTTTCCACGTTTGCTCTTTTCTAGTTTGGTTACATGTTGATTCTCTTTGAGGACAAGATCACCAACCTTAAAGGTACGCTCATGAAGTCGCTTATCATAAGCACGCTTGATGCGCTTTTGATAGATTTGAAGGTGATCAAGAGCCGTAAGACGACGCCGTCAAGAAGCTCCAATTGGGCTAACCGCTCTTGCGGAAATCATCATGGGTGAGAATATCCCAAGAGATATTCTGAGGGAGGGTATTTGTATTTCGAGAGGCAAGACAGCCTCTGCACTATATATCAAAGAAAAGGTGTGGCATTAGTGGAGGTACGAATGCTAGTACGATAAGCCCAAAGGGCAAAGGGGATGTGATCGTGCCAATTTCTTCCTGACTCATCGACAACTTTCATGAGGATTTTGGTTAGGGTTTTATTAGAAGATTCGGCTTGTCCATTCGCTTGTGGATAATAGGGTGATGAGAAACTAAGTTTGATACCAAAGTTGTCACAAAGGTCTCAGCAACAACTTATTTTTGAAAGATTTTCCATTATCTCGTTATCGTGCGATGAGGAACACCAAAACGATGATAATGTGGTGGTTAATGAACTCTACAATTTTTTTTTTTTTAGTTGAAATGAGCGGAATAGCCTCCACCCATTTTGTGTAATATTCGGTTGCATGATTATCCATCGGTGACGCTGCAAAGAGGATGGATGAATCTCACCAATAAGGTCTAAACCCCATCAGTGAGAAAGGCCAAAGATCTCGTGCACTGTAAGCGGATGGCTAGGAGTATGTCAAGGTCAGGCATGTTGTTGACACATAACACAACGCTTAACATATTCGTAGCAATCGTTATTGAGAGTAGGCCAATAATAACCTAGGCGAAGGATTCGCTTGGCCACAAGGGCCGCTAAAATGTCCACCACAAATACCGCATGGACCCGCTGATGGTATAGGTGACCTCCGCGCCGGTGAGACATCGAAGGAGGATGCCATCAAAGCCACGTTTATAAAGGAGTCCCCCATAACACATACGAGAAACGCGTTTAAGAAAAGTGCGTTTTCGGACTAGTAAGGGTAGGGGGGAGAACAGAGGTCAGTAAGGTAGTCGTGAAATTGGTGATACCAGTATCCCGCGAATTAGCAGACACACATTATTTATCATACAAACAACCGGGCTGAGTAAGATGGGGCAAAGAGTTGTTGACCAAGACGAAAATGTCGAGTCACTGATGAAGCTGAATTTGCGAGGCTAAAGCAAGCCATAGTATCCGCAAATTTGTTAGTGGAGCGAGCGAGGAATGGTTTGATAGAATAGTGAGTAAATAAGGCTAGAAGTGAATCCACGTAGTGTTTGTACTTTTGAAGTTCCTCATTTTTACATCGGTAGATGCCCATAACTTGATTGACTACCAATCGAGAGTCACCAAAATATTGATAGATTTGACACCTAAGTGTAACGCAACCCGAGACCTGCAAACAAGGGCCTCGTATTCCGCAAAGATTATTAGTGCAGGGAAATCGAGTCGAATGAGAGAGGCATAGGCTCAAATGGCGAGAGGAATGAGAACAACGCCGGCTCCTCCGCCGCGCTGGCATTTGATCCATCAAGAAGAGGGTCATCGATACGACTCCTCCCCGAGGGAAAGAGTGGCGATGAGTTCGTCAGGGAAATTAAAATTGGTAAATCAGCCCCGGCAGAGGGGCTTCCGCGAGTTGATCTCGCGATGGTTTGTCCTTTGATTGATTTCTCGTGGACAAACTCAAGGTCGAGGTCGGCGAGGAGCATGAGCCATCGGGCGATGCGTTGGTTTAGATGGGGTTTGGCATACATATAATGGATGGGGTCCGTGTTGGTGATGACGAAAGTTTTGTGATTCAGAGGTAGTGTCGAGTTTGGTGGCCACGAATGATAGGGCTAGGCACAACTTTTCTACATGTGTATACCTAGTCTCATAGTCCACCAAAGTACGACTTATATAATAAACGGCTTGTTCGCGATTCTCGAGTCACGATGTGCAAGCATGGCCCCTACAAAGATGGTCGGTGGCGGAAAGGTAAAGGTAGAAAGGGCGGTCATCCCGAGGTGGGATAAGCACGGTGGTCTAAAGAGATAAGCTTTGAGAGCCTCAAAGGCTTGGTGGCACTCTTCGCCCATCAAAGTCAATGTCTTTTTAAGGAGGTGATGAAAAGGTTGACATCGATCCGAGAGTCGGGAGATGAAACGCCGGATAGATCGAGCTTACCTTGTAAACTACGCAATTGTTCGAGGTTAGTAGGTGGGGGCATTTCTAGGATAGCTTTGACTTTAGATGGGTCGACCTCAATGCCACGCAAAGAGACGATAAAGCCAAGAAGTTTTCCCAAAGGACACCAAAGACACATTTCTTTGGTCAAGACTGGACAAATATTGTAACAAAGCATCAAAAATAATGGTTAAAACATCGAGATGTTCACTACGATGTTTAGATTTGCCAAGAAGATCATCGACGTAATCTTCAAGGATAGTGTGCATAATGTCATGAAAATGTAGGTCATAGCCACCGATAGGTCGCACCAAAGATTCTTAAGGCCAAATGGCATTACACGATAATGTAAGGTTCCCAAGGAGTTATGAAGGTAGTTTTATGTTGATCGGGCAGGGGCAACCAAAATTTGGTCAGATCCTCGAAAAGCCATCCATGAGAGAGAGCATCTCATGGCCCGCAGTGAGATCAACAAGTTGGTCAATACTAGGTAGGGGGAAGTCATCCTTAGGGCAAGCGAGGTTAAGATCCCGAAATCCATGCATATCCGAAGTCCCGCCGCTTTAGTGATGGTACGATGTTAGAAATCCATCGAGGATAGTCAATAGGCAGGATGAAGGAAACAAAGGAGTCGTCAAGCTCCTCTTTGACCAAGAGGGCAATGCGTGGATGCATTTTTCTCAATTTCGTTTAATTGGTTTGGAATCGGGTTTCAGTGGTAATGTTATGGACAGCAATGTCGATCAATTCCCGCATGTCAACAGAGGGACCAAGCGAAAGCTTGTCATGCGAGTACGAGAAAGGTAGTAAAGGCGACCTGTTCTCGATGCGCTAAGGGATTGTCCGATCTTCACAATGTGAGGATCCTCCTCCGTGTGGATGTTGATTTCTATAGTAGACTCTGCTCAACATGGTTTGAGTTTCGATGGTAAGGCGCGCTGAATATAAGAGTCGTCCGCACCAAGGTAAGTGAGGATGGAGTCATCATCCCGCACTCAACAACGCAATCAAGGTGAGTCCTCTTCAATCATGTCCTGATACGTATGGGGATAGAAGAGGGGTCCTCATTATCGCGCTGATAAGTGAGAGGACCTAGGAAGATAGCATTTATGAAAAAAAAAAAAAGTTAGGAGGGATAGATTCGGATCTATCGACTGGGGTGACGAAGGCAAAATGGGTGATGATGGTTCTAAGAGGGGTGACGCCGTCATCTTCCGTAAGACAACCGACACGAGGTTCCTTCTGTGTAAGTGTTCCCGAAATCCGAGACCACTACGATCATTGGCTTGCTCATGAGTAGTAGTTATGGGGATGATCGTATGTCGGCCTTGTTCATAAAGACCAAAACCAAAGCCTTTCCAAGCACAAATGAGTCAAGAAGGTAAGGGCGAAACGACGATTTGTCGTATTGAAATCGATCGAAGGAACCACACCAAGAGGAGGCTCAGGGGCAACGGAAGATGCGCGACACCCCCATATGTTAGGTTAGTGCGGCAAAGAGGTGGTCCGTAGGGATTACTTCCCCACACGACGGTCATAGGTAGGATGTGCATGTACCGTCCGTACTCCCGTGGGGTATGGAAAGAACTAACGTTATATAGGCGATACTCCCCAAACAGAAGGCGTTGAAAACATCTACTAAGGGGTCTCATGGTCGATGTTAGTGCATGGGAAGGGAAGTGGTTTTTGCGATGGTGATTTCTGGGTCAAGGTGTAGGTGTCATGAAGTGAATGGTAGAGGTGTGGTCAAGTGGATGGTCAAGGTTGATGAATGGGTGTCTTGATTGGTACAAGCACATCATTAGGGCGATATAACATATCGTGCAGGTTTTGAAGGGGGAGGATCAGCTTTTACTGTAAGACTTCCCTCGTACTCAAATTTTATGCATCTATGTAAGGTCGAGGGAACGCATCCCATAGCCCGGATCCAAGGGCGACCTAGCAATATATTGTATCGAACTCTCCCTCAAGGACATAGAAGAGTTCGGTAAAGTACGTGGTCCTACACGAATGTTAAGGATCACGGTGCCTAAGGTAGAGGTAATAATAGATCATCAATGACCGCAACATGATGGGGTCAGGCACACATGTAGCTGTAGGGATATTCATTTGTTGGAAGGCTTTCAAGAGATGATGTTTAGGCTAAGCCCCCGATCATAACACACGACGTACCCGAATGTCCCGACGTAAGTCGAGATGAAAAGAGCAGGGTCGATCTTCTCGTACTAAAGTCAACAATTTCGCCTTCTGGAGAGAAACCGATCACAGCAATTGCATGTACAGAGACGTAAGTGGTCAGGGTGGTAGGTTGTTTGGTGAGGGAAGCAACGTGATCGGGTGTTAGAATGGAGGTAACAGTGTGGGTTTCATTAGGTAAGACCTCGATCCTCAAGGATTTCAACGAGAGCTTGTCGATGAGATTCAAAGTCCGAATGAGATCATACAAAGGTCATTTTTACAGTGATCGGTGAAGCCGTTTGATCATGGCTCGGGGGCAACTCCATTAGAGACGGGGTAAGCGGTCCACGAATAACCACTTTAGGTGGTGGTGATCGGATGGTGGACTGAGAAAGAGAGGACGCAGTGTGCTTTCTTTCGCTTTCTCGTTGTTTTTCTCGCGCTCGAGTAGCAAGAACACTAATCATATTAATCTCGTGGACCCGAGATGAAGATGGTCGGGATAAATCATGGTCTTCGAGAGGTGGGGTCAGAATAATGATAGATATTGGTGAGGCGGGGACAGTGGTATAGAGAGGGAATTGAAGCTAAAGGTCTCTCCCTTCGTAAGTTGTCTTTCTTAACCTTTCTATCTCGAGAGAGGTGACTCGACGAAGGATGGCTTTTAAAGCTTTGCATCCCTCCACATCATGTCCCGGTGTGTGGTGATAAGTGCAGATTTTAGACTCATCATAACCTATAGGTCGAGGTTTAGACGGGTCATAAGGTCTAAGTGGGGGTAGAGAAATGGTCGCATTCTCCACCAACATAGCAAGGATTTTGGCGTAAGATCCTTTGAGTGGGTCAAAATCGAGGAGGATGAGGGTATTGATTGAGCAGTTTCGTAATGTTCGGGCATGGTTGGTTCATACGGTGGTGGTTTAGCCAAGGGGTGTTGACACGTGGTTTTAACTAAACGTGGTTTCTTCGGCGCAGCAGAGCTACGCTTTAGCTGGTTAGATGATGAGGCTCCGTATAACGTGGTATCCAGAGACAATGGCGACAAAAGAGGAGTGACGGAAAACAAGTCCTTTGATGATGAAATTTGTTTAGGGTCGATGGGTGGACAGATACGTGAGGTGACAATGTTGATATACCCTTAGATCTCTCGTATGGGTGCAGTAAGAAGGCGAGGTCGCTTTAAAGAAAACGCAGGAGGTATGATATATCGATGCAAGGTGGAGGGATGAGGTCCCAATATGGAAGGTAGGTGTGACGATGATGGTTTTAATTGTGATAGAGGCACGGATTGAGTTTGTCTCCTAAGTGGAGGGGCGGCTTTATTTTTGGATAAATCTAGTCGCTTAGGTGGGTGTGTTAGACTGGGTATTGGTGAGGTCCCAAGTGTAGGGGAAGATTTGGTTAGGCTAATAGAGGTGGATGAGATACTTGGTAGAGATGCGGGGGTGAAGATGAGGACATAGGCATTTTGAGTTTCGTAAACACTTCGGTATATGGTAGAGGTGTCTGATCGGTCATCCGCATTTGAGTAGAATAGGGGTACTCAAACGCTCCCATAGACTCGCCTATCTTCCGGAGAATGACAAATTTCTTCAGTGTGAATTGGAATTTTTGTATGGAAGAAAGGTGGGTTGTGATTCCGGTCCACCGTGGGTGTGATACAGGGGGTAGATGAGGCATCGTATCAATAGGTGTTAAGAGGTCAACCTATTACCGAAAAGATTTAGGCGATGAAGAACTAATAGGTAGGAGGGCATGTTTGAGAGGATCCGCATGGTTAAAGAAGTTGGTGATGTCGGTGCAAGAGGTTTCTCGCCTAAGGATGACAAAAGGAGTAATGAGCCTTCCTCTCAGTGCAAAGCAAGAGTGGTAGAAGGAGACGCTTTGGGAAATAGATAGGTTAGATAACATCCGCCGCAATCAGAGGGATGTGGTGTAAGAAGACTCATCTATGAGAAGAGAACTCGGGCGCTTAACTCCTTCATGGGTAAAGGAATGATTTCGCTTTGGCTTGATGGTGGTGAAGGAGGTTCGGGCCCCTGGGTCAGTGAAGAGGCTTGATTCAAAATTTTCTCGATAGAGGCTTTTGGCTGGGAGTCGAAGACTGCATGGATCTCATGAACACTCTCCTCGGCTAAGATATCCCGGTTTATGTTACTATTGGAAGAGTGATTCGGGAATGGTTTGTTGAAGATTTTCAAATTTCTGCAAGCAGGGGGCATTAGGATTATCGAGGGTTATATCCCCCGCATCAACCATTTCCCGCACTATGTTTTTCAACATCTTGCAGCTTTTCATGACTATGTCCCTTTACGCGGTGAAAGTTACGTAAGTCATTTTCTTTGTACCAAGAAGGTATAAGCGCGGTGGAGTCAAACCCGAGAGAGGTTTAACAGAGGCAAGGTGATAGCTCCGCTTTGAGCAATTTTTCCAAGATTACACCATATGTTTCTCCCAAGGGAGTGTAATTGATGGGCTCGCTTTATACTTATAGGTGGTTTTTGTGGGGTATTGATTTGGTGGTTTGGGATTTGACCATCACCGCGTGCACGGCTCCTTTTGATTTCAAGAAGTGGATGTGTGAGGATTGGTGGTGTTAGGTTTATTGGTGGAATCTGAGTCCGAAATTGGGGTTTTTGTTGCAAGCAACCGCAATTTCTCTTCTTCTAAGGCTCGAATTTCTAGTTTCCGAGCCATGGTAAAGGCCTCACAAATGTGCGGAAAGTTTGAATTTGAAGGGTAGGAGAGATGTTTAGCGCATGCCCGCGTAAAAAGTTCATAAGTTCACCCGAGGCAAGGCATATGTAAGTTGGTTGATAAGGCCCGCCATCGTCCAACGAAATCTGCGATAGATTCGCCTTCAAATTGTCGATGGCATAGAGGTCGGTGATAGATACTTTCTTGCAATGTTAATGGAGAAATGATCCAAGAAAGATTGGGCTAGTTGGTTAAAAGAGAAGATTGAGTGTCAAGGGTTAAAGCACTGTACCACTCCAAGGCGGGTCCTGATAAGGACATGGGAAAGGTGCGGAGTAACAAGGCATCATCATGAGCAATCAAATAACAAGCATGTCTAAATGATCGCAAGTGTTGTTGAGGATCCTCTTTACTATTAAAACGAGTAAATTTCTGCAATTCCTATCGAGGAGGATATGAATGAAGGGGGACAAGGGTGAATAGGCTCCCGACAAACTTGCTCGTATGTCAAGGCGCTACGACTTCCCGAAACAGAAGCCTCCAGATTTTGCATTTTGTCCATCATTTGTTTGATGAAATCCGTGGTTGGATGAGATGATGGTGCGGTTGTGGTAAACGGAGGCAAATTGGGCCAAGGGCCTCCGCTAGACAACGGTGGGGTTAAGTGTTGATAAGGTATGGAGGATGAATATGTTGAGGCGACCGAATAGGGATGTCCCATATAAGATGTTGAGGTCACAGGATACGTGTATGGGAATGAAAAGGTAGGCGTGAGCTTGAGAAGGAAAGCTCAGTGTGGATAGGTGGCAGAGAGCAAGTCATGAACGAGAGCAAATCTCGCAAGAGAGATGAGGTAGGAGCAAATGGCAAGGTAATGATATGTGGGGTCCAAGATTAACCAAAGGAAAGCCAATCAGGTCGTATGAACCTCCAAGCCGCCGATCGGGAGACGGGGCTAAAGATGCAGAAGCAAGGCGGTGTTATCAAAGTGAGTGGGAGCTAAATGAGCAGCTATACTAATAGGCATGCCAACAAGGAGTCACCATCTCCAGGGCGATACGGTCAGGGGCATGAGACAAATAGTATCAGACAAACTAGGATTAGCATCCAGAAATTTGGCAAATTCCTTATCTCCTACAGAATTTTGGGGATCTCACCGGTGTCCGTAGGGTTCCCTATGAATGTGAAGGGGGTGATTCAGCAAAGGCACAGAGCATGTGAAACCATGGCGGCGGCTTGCTTCCGAGTGATAACAACCATGGACAAGAGTACCCAAGAGGGGTTCAATCTATCGAAATGTAAAATGCAACTTAATGGTGAAATTGGTAGGTCATTGGTTTGTCGAAATCAGAAAAGACAAGAATCGATATCGGCCCATAACCGATGTCGCTAGACTATAGCCGACGCCGGCCAGCTAACCGATATCGTGTAATAAGACTAGTATAAGAAAATATAAGAAGCTACTGATTTGATTGTTAACAAAGCTTAGTACATTTATCAATTGTTCTCGAGGTGATGACAAAGACAAAGTAGTATAACAGAGAAAACAGAACTCGAAACAAACAAGATGCACACGCAAATCCAGACTAACCCTAGGGTTAATTTAAATTATCGTGGGCTTATGCCTTTAGACGTAAATGATGTCGAATCCTAAAAGAAGACTTAGAGGAAATGTCAAGTTTGTTTTGGCTTATAAGGTTACCTCAATCTAAGGGAGGAATACCGCGGAAAAGGGGGATGTTTTGAGTCATTGTGTTAATTATGAAGTGATTCGTATGTGTGTGTGTAAAGTGAAAGTAAGATTAATTTCCTGTCAATACCGTGGAAATCACCCCCACGTGTACGACCTGTTACTTAGTCTATGTTCACTAGAATTGAAAACAACAAGCAAGAATGTAATGCACGTGTTTTAAACCCAAATCGAAAATGATATTCGATGAAGCAAATAAGATGACTTTCACTAATGCAAAACTAGGAAAGCAAGACAAATTCCTTTACTAAATATAACAAAAACCTAGCAATATCTTTAGAAGAAGAAAACAAGTATGCTCCCTAAATGAAAGCAAACAAGAGAAACAAAAAACCCAAAATGGGTCCCACTGGCGTGCCAAAATGTTTCACTTAATGTTTCAGCTTTTTTTTGGGAATAGAGTTGCTTCTATCCTTTCATTCCTTTTAGAAACAGATAAGGGTTAGGGCTAGGAGGAATACCTGTTGAATGTCGAGATGGTGTGCGCGCACTGTAGAGAGAGATCAAAGTTGCGAAGAACTCCTTTTTGTCTCGAAGGACTACCCGCAAATAAGAATACAAGACCACAAGATTTTGATTAGACAATAAATGAGGGAACCGCCTTGGGCCCAGAAATATAAAACTTCCTTTCAAGGTGGTCAGCCTCTCGCTAATATGAATTAACACGAAATATTGTAAAATAACAATTTAATTGCTTCATTGAAACAGTAGGGGGAAAGGCTGGTTTCTGGTTTTGAGTCACAATAACCGATACCGGTTACTGCTAACCGATATCGGTGGGGGCTATGTTTTAGGGACTTTTGGTGAGGGTCGGTCAGGGGTGGTTGTGTTGTTTGTAAGGCTAGTATATGAGCGGGATTAGGTAACGGGGTGATGAGAGGTAAATGAATGATAGTTAGATATAATGTGTTGCTGGGTGGTAGATCTAGGAATGGATTTATGACGGCTGTGATTCAAAAGTCTAAGAAATATTATTAAAGAGAACACACAAGATGCAGCTTACTGGTTATTGACGAGGATGCAGGTCCGAGAAGTGTAATGACAAAGGTAGAACTCAGGTAGGATGGCCTGACAATCAGAAGATGAGATATCTCCCTCCCGATGATCAGCTGAGTATCACAGGGCTCTGATTATTCAGTTGCAGTCTTGGGCTTGGTCTCCTTCGCTGCAAACCCTTCTTGTCTCTTCACTTGTCTCTGCTTGGCTCAAGAAAAAATGGATTCTTTTTATCGCTTCTGATGATCCTGATTGATCCAAAAATCCTTCGACCTTTGTTTCTGGTTAGGGAGCCCATTTACAGGGAACCGATGGCGGTTACGTAACCGACGGCGGCCGAGTAGAACCGATTTGGCAGTCAAAGTGGGCTATTTTTAGTAAAATAGCCAACTTTCCTCCTTTTCTCCCGAGGGATTAGTCATGGCTTGGTCAAGTGACTAGAAGGTCGGTTTGGGTGCGAGAAAGGGGTCATTAGTCATGGGTGTGGATGTAGACCAAGTTATAGGTCTTAATTAGATTAGTTTAGGTTAGGCCTAGGTCATGATGAGGTGGCAAAATGAGGTAAGGTATAGGATGTGGATTTATTAATTATGAAACAACCTAGGGTTAGCTAGAAAATTATGGAATAATTTTTTTTTTCCTTCATTAGAAGTATCTACATTCAGGTTGCCAAACATCAATTTTCACTAACAGGTTCCAGAACAAATCCTATTTACCAAAACACAAGTTTCCTTTATTAACTTATATCAAGTTCACAAGGTTCAAATTTTAGGGT
Source organism: Taxus wallichiana var. yunnanensis (assembly GCA_018340775.1). Lineage (NCBI taxonomy): Eukaryota > Viridiplantae > Streptophyta > Pinopsida > Cupressales > Taxaceae > Taxus > Taxus wallichiana. The sequence continues at coordinate 826,292,123 of CM031238.1, forward strand.
TACATGTTTTAGTTAGGTTCAGGGAGTAATTTTACCCCCATGCCTGCTCTCTAACAGCTCATAGTTTCAACTAGATTTTTCTCTTACTTAATGCTTCCAAAATTTCCCTAAACCATTCCCAATGGATAGGAAATTTTCTCACCTTTCCGGTGATATAAAGAAGTCCTCCTAACTCCTTACGTAGAACTCAAGATATGAGTGGGCGGAGTTTCTAGGGAAAATTTTCCCTTAGGGGACACGTGGCAAGAGGAGGGGGAATGCACCTTGGGTGGTTTGGCGGGTCACGGGGCGGCATAGGGAAATTTTCCCATCACATGGCTCAAAGGGCACAAAATTCCACGCCCTCGCGGGTCCCCGGGTGGACACGTGTCGAGTCCTGCGCCAAGCGGAAAAGGGGAGAAGGAAGAGTTTGGCGAGCGGTGGGTGGATTTAGCACTTTGCCAACGAAGGAGAAAAAAGAAAAAAGGACGCGCAAGCCCGCGCACCCATGGGAAGAACAAGGTCCAAGAGGGGAAGGCGGAGAAGCGGGGCCGCAGGAGGAAATTTTAGAATTTTCCCAAGGGCCAAAACTAAAACAAAAAAAGAAGGGTTCCGCCTCCCCCTCCACCCCAAAGTGCCACGTGGCACTTTCTCATTGGTTATGGGCCATGGGGCCAAAATGGAAAATTTTCCCAAAAAATTTTTTAAAAAGGATTAAAAAGTTAAAATGAACCACCTCCGCCTCAGCCCCTAGAGGACACGTGTCGCCCTCTGATTGGTGAGGGCTGGCGGAGGAAAATGGAAAATTTTTCCCAAGTAAAATTTTTCAAAAGAATAAGTTTTAAGTTTGAAAAGAGTCCGCCCTTCCACCGTGCCACGTGGCAGCATGTGATTGGTCATGGGCCAGCGGGGTGGCGGGGTAAAATGGGAAAATTTTCCCAAGGCAAAATTTTCAAAGGGATAAGTTTAAAATTGGTCCGCCCCTCCTAGGGTGCCACGTGGCAGCCCCGATTGGTTGCATGGGATGGCGGGGCCATGGACCTTTTTGGGAAATTTTTCCAAAGTTTAAAATTTAAATTTTTCTATAGTTAGATTAAATCTTATTATTTTTTTTGAATGCCAAATTGAAGTAAAACTTCAAATGGCCATAACTTGAGCTAGAAAGCTCGGTTTTGGGAAAACAAGGACTTTTCGAAAAGCCTCGATGCCCTCTTTGCACAGGATCATCAATTTTGGAAATTGATGAAGTTTGAGAGGTCAATTTAATGAAAACAAATCTGCAGGGTTTTAATTAGTGAACTGGACATTTTTCAAATTCTCAATTTGGTTAAATTAGAACTCCTCCTTCACTCAACATGTCAAACAGACATGGAGGATTAGTCTAGGGAGGGTTTAGAGTGTTTTAGGAAGTCAATTTGTTCAATTGATTTCAACTTGTATTTTTCCGGCAATAGATAGGAAAAATGACCCAAGGAGGAATCATTCAAATTGGATTTTTGGATTATTTTTTAAGTTCTTTCTTAAATGTTAAGGTAAATTTGAGTTCCTAAAATGTCTTACTAAGTGATAATTTAATGTTTTTAAGTTTATTGTTTAGTATAAGTTTGAACTGTTCATTTTTATTAAAATGTGAATTGCCAGAATGAAGTTTATGACTAGTGAACTATTTCTTTAAATTGGTATATCAATTTTGTCATTTGAATGTGCATATATTTCCTAAACTTAGTCAAATACATTTACTTGATTAAAACAACCATTCATTTCTAAGTTAATTGTTTTCAAGTCTTATTTCTATATTCAACTCCTTCAAGAGAATAAAATATTGTCTTTTGTTTCATACGCATGCTTCTTTTCCAAACAACAATTTCCAATCTTTAACAACAATTTCAACTTCAATAATAATTCAAATCTAATACACAATACACTTTTGAGAAAGGAATGCAATCCTTCATTGATCATCAAATACAATTTTACAACTTTCCTTTTTCATTTGGTTTCCAAAATACAGTTTACAAGATACATAATACAATGCATGTAACTTCATTTACATTTCTTTTCCAAAACAGAGAACAATTATGAATCTCCTTTGCATTTCTCAATTCAAATTCAATCTTCCATCTACAATACAATAACTTCACATTACAATTACTATACAACTCATCCACTCAAAGTGGGAAAGGTTACAATGAACTTTCTCAAAAGGATGGGACTGTCAAAACTGTATTCTTCTTGCTCCAAACAACAACATGCTAGTTTCTCCATCTTTTCATCTTTGATCACAACAAGGAAGGGGGAAAGGCAACGCTCTCCACCCAACCAAGACATCCAATGAGAAAGGAGAAGCCATCCTTCCTCATTGGCCCCCGAGCCCCAACCATATTGAAATAGAGAATGAGAATCAACTCATGGAAACAATGGCTTCCACAACAAACATACAACAACATTTTCACATGCATAGATCAATAAGATACACATTCCAAACAAGGACAACAAGTTCACAACTACATTTGAAATTATTCACACAAAACATAGGCTTGATCAAGCAAGCCAACAAGAGCAAGAACTATGGGGAACTACTTATGCCTCCCTATTTGGAATTGGGCATCCACCTAAATCATACCGCCAATAAACATATCAAATCCCATAAACCTTATATCTCCCAACCCCTCCTTATGCCCCCCCAAAGTTTCTCCCTTATGCCCCCAAGAGTAAGAAATGCAAGCAAGTTTCTTTTCCAAGGTGGATCCCAATCCAAAACTCCCTCCACAATAAAACTAGTGCCATTGGCAATCCCTTATGCCCCCATTGAAATCCCCATAGCCTTCTCCTACACCATATCCTAAGCAATCTACCCAACCAGCCAAGAACACAAAACACATTCACCATTTAAACATGCATGCAAGAGAAAGAAAACATTTAAAAACAAGCTCAAGATCCTACCTCTCCATAATGGAGTTTGTTCCAAGATCACAAGCTTTCCAAAATTCAAAGTGCAGTCCAAAACCAGCAATGTTCAAGCATGTAAAAGACTCCAAACTTCCTTCCACAACAAGCTCCCAAAATAGCAAGCAAGAAAATGCACCCCCAAGAGGAAAACAACAAAGTTTCAACAACCATAAACAAGCAAGGAGTTTCACTTTTAAGGAGAGGGAAGAGAAGAGGATGATGTGGATCCATGTGGGATGCCACATCATTCTTCCTCAACCCCAAGAGGAAATCAACATCACTCACCAAATCACAATAAATAAAATGACAATATGACTTACACACTCCAAAATGACCCATACTCCAAAAGGACTGAATTAAAAATATGTAAGAGAAGTGCAATTAAAACTTACAAATTGTCATTTCAAAATGCAATAAAAATGCCTAAATTTAACCTCCAAACCATAGGTATGGTTGGTGAATCATTTTAAGAGGTGTGGGACAAGTTTAACTTGTCCCACAAGCCTCCAAATTTGGCCTCCAAGGACAAATTCGAATTCCTAAGGAGATGAAGTGTTTACACTTCCAAAATCTATCTTACATAACTCTTACATATCTCTTACACCTTCTTACACATTTCTTACACACTCTTCCAACATTAATATTTAAAATCAACAACTTCATTAATTACATTCCATATCCCAATTTAATTTAATTAAAGTTTAACTATATGATCTCTCACATTAATCTACCACATTTAAATTAATTACAAGAAGGAACACATTACTAATAAAATACATACAACAATAATTAAAAAGGAACACATAATAAAATACATATCCCATGGTCACATATAATGGAAATCCCCCATGGGAATCCCTAACAAACACACACACACAAAACAAAAGTTGCCATGGTGACCTTGTTGATTTCACCCAAAATTCTAATATGGTTAGTCTCCAGTCCCCCGACATTGTTGTGATTTTTAACCTGCAAAAATGCAAATACCTCCTTCGGCCTCGTGGCCATATCAGAACATCCAAAATGATATAAACAACATTTCAAAATCATCTAAACACATGAATCACAACAATATCAAGAATTCAACATTATCATTTTTAATTCATAAATCAACTATATCATCATCTATACTATTCCATACTAGGTCTACTCAAAATATCAAATGTCACAAGTCCAAATCAACATCTATAATATGTCCATGTCAAACAATATATCATCATCCACATAAAGGAAATGTATCTAGTAATCATCATGCATACTAACTGAATCCAGATCAATAATAATCCATGATCTAACATCTAACCATCATACTAACACAAAACATAATAGTGTCCATAATATGATCATTATCATGCATAAGTATGGGTCGATCCTATCATCTAGCCTCCTTGATGGTAAACCAGAAGTGGAACCACTTAACGCATTGCACTTGTGACCATTCTATTGTTATCACATTTACCAATGTTCCCTTAGTCCCATTCTAGGATCATTCCTCCATCTCAACCCTTTTCGTATCTCATCGTGATGATTTGGAATTATGTGGTCTTCCATCACTTCCTATATGTGACCTTGAATATGGGCACCATGGATCTTCCCATAGCATTTTCCTCATGGATAGGTTCTCCCATTGGTGAGAACGTGTAATCATCACATCCATTTCCCTCTTATTCACCTATTGAGCCATGCAAAGGGATCTAGGGTGTCTCTTGTACATCATCTATCCCCTTCTAAGTGGTCTACTTATCTAATCTCAGCTCTCCCCATGTAAAATCAACAATCAAGGATGCTCAAATCAAAATCAAAGTCATCAAAAATATATTGATCCCTCAAAGGAAAACTTTTCATGAAAAAAAAAGGGAAAAAAAATCAAAAGCATGAAATCAAAATAAAAAAATAGACTGATCCTTCAATTAATGGATTATTTTTTTAATTCTTGTCATCTATATATTGTAAAAAGTATACCATACCCTCAAAGGATTGATACTCCTTATGGAATTTGAAGGCTTCTGAATTGATCACCAACCATTTTATCAAAGATCCCCGAAAGCTTCCCGCATTAATCATCTTTCTCTTTCCCCTTCTTTGAGGTGGGCATAGTTTTAGGGAACGCCACTTTTGGAGAACCCTCTTTCCTCTATACAAGTTTTATCTCAAACCCCTTTGGTTAGGTCAACATTGGGTTTATAAGATCATCTCATCCATTGCTTCCTTATGATACTTGAAATGACTAACTATCATGTGTTATTTGTTAACCTCTGCTTTGGTAGCATGTGCCTTGCGTTAGCTTAGATCCTTTTTGTTTACCTCCAATGTGGTTGAGGCATGTTTTCCCTCCCATACTCCTTAACACAATGTAGTCTTGTTTGTACTCTTCGTGATTGTTGCACTTACATTTGTGCCTTATTTGATTTTAGTCTATCTCTATCACCAAAAAGTCCCATTGGGACATACTTATATCCCTTTTTGGGCATCCTTCCTTCAAATTCCACCTTTGTGGCCTTTTTCCTTATAGGTCATTGTCTTTAAATCTCAAGTCCACTTCAGGTGGCCATATTTACTCTTCCTTCGGCATTTTACCTTACATTATCCTAATCTAATTTACACATAAAATCTACTTGGTGTCTATACCCTTTTCCCCACTTGGGGAATATTTTACTTTTTATTTTTGCCTTCATGGCCATACTTTCCCTCTTGGGGCATATTATCTCTTCATCCATATTTTTCAAACTCTTCCTTCTTAACCTTTTCGTGTCCCATTGGGCACCATAATTTTTATCCTCATTCATAGTGAAACACATACCTATTCACCCGATTCCTCATGTATGAAGGATTTTGCATATACTTTTCAGCATATAATTGTGCATTTCTTTGATGACTTTCCCATGACCCATTGGTCATCTTGGCTTGCATCCATACTTTAGTGATCTTCACCCACTCACTGGTCCATAGAATGTTGTTGTTTGTTTCCGCTGAGACTATAATTTTCCCTACCAATGTGATATTGAGTCACCGCCATAGTTTTTATCCTTATTACGAGCCTTTTTCCTAGGGCATATTTCCTTGGTTATGTCTTCACCCATATTTTCATCACCCACCCGCCCTACATTATCTACCTTTTTCCAAACATGTCATTGATTTCCTTTGGCATCATCGATCCCCCATTTGAGGGGGAGTTTACCATCAATCATTTTTCCTCATCCAACCCTTTTTTTTTGTCTAGTGGCTTGTAGTGCAAACCACTTGACAAAAATGGGAAAAATGTAGAAACATAAATTCGCCACCATCCCTTCATCACCAACGTGTACATATTTTATTATTCATCCTCTTTATTTAATCAAATGACCTTTTTAGATTTAATTAATTAGTCCCTATTAATTAATTAAATGCCCATCACCTTTAAATCCTATTTAATCAACATTAGTTAATTAATTAACTCATCATGCCCTAACTAACTTCCCATTTTGGAATGCTTTCATTCCAAATCTACACCCTACTTTTCCCTACGCTTTTTCTAACCTATCTCCACTACCAAATCACCTACATCTCATCCCAAAACAACCCCTTCCCACCTAATGCTTTAAAGTATTCGGCCAACTCCAAAAAGAGGAGGAATCACACTAAAATCAGGAAATTCTTCCAATTGCATGAAACTTTCCCATGATCGGTGGTAACTCAAATTTATCCTTACTGTCCGGTCGTCGTCGACCCTATAAAGGCAAGTTATTTATTGTTATTTTTCATCAAGTACATGTGAATCCAAATATTTCCTCAGTATCCTCGTAGATAATCTTTCATGTCCGAACAATCCTAAATCCATTACAGAGCTCCCAAACCTCCTTGACGTGCATTCATCAATCAAGATCAAATTTTGTGAGATTTTCATTGTTTATATAGATTTAATCGTTTTATTATATTATCTTGTATCTTTTGTATCTAACCTTTTTGCAGGTTTAGATCATCACCGGTAGAACTCATACCTCGTCATTAACTCTTTTCTACAAATTTGTTATTACAAGTTGATCATTTGGCTTGCCTTCCTTCGGCTTTATCAATCCTTGTCATAGTCGGTGTCAACCTTGTTAGGTCATCACCGTCAACTTGGCCTCAAAGACCCTTTCCTTCATTCCTGTAGAGCTATCTTCAACTCCTACATATGCTTAGCCTTTGTTTTAGTCTATTAATCCTCATCCAACTCCTTTCTTACGATAAAATCAACTTGTTTATACCTTCTTCACCGTCACTGACCAGGGCCTTGGTTTTAATCCCCCTATCCTTGTTTTTCATCATCTTCCCACGGTTTTTGTTTCTTTAGATCTTCTCTGTAGAAAGATCCTAGAATCTTCAAATTGCTACAGCTATCCGATTGCACTCTCGATCTCGCATACCTATATGTTTTCCTTATTTTCATGATCAAGCCTCCCAAGTCACCATCAACTATACTTTCATGAATAGGTCACCTCACCCTGCAGACTGTATATTTATCTTTTTGGTTATTTAATCGATCAATATTTAAATCAACCAATACTACTTTGAGATTTTGTGTTCTTTTAGTATCTTCATATTATCAATATATCCTTTTGATTGCATCTCTTTTTTGACAACAAGGGATGACATCCAATGAGGAAGTTAACGCTTCTCGTGTCCACTTTGTTCAGGAATCCCCACCCCTATTTATCTAATCCAATTCGTTTCAATTTCACGGTTTTTTTGTAAGCACCGAAAATCCATCACTCAACACTAGTATCAAGCATCATCACATCTGAGGTAACATAAAATCTCCAAAATTTCTGAGTTACTAGTTTCTTTAGTAGCTAGTGCATTAATTTGATTACGAACGAGAAATTTGGACAACATTTGGCCAAAATTCTACTAAAAGGCACAATGAGCTTATTTCTCTTCAAGAACTCATGCAACTCGAAACACTTTAAGATATTCAAATTCATGGAGTTATATGGATCTCAAGAGGACATGTTATTGAAAGAATTATTTGTCAATGCCTCCATTGTTTACTTTGTGGAAAAGTGAGAAGAGAGACTCACAAGGTATAATAAGGCTAGGATATTCTCAATGCATGTTTTCTCAAATATGTTTTTAGATGTATTGTGTGAGATAAACAAGTTAAATAAATTTTTTCAAGAAGATAATGTGAATTTCAAATCTTTGGGGAAACCATAGATTCCACCATACAAACTTTAAGAGGTGGTTTCTAAGGACCGAGAGTTTTATAAATGGAACAAGTTACATGTCTAAACTTTTGAGACCTCTAAATATGGTTATTTAGAGTTTGTTGATAAAAATAAACACATTCATAGACATGATTTGAAATTTGTGGCAATTACAAATGTGCGTGATGATTATGTTGATGGACTAAAATAAACAATGAAGCCTTGCATTGACGGGTCACTAAAGAGTTGTAGAAGAAACATGAAAAAGAATATGTTCAAAAACTTGTGGATTGTTTAAATGTAAGATTCTCAGACCTTTCATTTTTCAATTCTGTAATGTTTTTATTCCTTTTCATTATTCAAGATGCATGTATTAGAGAATACAATTTAAAGCAATGGCTTGTTAAAAAAATTGAACACTTGCAACATACTTTGTGTGAGGGAGAATTAAACCATTTTTTATTTTGAAAGTTTTTCAAAAGAGTTGTATAGTTTTTTTCGATACTCCCCCTTTAATTTTGAAGGATTACACATGAAGGAGGCTTGGAGGGATTTTTGTGCCACGATTCACATACAATTTTTCCAAATATGACAAAACTATGGCAAACAATACTTACCATTCCATCAAGTACAATGGCATGTGAGAGAGGATTTTCAAGGAAAAATATAATAAAAGATATACTAAGAACAAAACTCTCATTGGATTCCTTATGTAAGTTTCATTGAAAAGAATTCCTAAATCAATGGTGGACTGGAACAAGGTCTATGAAATTTGGAAAGATGCCAAACAAAGAAGGATTTAAAATATCTTAGAATGTTTTATATTGACATATTTGTAATGATGTTGTATTTGATATGAACCAATGAACAATAGTTTTTTTGTTTAGACTACTTGTTTAATGGTACTTTCTCAAGTCAAAAGTGGATCGGTTATATAAATTTGATCTTTTTTGAAGATATGTTAATGTGTATTGAGGATGTTATAATACTTCATTTAAATTGATTTCTCTATTAAAAATGATATCATACATTTTTTTTTTGAATATATATTAATGTGTATTATCGATGATATGAGACCCATCTAAATGTTGTAAAATATGTTGTACTAATTGACTTTATTATTAAATAAGAACATATTATCTTTTAGGAAAGTATTGTTTAATGATAAAAATTTTAAAAAATTGATGTATATTATTTTAATAATGACAATAATATTGATTTTTTTATATTTTTAATTTTAAATTATTCTATGCATTCTATCGAAATTATTTCATGGGATGATTATGGGTTCTAATATGAATACATCCAAAATATTATAAGTTAATGTTTCTTATATATATTAACACATACTTAGAATAGAATGTGATTTCATTTATGTCAAGAATATGTCTATTTTATATGGTTTTATTATATGGAAAATATATATTTTTATATCTATATGAAAAATCACAATCATGAAAGTCAAAAATAAATAAACATAGCTAGATGGGGAAAATCCAAATTTCCCCAAATACTCTTTCCTATTCTCCTATATGAAGATTCAACTTTAAAATGACTAAAGGAGGAGAGGTGGCTCTGCTAGGGTTTAGGTCTTAGCTTTCTATCTTTCCATGCTTGCCATTGCCCATACTTCCATCACATTTTTCCTCCCTTCGGGTTTTCAATAAGATTTTTTCTTATTAATTATGTTTCGTGGGTATTTTACTCCATCCTTTGGGCGATAAAGACACCGCATTTTAATGGCCTCAAATTCGACTCCCTCATCTAATGATGTAGGGCTCATCGACGGAGTGACTAACAACAATGGCTCCAAAGAAAGCAGGAAGTTCATCCCAAAGGTTTTTGACGAGGTAATGAGTCTGATACTCCTTTACCTAATGTTGTTCTTGATTTTCCTGCTTTTGATAATGCATGCAATTGGTTTGAAAATTATACCTTGGTTGGGTATTTTGTTGGCGAGTCCCCATAAAATCCTTTTGAAACAATAGGTTCACAACCATTGGCACAATCATGTGGTTAAACTCGATGGAGTTCACAACCTCACAAAGGGTTTTTTATATTCCATTTTACTAACCTAGAACATTGTAAGGCCATTGTTAACCATGATCCTTGGTTCATTCGCAACTCCTTGGTTTTTTTCACACTAGACTCGGGACTTTCAAGTTTCTGAGAAAGCTAAGCTCAAAGTCCGTATGTATGGATTGAATTTTTGGGACTCTCTTTACCCCTTTGGGGTTTTATTAGGGATTTAGTCAAACACTTGGGAAGGCTCGTCTATAATTCACAACCCAAATTTTTCATGTTTTCCCTCAACGTCAGTTTTGCGTTGAAATTGATTTTTTAAAATATTTAAAATAAAACATCGATATACAAATTGGGGACACGTTTTTCTTCCAAAGGGTTATTCACATTAACTTACCAAATAATTTTTTTCATTGTGAGATGCTTGAGCATATGATTCGTGAGTGTCCTCTTATGCCTAATTGTCGTCCTACCCCCATTAAAAACCTCGACAAACCCTAAGGCCACTCCCGATTCGGATGGTTGACCACTTTCACTAATAAAAAGGGTGTTTCGTAGGGTCCTTCAAAGCCCTTAACCTCCACCTATTGTCTAGTTGGTAACAATGGTGCTTATTTTTTTGCATCTCTTGTCAAACAAATTGAGCCTCGCTAAACTTGAACCTTGGTCGTCTCGCACACTTTTGGTCACCTTAGTTGCCAGCTTTCTATTTATTTTCCTCTCCTTTCGTCCATGGTTCCGCTGGCCTCACCTCGAGTCCCCTTTTGTGGTTGTTAACATGGTTCTTCATCAAATTTTGGAAAACTTTGCAAAATAAAGGGAACCCACGAGACAAATCAAGGAGGTGCGGATAAAGGAAGAAAGCCGTGAAGATTGTAGAAATCTACCAAAGATTAGAGAAATTCATGAATAAATGAAGAACGCCACCAAAGATTAAAGAAAGCCACGGATAAAGGAAGAAAACCATCAAGATGTAGAAATCCATGATAGACATAAGAAATTGTTGTATATAGGATGAAGTTGTGGATCAAAAGAAAGACAAAACAAAGTAAGGTGGAAGCTGATAGAGGCATGACAAAGTTATTCATATTATGAATTTGTTTTATGATGTTTCAGGATTTATATGAGCATTATAATATACCGTGGAAGCTAGAAACATATTAGAATGATAATAATGAAGAATATATAATATTTTACACAAGGAAAATGCATAAATACCATGATATATATGTAAATATCCACTAATTACTAGTTAAGAATGTAAATAAGAGTTAACCAATGGTTACCATGAGTCATTATGAGTGAAAATACATAACTTTTTCCTTTTAAAGGCTATATAATGATGTAAAATGAGGGGAGAAGATAATATCATAAAAATGAGTGAGAAGAGTTAATATAAACATGAAGAATAAAGAGAGAAATCAATGTAAAAAGTGAGGGATATGAATATAATCGATATAAACATATATTTCTGAATTTTATGTAATTAAGATCAATATATATGTGATATTTGTGGTTTGAACCATTGATGTGTTGATTATTATGTTTATTCATGTTTAATAAAGGATAAATACTTATTTTATAAGAGATATCTACCCTTCTTTGTGATGTTATCTCTAGTTGGGAAAAAACAAACTTATAAGACCCACAATTGTGTTAGGTCTTAGGCCAACATTTTGGTGTCTGAGCCCGGGTCTAGCTAACTAATATCTATAGGAGGGTAGAGGGAGGAAGGAGATAATTTTAAAATGAGGAAAACAAAGAAAAAAAATGTATATGTTTTGTGGAAAAAATATTAAGATGAAGATTTGTCTCGCCCTCTTTTAGAGGGGTTAGGCACCATAGGATGATGAGTGGGAAGGGGATGATCCAAAAGATGTAATTATTAAGATTTTATGGGGTGATGGTTGGGGTAGAAGAAATACTAGGACATGAAAAATGGGAAAATTAAAAAAAAGAAAATAAAAAAAGATCACATAGTTATTTAAGATAGTTAGAGAGATTTGTAATAGATGTACTATCCTTAAAAGAAGAAAATTATAGGAAAGATGGAAAGAAATATGTTGGAAAAAGAATGTGGGAATAAGAAATTAAATGAAAGGAAGGAAAAAGGAATTAACAAAGACTTATAAGTTAGAGAAAAGAAACACTTCCCACTTTAAGTGGAGGCTAACCAATGGCTACCCTGTAAATGGAGGCAGTGTAGAATGTCATGCTATAGTTTCTATGTTAAGGAGAGACCATAAATCAAAGTTTACACCGTGGATGGAAACCACCGCAAGACAATGTTAGTGGATAAAGATAATACGTAAGAAGAAGAAAATAAGAATAGGAGAAGTAGAGAAGGATACATAGAAGTAGGTTTAGAAGAAGGATGTAGATTAAGAGATATTAAAGGTAGAAAGTTATGGAGAAAGAAAGTTATGAATAGATTCCATGAAAATATGCTTACCCCAACCAACCAAGAACCCCAATGGAAATGAACCCCTCGGAATGGTCATCATCCCCTATGCCAAAAGAAACATTGTTAGGAAAGATATAAATAAGAGAAGACATGGAAAGAAGATACAAACAATTGAGAGAAGAAAAAGAGAGAAGTACTAAGATAATTTTAGGAGATTATAGGAGCCATATACTTTGAGTACTTAATTGTGAATGAGAAGGAATAATTGTAGTAGGAAATATGAAATGGTGATTTACTCGATCAATTTTTTTTTTTTTTTGAGACGAGGAAAAGATGTTAACGGGTTATTCATCACTTGGTTGTCTCTAAGAATAAGACAACATTTAAAGTTAGGGGATGATGTTACCAAGGTTCTTCATCAAGTTTTGGAACAATCCACGTAATAAAGGGAACCCATGAGACAAAGCAAGGAGTTGTAGATAAAGAAAAAAATCCTCCGAAGATTGTAGAAAGTTGTGGATAAAGGAAGAAAGCTGCATGTAAAAATTAGAAAAACCATAGATAAATGAAGAAATCCATTGAAGATTAGAGAAGTCATGGATAAAGGAAGAAAGTCATTGAAGATGTAGAAAATCATGATAGACATAAGAAAATTTTGTATATGGGATAAAGTGTTTAGGAAGCCGACATAAATTTACTGGATCAAAAGAACAATAGAAACAAAGTAAGGCAGAATTCGATAGAGGCATGACAAATTTATTCATATTATGAAGTTGTTTTATGATGTTTCGGATTTATGCATAAACACCATGATATATGTGTAAATATCCACTAATTACTAGTTAAGAATGTAAATAAGAGTTAACCAATGGTTACCACGAGTCATTATGAGTGAAAAGACAACTTTTCCTTTTAAAGGCTATATAATGATGTAAAATGAGGGGAGAAGAGAATATCACGAAAATGAGTGAGAAGAGTTAATATAAACATGAAGAATAAAGAGAGAAATCAATGTAAAAAGTGAGGGATATGAATATAATCGATATAAACATATATTTCTAAATATTATGTAATTATGATCAATATATATGTGATATTTGTGGTTTGAAGCATTGATGTGTTGAGTGTTATGTTTATTCATGTTTAATAATGGATAAATATTTATTTTATAAAAGATAACTACCCTTCTTTGTGATGCTAGCTCAGTGGCTGGGAAATACAAACTACTTAACTCTCGCATTAACATTTAGGCTTAATTAACCCTCACATTCATGTTAAGGCTTAATTAACCCTCACATTGATGTTGAGGCTTAAGGTCAAAAGTGGTGAACTCATCTCATCCACGCAAGAATTTGCTAGCCTACTCTTGTAGCCCTTACCCCTTAGAGGATGGTGAGTATGTCAAAGATAAATGTCACTCTTGGAATTTAGGAGATGTAGCTCCGGTTATTACCCAAGTTTCTTCTTCTCATAACCAATTTTCCACCCTTTCTGATATGGATGATGAAGGGAACATGTACTTAAACCCTTCTCAATGATTGTGTACTCTTGGAATATATGTACGCTTCTCGAACCGACGTGGTGATATATGGTCAAGGACAGTTGTCTTCATTTTCATCACATGAAAATTTTTGTTTACAAGAAGTTAAGTTGGCTGGCTTTTTGTTGCACTTCGCATAGTATCTATCTAGTGACATGCCATTTGTCATACCTCTAATCATGATCCTGGATGTGGTGGATTCATGACCTTGATTTATCTTGACATTTCTCAACATGTGATTTCCTGGGGCTCGGACCCCACGCATTGAGTAGTGTGGTCCCTTTTTATTTTGACAAGCGTATTTTAAGGTTAGGTAACATCTACGCTTCAAATAATGTAGACAAGCGGGATTTTTTTGGCGTTGGCTTGCTAGTTCCTTGCTGAGAGGCCCTCTGGATTGTTTGTGGTGAATTTAATATGGTTGAAATAATCAAGATAAACAAGGGTGTCTTTTTATGTGATGGTGAGTAGACAAGTAGGAGGCTTGGTTTTATTTCGTGAATAAACTCGAGACTTTTGATCCTAATCTTCCTTTTTTCCATAAATCCCCATTTTCCTGGTTCACTTGGTCTAATTTTAGAGAAGGAAAAGATTGATTTGTTCAATGGTTGGACTGTTCCCTCACGACCAGTCAAATTTTTTTCTTTCTTTCCCTATTTTGGTTCATCCTATTGTTGTTCTTGACACCACTTTACTTTCAAACCATTCTCCCATTTTTTCAACATTACGTGGTCTATTCCTACAAAAAATCATCAGGTTACTTCTCAATTTTACCTCAACACCGCTCACCTTAAACATGCTCGGATTGTGTCACATATACAATGAACATGTAATCTGCCGATCGGCCTTCTAATGGTTCTAACTGATCACTTGGTGGAATGATTCCATCAAATGCACCACCACCTTCCTTCGCATATATGGGAAGAAGGATTCCATTTTTAGGCAACATGCGCATGAAGCCTCATATCGTGAGTTCTCCATAATCTCACAATTGTTAAATTCCTCACCTTTCAATTGTGCTTTGCAAACCCATGTTGCCTATTGGAGGCATGCTATTAAAGTTCATGAAGCTTATCAAGCTCGTGGAGCTCAACTTCAAGCTCCCATGCATTAGCTCTACATTGAGGACTGAGCTTTCAAGGATTTTGTTTCCATGTTGCGTTCTAAACAAGATTCTAACAAGTTCAAGGCAATCTCTCAAGGCAATACTAGGAGTACCAACTTGCCTAAGATTCTCCAAGCTTTTGTTCATCATTATCAATGGGTATTTACTACTCAGCTTACCACTCCCACTCATAAGCGATCCTTCTAAAATGTCTCCAAGTGGTGCCATACAACATTTCTCAAACCTAGTGGGTGGCCTATGATAGGCCTTTTTCTCTTTCCAATATTAAAGAAGTTGCCTTTCAAATGTCTTCAAACAAAGCTCCTAGAGTTTATGGTCTCCCTACTTGAATTTACCAAACTCTATAGGACACTATCGTGGTTCACGATGTCCACAATTTTTACTGGAAGCTTTGGAAACTAACTCTTTGGGTGACCTGATCAATCAAGGCAATATCAAATTCATTCCCAAATTAGGTGATCCTAAGAAAATTTCTAATTGGCACCCCATTACTTTGCTTAACATGTCATACAATATTATTGCTAAAGCTTTGGCTAACATGATTTCTAATCTTCTGCCCTTGATTATTAGAAGTGAGTAAACCAACTTTATTAAAAAATAGGTATATTCTTGATAATATTATAGTTTTCTGGGAAGGTATGGAATGGGTTTCAAATAGTTACACTCAAAATTGGAAGATGTTGTAGAAATATGAATCGTAGATTTTGAGTCTAGTTTCTAAGCTACTAAATTTTATTGAAAATGGATAAGTTTAAGTGGGTCAAACAACTAAAATACCAACAGATGCTCCTATTTTTGTTAAAAACATAATAGAGTGACTTTCGTGCCCCCACCATTTTTTGAGCACCATTTAGTATTTTTGAAAACCCTTTGGTAGAAAGATAGCTAGGAGCATCTAGTTTGGGCTCCTTTTTTAAAGATTTTTTTAGCGAATATTTTTTTATTTATGATTTTTCTAGTACAAAATTTTATGTTTTGAAAAATAACGAGCTCCGACCGTGCCCCCCTAACTACCTCAAAAATATCAAAAATTAGTTTTTTTTTTTTTAAATATGTATAGAATTATGCCTAGTTTGGGCTAGTATAATTTTTTTTTAAAATTTTGATCACCCAAAAAAAAAGATACACCATGAAAGATAGACATATTTACACTTCAAAAATAGCTATAAAAAGGCATAGTTAGAAAATAAATAATATGGAAACCTTATATTAGTCAAAAAATTTGAAAAATTATATTTTTAGAAAGAAGAAACTCTGCTCTACGTCATGGTATAATTTTTTTAAAATGGATCGATTGTTTTATTTTGATTTATCATAGAGGAAGTGGCATTTTTACATTTTCTTAAAAACACGTTGTTTGTTGTGTTTCAGAGTAAGTCCATGCCTCAGCTCGGGGATCCAAACCGATCCCAAGCCTTGAGGCATGGCTTGGGAAAAGAGAAAATAAAAACGTGCAAAACGTGTACATGCATATAACGCGTACGTTTTTCTTTGTTTTATATATTGTGGCCCCCAACGTCCCTTTCATCTCTTTCACGGAATTCTACAAACATTCTGTTTTGTCTGCAATTTTCTCTACATTCTTGCATGATTTTTTAGTAGTTCATTTTGTCCCCTACCCCACTAGTTGATTTTTTCTAATCATGGGTGATAAACGTCGAGCTAAGGACAAGAGGAAAGTCAAGAACAAGACACCGAGCAATTGGAAGAGAAGAGAATAAAGAAATTGAAGAGAATGCAAAAACTTCGAGCAGGGCAAGGTACATCCGCTATATCAAATGTAGCTAATGTATTAGAAAATGGGGATGAAATACATAATGAAAATGTAGAGAATAATGATTTTGCAATGAATAATGATATTGAATTGAATGATAATGTTGGTATGGATGAAGAAATTGATATGAATCCAATTGTTGAACCTTACTTGAGAATCTAAATGTTAACCCCGAAATTTGTATGAAAACACTGAATGAAGAAAGTAACCTTGTAAACGAATCTTCACCTCTAAGAACACCTCCTTCCATTTTGCAAAGAAAACCAATTCACTTAATTGAAATTGATGAAAACATTATAAAACCAATGCCTAACAAAATGTCTGAAAGAAATGCGAGAAGAAAAGCTAGTGGAATTTGGGATAATTACTTTGAGAATTTAAATGACACACAAAGATGTCAATTATTTGTTTCATTGATGAAATTAATTAAGATGAGACCTATAATGAAGACCCTGGGGTTAAGAACATCTAATGTTGTTGATCAAAATGCGTCAATTGTTGAAAACATACATAAAGCATACCAAACTGTAGGTGGCAAAAGACACACCAAAGATAGTAATGCTACACGACGTGCACTTACTAATTGTATAGTAAGTGATAAAATAGTTAATAAACGCTTGATTAGAAAAAAAGCAAGTGCTTTGAAGCTAAACAAAAAAACTAATGAAAGCAATAGAGAGACGTAAACGTCTTGAGTTAGTCAATAACACTGACTATTGGGATTTCTCTAGCAGACTTCCATGAAAAGACAAGAATACATCTGATATTCTAAAAGAATTAATTGTAAAATTTTGGAATGAGAACACAAGGGTGTCACCAATAGAAGAGATACAATAAAAAGAAGAATAGGTTCTCGTAATCGTGAATCGTGTGCAAAACATTTCTTAGATATGACTCAAACAAAATTGTTCTCTAAGTTTAAGAATGAAAATCCACAAATTAACATTAGCCAAAGATTCTTTGAAATGAGCAAACCCTTTTATGTGAAAATCAATCACTCACGTACCACTTGTTATTGCAGGCATCATGTTGAATTTTCAATGCATTATGATGTTTTTTGTCAAATACGTCATGTTTTGCATATACCGACATCATGTCAGGAGTGTGGAATAAATGTCCCACAAAAATCTTCAAGGGAATTTATTCCGACAATATTTTGTGAAAAATCAACAAGACAATTTTTTTATAACAAAGCATGTTTGGATGGAACGTGCAATGTATGTGGTGGCTTGCCAAATCTGAAAAGTTGTATCCACGAGGAGAGTACATATTCAATAGGAAAATAATTGGTTGATTTCACCAAATATAAATCGGTGGCATATCAATTAAAAGATGGAAAAGAATCTAAGAGGTGTGAGCTTGTTAGAAAACAATTACCTGATATCAGAATATATGGTCAAATTCAGAGAGAAATTTTTTTATGAGTATGCAAGGCACACACATAGAGCTCGATGGTTGATGAACAATTCAAGTTAAGAAAGGACACATTCCCACTTGGTACTATTGTTTCAAAGTAGTTGACTTCACAGAGAATTACACATCATCAGCAGCCACAAATGGAGGTTCACTCAATATTATAACTCAAAGGCAAGTTTCTATTTTCATGCATATAACATTCATGCACTCTCCTAAAAAGCACCGAGCAAGATCAAAAATATTAAGAGAGTATCATTTCTACATCAAGATGATCGATCGACACATTCTACAAAATATGTACAAGGGTGTTTCTAGGTGTTTTATGTGAACTTGAATGAGAGGAACATTAGTTTCGATCAACATTACATTTGGTCAGACAACTGCACATCACAATTCAAGAATGCACGGATGTTTTATTGGCTAAGCAATGATGCACAAAGAAACAAATGTACAACATATCTAGAGTTTTACTGAGGTAGGGCATGGAAAAGGAGAGCATGATGGTGCAGAGCATGTGTGAAAAGAGCACTTGCAAGAGAAGAGTTAAAGTTCAAGGATGGTGCTAAATTTACAGATGCAAAAATATTGTTGATTGGTGTGTTAAGAATATGGGCCATGAATCTCAAGAGAGATCAATGGTTCATAGATATTTTTGGTTGATAGAGGAACAACATCTAGAAAACTTTGAAGATTGTATGACAAATTATAGATCAAGTGATATGCTCATTCCGTAGTTCGATGCAAATGCTTGACTATTTATACTAGGTGCATGACATGTTTTTATATCATGCATTGATTTTACATGGAATGAATGTGAGTCACAACAAAGGGGTGGATGAATGGACTTGTAGACCTCTAATTCCACTCGACACACATCAAGTTCCACGAGCATTACAACTTACAGGGTTCTTCGATCAAATGACAACATCACCTAACTTTGACCAAGTCTCTGATTTAGTGCAACAAGGTACATACATATATGTACATGCCATGTTTTAGATTTATAAATTATTAAATGGTCAACTCTTAATGTATTTATAAATTGACTCGAATATTTTACTTTGTGATACATAGGGCACATTTTTTGTAGTAGTTATTGCGATGGAATTTAACGAAGAGGGAACAAACTACTTCTTGTCTCATGTGTAGTAGGGGAAAAAAATTGACTTCCACAAATCATCGATGGTGAAGACCTCGAGTATCCCACTCGGATCAAATGGTAGTGAACTTGGCTTCGATGATATCCTATCAAAAATCAAACATTTGGTTGTTTGAAGACTATGAAGTACATCGAAGATACTTCACTACTATTCACATTTGGTCCTTGCAACAAATATTAAATTGATCAAATATCGAGGTCGGCCATCAAACAAGAATCTGTGGAAGGTTCATGAATCGATCATGAAGCAAATTCTTGCTATCAAAGAATAGAGTTGATCCTCGTGGTTCATTGATTGAATTTGCAAAGGTATGTTCTTCATGAATTTAATTTGAATATTTACTTAAATGATTTTGTTTAAATTTTGTATGATTTAAAATTCTATTTAATTGCTTACTAACATGTTTATGTAGGTTAGTGGTGCCAAAAAAGCTTCCACCTTCACGTGGTCAGGCAATCACAAGAGAGAATTTATTATTCTCTCAAGCCAAGTGAAGCTAAGAGAAATTAAATATTAGAAAGGAACAACAAACAAAAAAATTCTCATTTCACCCCTTATATTGTAAAAATATCTTATTAAAATTCTCATTTCACCACCTATATTGTATGAACCACCTATATTATTCAGTGATCGGGAATGGACACTGACAATGGACAACCTTACACCGACTCAAGTCAATGAAACCAAATGGAGATGGAGAAAACCATGAGAGGATTTCATAGAGGGCCCCAACATGGAGGTCTCAGATCTGACGAGACGTCTCTAGGTGCCACGGAGTCCGAGAAATCACCCGTCAAGATATGGCATGTTTGGGCCTCAGGGCTCTTAAGGACTACGCCCAGACGAGGTAGCCCAAAAGCACGGGGAGTATAGGGAACCAAAAAAGCCTCCACTAGCATTCACCTAGCCACCCCGATGTGTTGGCATAGTTGGTTTGGTCCCACGAGCTTCCGCTTTGCAAAAACACAACATCTCCGAGCAACCCTACACTCGACTCGACTCGCACTATTTTCACGCATTTTTTGTAAATAAAAGACAACAGAGAACCACAGATGGAGATGGAGAAAACCAGAGAGGATTTCATAGAGGGCCCCAAACATGGAGGTCTCGATCTAACGAGACATCTCTAGGTGCCACGAGTCCGAGAAATCACCCGTCAAGATATGGCGTGTTTGGGCCTCAGTGGCTCTTAAGGGACTACGCTACGCCCCGATGACGAGGTAGCACTACAAAGCACAGGAGCATGAGGGAACCAAAAAAAATCCCACTAGTGTTCACCAGCCACCCCAATGTTGGCATAGTTGGTTTGGTCCCACGAGCTTCCGCTTTGCAAACTACAACCTCTCGCAACCCCTACACTCGACTCGAACTACACTATTTCATTTGCATTTTGCAAACAATAGACAAATGAGAGAACCAATGGAGATGGAGAAAACCATGAGAGGATTTTTTAGAGGGCCCCAACATGGAGGTCTCATCTCGATGAGACATCTCTAGGTGCCACGAGTCCGAGAAATCACCCGTCAAGATATGGCGTGTTTGGGCCTCAGTGGCTCTTAAGGGACTACGCCTGACACGAGGTAGCCCAAAGCACGGGAGCATAGGGAACCAAAAAAAGCCTCCACTAGCATTCACCAGCCACCCCGATGTGTTGGCATAGTTGGTTTGGTCCCACGAGCTTCCGTTTGCAAAATACAACATCTCTGGAAGCCCTACACTGACTCAAACTGCACTATTTCACACGTTTACAAACAATAGACAAAAGAGAACCGAATGGAGATGGAGAAAACCATGAGAGGATTTCATAGAGGGCCCCAACATGGAGGTCTTAGATCTAACGAGACATCTCTAGGTGCCACAGAGTCCGAGAAATCACCCGTCAAGATATGGCATGTTTGGGCCTCAAGGGCTCTTAAGGGACTACGCCCGGATGAGGTAGCCCGAAAGCACGGGAGCATAGGGGAACCAAAAAAATCCTCCACTAGTAGTTCACCTGCCACCACCCGACATGTTGGCATAGTTGGTTTGGTCCCACGAGCTTCTTGCAAAACTACAAAGTCTCCTGATGATTCTACACCGACTCGACTACAACACTATTTTTCACATGCATTTGCAAAACAATAAGACAACGAGAGAACCAATGGAGATGGAGAAAACCATGAGAGAGGATTTTAGAGGGGCCCCAACATGGAGGTCTCTGATCTACGAGACATCTCTAGGTGCCATGGAGTCCGAGAAATCAAATCCCATCAAGATATGGCGTGTTTTTGGCCTCAGGCTCTTAAGGACTACTACTGACGACGAGGTAGCCCAAAGCACGGGGAGCTAGGGAACCAAAACAAATCCTCCACTCCACTAGCATTCACCAGCCATCCCATCATGTGTCGGTCAGGCATAGTTGGTTTGGTCCCATGAGCTACGCTTTGCAAACAAAATCTCTCGCAGCCTTACACTTTACACCGACTTACTCTACACTATTTCATTCATGTTTTGCAAACAAATAGAGACAACGAGAGAGAACCAAATGGAGATGGAAAAAACCATGAGAGGATTTCATAGAGGGCCCCAATGTGGAGGTCTCAGATCTCAAAGATCTCTCTCTAGGTGCCACGAGTCCGAGAAATCACTCTGTCGAAGATATATCGTGTTTGGCCTCTGGCTGGCTCTTAAGGACTACTCCCGGGACTCAAAAACCTGCTAAATTTCAGGTAGCCTCGAAAGCACGGGAGCCAGTAGGAACCAAAAAAAATCCAATCTAGAAATTCACTCATGCCACCATCCATTTGAATAGTTTTGGCATAGTTGGTTTGGTCCCATTGCTTCAGCTTGCAAAATAAAAGTGTATCTCCTAGCCAACTCACTTGACTCAAACTTCACTATTTCAAACATGCATTTTAAACAAAAAGACAACTAACGAGAGAACCAAATGGAGATGGATGAAACCATAGAGGATTTTTTTGAGGGCCCCATGAGGGAGGTACTAGAGATCTGATCTATCAAAGAGTCTCTCTAGGTGCCATTGAGTCCAAAAAATCACCCAATCGAAGATATCTGACGTGTTTCCTCTTGTGGCTCTTAAGAGACTATGCCCGAATGGTAGCTCCATGAAAGCATCAGAGCATAGGGAACCAAAACTAAAAAATCTCAATAGCATTTTCAAGATCCCACCCATCATCATGTCATCTTCCATGATGGTCCTCTTGTTCATCAATTAATTCGTTTTGCAAAATACAAATATGTCCGAAAGTCACTGAAGGGCACTGGTCAAACTTAGACTTGCAAATAAAACTAAGCTTCATGGGACCAAACCAATGCCAACAACATGAGAACCGAAATGGAATGGAAAAAAAATGAGAGAGGATTTTTTTGGTTCCACTCCCCCGTGCTTTCAGCTACCTCACCTCCCGGCGTAGTCCCTTAAGAGCCCCGAGGCCCAAACACGCCATATCTTCGATGGGTGATTTCTCACTCCACTACTTACTGGCACCTAGAGATGTCTCATCAGATCCAAGACCTCCATGTCAGGGCCCTCTACAAAATTCCTCTCATGGTTTTCTCCATCTCCATTCCGGTTCTCTCATTGTCTATTGCTTGTTGTTTGAAACGCACAAAATAGTGCAATCGAGTCAAAGTAGGGTCAAACTGAGATGTTTTATCAGAGTTTGCAAACTATTCAGCTCATGGGACCAAAACCAACTATGCCAACAATGTCAAAAATGTGGCTAGGTGAATGCTAAAGGCTTCTAGGAGGCTTTTTTTTGGTTCTCTACCCCCGTGCTTTCGAAATACCCTCGTCCGGCGTAGTCCCTTAAGAGCCCTGAGGCCAAAACACACCATATCTTCGACGGGTGATTTCTCGACTCCGTGGCACCTAGAGATGTCTCATCAGATCCAAGACCTCCATGTTAGGGGCCCTCTACAAAATCCTCTCATGGTTTTCTCCATCTCCATTCGGTTCTCTCATTGTCCTATTGTTTGCAAACATGAAATAAAATAGTGTAGTCTCGAGTCAACAGTAGGGGCCGCTATGAGGTGTTGTAGTTTGCAAACGAAAGCTCATGGGACCAAACCAACTACGCCAACACATCAAGGTGGCTAGTGAATGCTAGTGGAGGCTTTTTTTGTTCCCTACGCTCCCCGTGCTTTCGGCTACCTCGTCCTCGGCGTAGTCCCTTAAGAGCCCTGAGGCCCAAACACGCCATATCTTCGACGGTGATTTCTCAAACTCCGTGGCACCTAGAGATGTCTCATTAGATCCAAGACCTCCATGTTGGGGCCCTCTACAAAATCCTCTCATGGTTTTCCATCTCCATCTCGGTTCTCTCATTGTCCTATTGTTTGCAAAACGCACATGAAATAGTGCAAGTCCGAGTCAAAGTCAGCAGTAGGGCTCAGCTGAGAGTCAGTAGTTTGCAAACGGAAGCTCATGGGACCAAACCAACTATGCCAACACATCAGGTGGCCTGGTGAATGCTAGTGGAGGATTTTTTTGGTTCCCTACGCTCCCCATGCTTTCGGCTACCTCGTCCGGGCATAGTCCCTTAAGAGCCCTGAGGCCCAAACACGCCATATCTTCGACGGGTGATTTCTCAGACTCCGTGGCACCTAGAGACATGTCTCATCAGATCCAAGACCTCCATGTCAAGGCCCTCTACGAAATCCTCTCATGGTTTTTTCCATCTCCATCTCTTCTCTCTCATTGTCTATTGTTTGCAAACGCAAAAAGTAGTAGTGAGTCCGAGTCAAACGTAGTAGGTCATCAGAGTCAGTAGTTTGCAAACGGAAGCTCATGGGACCAAACCAACTACGCCAACACATCAGGGTGGCTAGTGAATGCTAGTGGAGGCTTTTTTTTGGTTCCCTACACTCCCCGTGATGCTTTCGGCTACCTCATTCGGCAGCGTAGTCCTTAAGAGCCCTGAGGCCCAAACACGCCATATCTTCGACAGGTGATTTCTCAGACTCCATGGCACCTAGAGACATCTCATCAAATCCAAGACCTCCATGTCAGGCCCTCTACAAAAATCTCATGGTTTTTCTCCATCTCCATCCATCTCTCTCTCTCTCTTGTCCTATTGTTTGCAAACACGCAAAAATAGTAATGCAAAACAGTCTAAGTCAGCAGAGGGTCTCAGGCTCAGTTTAGTTTGCAAACGGAAGCTCATGGGACCAAACCAACTACGCCAACATGTCGGGGTGGCCACTGTGGCACCTGAAATGCTAGTGGAGGATTTTTTTTTGTTCCCTACACTCCCCATGCTTTTGGGCTACCTCATCCGGCGTAGTCCCTTAAGAGCCCTGAATGACTAGATTGGCTTAAGAATGAATTTGATAGGGGTATGTCTAAGAACACACGGGAGTTATCAATCACCTAGTAAATCTTTCTTGTTTAGTTCTGGATGGGAGTCAGCTGGCCTACCTACGGCTTAGTGACCTTCCATTCATTGATAATTTATGCTATGATAAACCCATGGATGCTTTCAAAAGCACCTTAAAAAGGATAGGGGTAGTCATCAAGCCTAGTGAAGGGTGTGATGTGATTTCCAAATAACTTGAAATGCCTACAGATTTAAAGGTAATAACATGAATTGACAGATTAGACAATCAAGAATCATTGAGTGTCCGAATCAGAATGTCATCGTATCCGAGACATTCTCAAGCATTGAGTAATGTATATGGAGAGACATTCTCAAAATATCAATAGATGAAAGGCATCAAATTGTGATGACTCTCGTGTGTTTTAACAGGGAGAAGACTACGAAGCATAGAAGAATGTAGTAAGTGCATGATAAGATAGAACCAAGATAAAAGAGACCATGAGCAAGAAGAAGCGCAAGTAAGGTAAATACACATATACACATTGATAAATTGAATGAATAATTACTCGATTAGGTAACTCTTTATATACATACATTATATAAATATTGATTTCCAAAGTTTGATGCATATTATACATTGAAAATGCTAGTACATGTACATCACCAATAAATGAAAAAATAATCCATAATGTCTTAAATATTGTCAAGTGCACATCATATTAGTTTCATGCAAAATAATCTCTAAATGTAAGGTCTCATACAAAATTATCAAGTTCCAAATAGTATTTTAATGTGCATAATAAATACAAAAATGCCCAAATAGGTCATATACCATCAAGTTCAAATGCCATATAGGCGTACATACAATGCCATGCACATAGGCATACAAAAACAATGTCATGTAAGACATATATATTTCCTACTCATCAAAATCTATCCCTCTCTTGGCCTTGCTCTCAAGAAGGCCCTCCCTTAGACGAAGATGGAGATCCATGAGATGACTTTGGATCATCCGAGCCCATGCTTCGAGTCCTCTTCCACTGAATACTCACCTATAGATGAGCCTGTAAATGCAAACAATGTTTTTTTGTCAAAACTTAATTTATATATGTTTTCAACATGTATTTAAGACCATGCTAGAATGAAAGTATTTACATAAATACACAAACTTACCGCAAGTTGTCGATCACGCCGAATTTGCATCTCACGCTCAAATGAGTCATCGAGCTCCTGCAGTACGAGGGGTACGAAGACGACGAGATGGAGGAGTCCGTGCCCTCAAGTCAAAATGGAGGGGGTCAAGTTCCCTACATACACATAAGATCAGAAAATCTAACATCAGAATTAGCAAAATAGAACTAAGTACATGTATGTACATAATGACAATATTTTAACTAATTTTATCAATATAGAACTATTGTTTTTACCCCACCACGCCTGTGAATCAAATGAACAGGGCTACTACCTGTCAGTAACTCCTGCATATATACACAATGAAGGACATTATTAACATAATTTAATAATTCTACAATGAAAGACATTACTAACATGTAATTTAACATAATATGAATTACACGAGAAATTTAACAAAATTTACGTGTTGTTTGAATACCTCAGTGAGTTGTTGCAGATGAAATCACAACAACACCTTTATCTACTTGTCACAGAGATGGTGGGGTGTCTAGTGAAGTCAACATCTTTATCAAACATGTATATCACGTGAGTTAGATGGACATACAAGAACATACATATATTTGACTTCAAAACTAATATATATATATATATATATTATATATATATTCAAATATATATAATATATATATATATATATATATATATATATATATATATATATATATATACATATATATACATATACATATACATGTATAATTTTACATAAAAATTTTACATAATTAACATTCTAAATTACCTCTGTGAATGTATGTGTATGCATGGTGCTCACCGCCTGTGGTCGGGATGAAGATGCGCCTCCCACGCTGTAATATCAATGCATATACATGTACAAATACAATTATTTCAAAAATTTAACATATATAAGTAAATCAAGTACTCCAAACTTTTTGTAACACACATAACAAAAAAAATAAAAATTTACCTACGAAGGTGACCGATGAATGTAATCCAAATGTCTCACTCAAAAGGACATCTGACATAGTGACATTATCATGTGCACCCCTAGCACCAGGTGCACCAAAATCAGTACGCATGAAAGTATCATCCTCCTCGGGCCCCAAACATATGCTACCACATGACGAGAAAAGATGTGGCCTCATGCTAGTACTCCCTGAGGGAATACTCTATGTACCTCCACGAGCATCTGGCTCAGAAATCTCCCTCGTATGTCAAACAAGGGTCACAGATAGCCCTAAAGCGCATGGAGTGTATCAATCTCTACTGTCTCCTTCACTACGCTGAGGGACAATCTCAGGTGAGGGGGCTTCTATGGTGGGGAATCTACCTTGCTGAAATAGGTGCACGTTGTGCACCTGGTCGATCCTATGCAGATCCTTTTCCTCGGCCCTGGAAATCTCGAAAATCAAAATAATTTGGGATCTCGTTGAGGATAAACTCACAATAGAGTTTCCTCAGAAAGTATAGTGGCACCTCGTTGTTATTACAAGGTGGAAAATCAAACACCATCCACCATCGGTCCCAAAAATTATTTTTAATCAAATTATTATCAGCACCAATGGATGGGAAATCATTTACATGACAACGAACAGAAAATTAGTGCGGGGGTCCGTGAATAAGGCATATGAGGTCTTTTGAAATTTATTTTTCTTTTACATCCACATATGACAATTTGTTGGAATAATAAACCCTACAACCCTCTCTCGTAAGTTGTCCAATGATCAATTTTCCCCGCTCATTTCACACATCAATTTGAACAAGTAATGCCTCCAATGTTTGCAAGAGAGGCACAAGGGGGGGGGTTTGTAGATTGTGAATCCCTCATTGTTTTGATTAAATCCTCAATTTCAATTTTGTTTTCAACTATGTGGGCTGCTAAATCTTCTTGACTACCCGAGGGATGTTGAGAAATCATGGGAGTGTCGGGAGGGATGACAGAATAACAGGTTTGGTCATGGTTGATTCCCTCGACTTCTAACCGTAACAAAAAAATATGTATTCAATTCAAATTTTAATCTATAATTATCATATTTCAATGCAATTTTGAGAAAATAACTCATGTTGGGCTCCCTTCCAATGTTGCTTATGCCAAACTTGAGAAACTTCTTCATGATTTCCTTTGGGCCAACACTGAAGGGCACAAGGGGTTCCACAGGGTTACTTGGGAAATTTGTTGTATGCTTTAAAAAGATGGTGATCTCGGGCTTAATTGATGTCAAACACTAAGGGTGGATCTTAGTGCTAAATGGATCTTGCGTAGTCGGAAGGAATGAAGCTTGGAAATTTTTCCTTGACCATGATATTTGTCGGGTGTTCCTTTAGGCACATAAGCTTAACTTCCAATCTCTCCTTCTCCATCCTGTGCAGATTAAGATTAAGGAAACTTTTATTTTGCAGAGTATTTGGAAGGCATGGGAATCTCTCATACCACATCTTGTATGCCGGGTTGGAAATGGTATCAAATCTACCATTTCCATCAATTCATTCTCTCTTTGGTGGTCCTCTCTCTTTTCTTATCATGATTCCTTGTTGGCTTTGGCTCCTTGGGCTAAATCCCTCTATTTTTTCAAAAAGGGGATTAAATTTTTTGGAGATTTATACTGCAAGAACTCTTGTTCTTGGCTTTCTTGGGAGACTTTGGCTTTAAAATTCCACCTTCTTCCTACAGATGTTGCTCCTATCCAACAATTAATTACATGCATTCTTGAAGATTATTTTCACAAGATAGGACTTACCTCTGGAGTTCCTTGGTGGCATGATTGGAATTGGCCTATTCTTTACCCCTTTTTGGCTGAGTATATAAACCCTCCCTTGGTTATTCTCTTTTGGCTCCTCATTTTGTTGATAGTGACACACTTAATAGACATTGGTCTCTTTCCTCCTCGGCTTCGGTTTGGTCTCGTCGATTTCAGAGGGTTTGGTTGGCCATTGTTGAGCCTAAAAATCTCATTTCCTTTGGTGTCTTCTTCACCAAGGTCTCCCCATTGGTTCCCATCTCAAACATTTTGGGCTTAACCCCGTTTGTTTGTGTTGTAACCAGCCAAAATCTATTAAGCACATTTTTGGTTTTGTCCCCATGCTCATACGACTTGGAGATGGATTCACACCCTTTTTCAACCCTTTTTCCCAAGTTCTTCACTTGGAAAGTGGTTCTTTTGGGGCTTTGGCCATGTTACCTACGGCCTTATAACAAAATTTGACACATTTCTTAACCAAATTTTGTTCTATTTATGGAAAGATAGAAACAATGTTATTTTTAATAATGTTCTTTTGGACTATGATTTCTCTGTTAGTAATAAGATGGTTGTGATGTCTAATGTTATGCTTTAATTTCAAAACCAAGTGAAAAAATTTTCTTGGAGGTGGAGCATCTCCAACGCCTCCTCGACCATTGGGGTTCGACACCCTGTGTCATCAATCGGGTGTCCCCGGATGCGTCTCTCGCACCGCCTCTCGACCTCAACAACACTATTCACCTCCTCCAGCTCCCACTCGTGGTTGGGAGGTACCCACCATTGATGGAGTCCTCCACCTTCACCATGATAGAAATCCCCTCAATCAAGGCCGACTTTGCTTCAAATGTCTGCTCCTTTTGATGACTTTGGTTGACTTGGTATTTCTCAAGGGAAATTCCCTCGGCTAGATTTGGCCATTACTCCTCGCATGCATGATGATGGTATTGACACTGAGTAGAAGGACTCTGGTTGGGATGGGTGAGACCACCCTCCAACGAGGTTCACCCATCTCAGCTGGGGACGGCAAAAAGCCCGATAGTCCGCCTCCTCCTCGCCACTTGCCGCCATGTTTGCTGCCGCTGATTGTTATTTTTGTTCTCCTTTTTTTTATTGAAGTTTGCACTATGTGGTTTTTAATGTTGGCACTTTGAGGTGACTTGGCCTATATCGAGACCTTTTGGCTCAATTTGATGGAAATTTTGCATTCTTATTGTTTTTGTATGATTAACATTGTACATCCTTGTTATCAATATAAAAGTGTGCTTTTCAATATAAATAAATAAATAAATGTATGGTGATACTAGTTCACCGAGGCATTTACTTTGAAGAAGGCATTGCTGGAAAGTGTCAAATTCCGGTGGCTTAACTTTACAAGGTTGCCGGATTTTAGATATTTTTCTAAGTCCTAGATATTTACTATTTTAGATATTCATCTCTGACTCCACATCCTTTAAATGACATTTTAGACTTGGCAATAACCATTCTTTGGTGCCCTTGCTTTTGGGAGTGGCCGGCCTGAGACCATCATGAGTGAAATCTATTTCCTTACTTCCCGACCTGTGCCATGAAGGAGAGCCCAGTAATGGAAACATGGACTTGTTGAGTGTGGCGGAACATTATTTTGCCCTCAGTTTGAGTGCTCAAAACTTGTACGCATCATTGCAAAAGTACTTGAAGAAAGCAAGGCATGATCAGGTTATTATTGACAGAGGTGTCGCTCATGTAGAAGAATCCCGAACTCCTCTGTCAGAGGAAGAGTGCAGGGCAACAATAGATGAATTGTGGCCTAACAGATTTCTGCAAGCCATTATGGAAACACTCTAGCAGAAGATATGACTTAAATCGACAAAAAACATTGCATTGATTTTGTGAAGGACCAAGAGAAATCTGATTCTCAAGCTTGACTACAGAAGACACAACTGCCAACTCTGTGTCAGTCAGTTTGTTGTAGACAGTCTCAAACTCTTTGAAAATCTCACCAATCAAGTCAATCCTTTTCTTGTCAATAAGAATGTAGAGAAAATTTAATGTATAAGGTTGAAACTTGGCATCATTTGTAATGTCTTCGAGATTACCCTTTTTCTTCTCGTCTGGTATGATAAGATTAACAAGGAAATTAAAAAAACTTTATTGGTTATGTGTAAGTCGAGAGAGCTTATCGATGTCTCTACTGATAGCATCTAGGGACTTCACAGACTGGGCCAGTTCTGCTAGGGTTGTGGCATATGACCCCACAGCGTTGTCTTGCATAACAATACGAGTTCTGTTTTTTGTGAGCCACTTGAGAAACTTTGGAAGGGAAGGCACTGTGTGTCTTGAAGAGCCTTGTCCCAAAAAGACCAGATTTTAAGGATATGTGGTAGTTTGATCCATTAGCCCCTTTCAAAAGGGCTCTCACAGATGGCGCACACTAGACATTCAAGGCCACGGAGACTGTTTCAATGATTCCATCTAACAAAAAATAGAACCAAATCTTTGGAGATCATGTATCCACCGAGAAATTTTTGTCAGATCGTGTGAAGAAGCAATGTTAATTAAGAGCCAAAGCATTTTCTCTGGAATTCAATTACTTTATGAAGAATCCGATGCAATTCTAAATGAGTTGCAATTTACGCCGAAAGAGGATAACAATGTTTAGTTTATTGGAGTTGTAATTTTTCTATTTTAAGTTTGTGTGATGGGGAGAGGACAATATAGTAACTTCCAACAAAAAAAACATTGCCTACTATGCCTTGATGGATGTCCGTACGTTGCTATAAACCTCGTATTTTGTTATGGGCCACACGTATGTTGGTATAGGTGAGTTGATCGGGGTGAATATACAGTTGTTTTATTTGATGAAACAATCACAATGTCTCTTGACGATGACCATGTCTTTTGTAAGATACAATTATGATATTCATTTAAAAGATAACATGTTGTATCATTTGGTTGAACACTTGGCGTTTATTTACAAAAGTTCATATTTTGGCATTTAAATGTTCCCAAAGCATAGACAACAATCCCATTTTGTCAGTATCCTTCAATCACTTCATTCCATGAGATGACATATCTCTAGGGAATTTTATGTTTGGTGGGTAGATGAGATTAAGAAACCTGCCAATGATACCCAAGATGTTGTAGCGGAAGAGCATCTCCACGCTTCTTATAAATGAGGCTTCCATCTTTGTGTTCTTATCCATCCGATTCTACTCCCGTTGTACATATTCATCAGCTTTTGCAACCGCTTGCACCACTCAGGTACAGAGAGTGGTTTCCTGTTTACATTTGCCAACATACTCCTCGCCTTGTTTCACCATATGCAACAAACAGGGCTCCAACCCAATTAGTTTAAATTTGCCAAAGTACTCCCAACCTGTGCCAAAATATAGAGGAATTTTGTTAGATATAGTTGCAAATGTTTTGATAGACATGTATGCAGAATGTGGAACCTTACATAAAGACATGTGAACTGTTTAGCAAAATGTAACTTATGTTCTTCGCTCAAACATCTATCATAGATCATAGAATATATTTTACATCCAAACCATATTATACACATAAAATTCAAGCCCTCTCCGGCGTAACTTGCAACTCATTTGCAATTGCTAGTTTAAAAACCATCACCAAAAAAATTCTTAAGAGGTAGGTGACTGTCAAATTTGACCCCACCTCCAAGCATTTCTCCTCTTTCTAGGACATGAAACTGAAATAGTTCTTCTCTTTCTTCTCAGGCCAAAGTCGTTCTTTCATAGTGGATGCGGCCCAACTGGTACAGCCTTACATTTGGTCGACCATCCAGCGGTCCTGAATCCCTTGTATGCATCGTGTTGTTGTTGTGGTTTATATTCAATTTTTGTTGTTTCTGTGATGCAAGCACCGTATGGGAATTGTATTTGACATTTAATATGGACTCTAATAAAAATATTTGTGAAAAATAAATTAAAAATCTTTGGAAAACAAAAAAAAGTTATAAAGCTAATATTTGTCTATCCGACTACTCTTGTTAACATAGTTGATTGAAAAGATTATCTATCCTTCACCAAATTTTTGAAAAATTAAAATATCCCGACCTGGTCCCAGCCTATTTAAAAACATCCCACATGCCTATATATCGCTACTCATTCAACTGAAAAATTATATTTCGTTTAACTAAACTATTTTATTTTTAAATTTCAACACACCCACTTTTTTATTAGCTCTCCCTATATAGCAATTGTGAATTACATCTTTCGTGACCAAATGGATGTAAAACTGAGACCTATTTGGTGATGGCATGAATGGAAGAAAAGCATCCAATGTTAGAATGGGTGATGTTATAAAACACAAATATTATGTTTTCGTAGGTTATATGAGAAGCACAAGTATTCAATAGCCGGGGTTGAATTTGATAGCCACATATAATCGTTATACAAGTTCTAGGTGAGAGTAATTTTCCAATATTGTCTTTCCAAAATTAAAGGATTGTTTATAAACTACTAATAAAATATATAAAAGGCAATTATATGTTTATTTAACTATTTTAATATATATTTATACATGTTTAAATAGTTGTCAAATTTAACCATTATTTGGTCAAATAGTTGTTATAAAACCGTGCACCCTAGCCAAAAAATTATTTATAAACTTGTATACTTATTTGTGCTTCTATATTTGAATATTAATATTCACACATGTGCTAAAGGACACAATTGCACCGCCTCTTATACACAATCCTAGTATTAGGTGTAATAGAAAACTTTAAAACTAGTGAATGCACGTGAGTTGTAAAGTATATTAAAAGGGATCAAGATGTCAATGTTTAAGTATCTCCTAATTGAAACATGTCATTATCTAAATTTCCTTTTCCTTTTGAGGATAAAGTTTGAAGGGCCCAATGCTTTTGTGAAATAGGTTGCCTCAATTGTAAATCTAGCATGTGGTTGACCAGCAATTCATAATTTAAAGTACAACTTCCATGTTTGAATAACTTCTACCTTTTTGGGTGTTATCACACCAATTAGGAGAAATTCAATACAAAATATAGCATGTAGTGACGCACCAATTCTATATTTCACTTCCATTCCAATTTTTACTCTCATTTTTCCTATTGACTAAGAAACTCTTCATTTCCTTCAAGCATCTTCCTCTTCTTCTAAATTTCCTAGTCTTCTACCTCCACTCCATATTTTCAAACCAGAATCGTATAGTTCAAAGGTTATCACTCCTCTACAACCTAGCATATAACACACCCACACAACCACATTGGATTTTATTGGTATTTTAATGATAAAGTTTCAAGCTTACTAAAGATAGCTAGCATAGCCAAGAAGGTCAACCATACACACATAATAATCCATTATAACCATAATGCACTAAAAATCACTCATGTTATTGAACTATTTACATTCCTTACCCAAGACTCCTTTAAGGTCATGGAAATAAAACAAAAATAAATCATACATGGTCAAGATAAAATCCATAATGGTTAATTACTTCAAAGAGTTTGAATGCATTCTTATTATATCCATACGGTGCATATCCTACAAGCATCATTGTCCATAAGAATACATTTTCATTATTCATTTTGTTAAGAAAATTGCTAGTCTTCTCGTATGTTTCTACATTTTACCTATATTCTTATAAGAGCATTTGCAACTTCTACAACATTTGAAAAAAATACACTAAGTTCAATTATTTTTATGGATATCCATGCCTCGATTCCAAAGCTCCAAAAGTGGCACAAGATGGGAGGGTGGGGAAAATGTTTCAAGTTTGGATTCATACCTTCCAATTATATTTAATTAAACACTCTAAGTATTTTATTTAAGCGCATTTTGTATATATCGAGCAACGAGATAAAATATTTTTGAGGCATTCTTCAAATATATTTAAAGCCTTGTTTAGAAACCAATTTTTGCATTTCCTACGATGATTGCAATCCATGAGACAAATTTTTAGTTGAGGAATTTTGTCAAACAATATTCATATCCTTTGTATTCTTTCAAATTTTACATATATGTATATAAGGCTAGACACAACTATGGTATCTAAGAAAAAATGTTTTCAATAATTCTTTGATGGATATCCATACCCGATTCTAAATATCCCATTTTGGTATAATTTAGTAGAATGATGAAAAAAATAAACTAACTCGGTTAGACATTTGTTTGTTATTTGTTGTGTTTTGTTGAAGAATCTACAATATTTTTTTGGAAAACCCATATTGTCCATGTTTATGCATCATTGCATTCTACGAGACTACATTTTCTTCATCCATTTTCTCAAAAACTCCACATGCATGCCTTTTGTAATTTTCCACATTTTTATACATGGATATGAGGGATAAGTAAAAATATCATCCTGACAATAATCCACTTTTCCAGTTGCATATACTGAAAGTTTTTAACTCCTTTTCAAAAACACATTTTATGCATTTCCTCTAATCATTGCATTCCATGATATCACATTTCTTTCAATAATTTTGTTGAGGAATTCATACATGTGTGTTACGCATCCTTCCACATTTTACATAAATATCTACCAGAGCACGTGTAACTACAACATTTGAAAATATTCCCTTCTCCATTGTGCTTTCATAATTTATTTTTTCCAAATTCAAACATAGCATAGAAATAGTGAATATACTTAATTTACATAATTTAAGTACATCCACATAATCCCACAACACTATATAATGTTATAAAAAAATTATCTCCAACTTCGATCAACTCGTGATTGAATGGGGGTATGAGGAGGAAAAGTCTAAGGCCATATATTGTTAATTATTTCTACATGAATTTGTCCTTTGTTTATAAAGCTAACCCATATGGGCCAAGCAAAATATGGAATTGTGATGAAATGGGATTACAAGTAGGAAGAAATTGTGGTATATGAGGGCTTGCTAGAATAGGAAGTATAAGTGTCCCATACATAATCCTAAAAAATAGAGAATGGATAACCATATTATGTTGTGTCAATGTTGTTGGAAAAAACATCACTGGTTTCTATCTTTTCAAAGGGAAGAAACAATTATAAATTTACATAGCAAGTTATGGGCTCCGGTGTTTGTATGGTAGCACAACCTCACGCAATATGGATGAAAAAAAGGAGCTATTCATGAAATGGTTATATCATTTTGCAGCATGTGTACCTGGTGGTGTGTCTCCAACTAACACACATTTACTGATTTTTGATGGTCATGGTTCTCGTGTGGCTTTACGAAAAATTCAAGAGGCGCTGGGTTTGGGGATAGATTTACTTACATTACCATCACACACCTCACAAACTACAACAAATTGACGCGTGTCTTTGTTCCAATCAAAATTTATTTCAAAGAGGAGAGGCGTAAATGGATATTTGAGAAACATGGGATAGGTTTCAACACGGAAGAATTAGCTACACTTGGGGAGTAGTGATTTCCCAAAGGCTTTAAACCCCTAAAAATATTAAAGCAAGTTTCAAGAGGACAATTATATGGACTCTTAATCCAAATTTCGTAGATGAGGATAACAAAATATTTGAATCTAATCAAGATGAATCGCATGTAATGGAAAACATCTTAAGGCTAGCTAGAGATAATTTAGATGTGTCAATTCGTGAGAAGTGTAGTGAAGATGTTGAGATTGTACTCAACACACAAGCAAGTAAAGAATGTGATGTTGAACAAATTGAACAAAATATAAGTGAATATGTTCACCAAAAACAAAAACTCGAGCAAGAGGGAGTCAATTTGATGAGTCGCTAACATTGCCTAGCCAAGTTAGTCATCCCGATTGGATGAAATAACTTGTTATGAATCTTGGTGTCAATTTGAACAATTATGAAGAATACACCTTATCTATTCCTTGAAACCATCTTCATGAGTAAGATGTGGTCCACTACTTTGTCAAATACGTCTTGCACTTGTTTTAACAAGTGGTCAATCCTGGTCTTATAGGTATTATTGAGATTAGTGGGTACTATGAATTTCTTATATCACTTGGCAAGGAATCATTCTCTAGAGGATATACCCAATCATTTGTTTCATCACATTTGGGGATACCTATCTCATCAAGACTAAAAGTAGAAGTATTTCACCCCATCATAATTTAATTATAGGCTCGATATGTGCAAGCTTTGCATCCTGTGGTGGTACACCCTCAATAATATAATGGGACAAATTATACTTGGTCCTTGACACCATTTTTCTGCGATATACAAAAAAATCCTTTGTCCATCTTTATTTGCCTAATAATTTGGATGTTAGAAGTCGCACCACAACCCTTGTACCTAGGTTATTTATTTCTATGATGGGGAAGGTGTACCCCAAATTATTGTCATTCAAGAGGTCGTAAACCTCCTCAATCTCTTTCTCATTACACAAGGCATGCGCCAAATCCTCCCCAACATTGATAAGCCTCATTTTTTTCCAATCAAAGAGTATGGTAGAAAATTAGTCATTGTGTTTCTTATACATTATGTTTCTAGCCACTACCTTTTGTTGGCCAATTTTCCAATTGATTTCTAAATACACGAGGTTTATGGATTTCCTTGTTATATTTTCAAATACGATCCTATTTTGAATTCAAAATGTTTGTAAATACAAAATTGGATTGGTGTACTTAGAACATTGAATAAGAGGACAACTACTTTTGCAAAAGAGTGATAAGTTATAGTTCAACAAATTCTAGTATATTTCATAATCACTCACATGCCAAGACTTGGATTTAAGAATTTGGAGAGCATCCTTCTTATTCTAGTTTTTTTGGCATTACATTAAAAGATAATGGTTGGGACACCAGTATACCTAGACTTGATTTTTATCTTGCATCAAGCAAAGATTGAAAATTTGTTAAGACATTAGTAGTAGTTTACCAAACATGTAAATATTCAATGTCTAAATTTGATGGTTGTTTACGTTTTGTGTTTTAAGCCATAGAATACTTGCATGTATTAAATATCATGGTCTCTTCTAGTTTGAGGATTTAAACTAAGTCCAACATATAAATATAACTACATATATATGTAACACACGCAGTCATATTGATAAGTGTGTATATATACTAGCAAGGTTTAATTATGTTGATAGGAATAACTTACAATGGTATTCAAGCAATATGGGATTATGCACATAATATAAAATGTGAGATAATAAAAATGACTTATCTTAAATTTGAAATTTATTTGAATACCATAGAGTAATTTTCTTGGAGAAGATAATCCAAAAATCATGATATAGAGATACGATAAAATTTAGAACACTAATATATAAAATCATGAAAAACTAATTTTTTTATAAAACTTAATATTGATAACTCTTTGTATTTTCTCATATAAAAATGTTTCAAATATGTATACTAGTTACACATCACATGCAACACAATTTTTCTAAATATCTAGCGAAAAAAGTGGCTTAATTCCAACTTCTAGTACTAAAGTTCCAAAGTTTTCTTAGTCTCTTTATCTTACAAATATTAATCACTTTTTTAAAACTCATTTCCTGCCCTTCTTTAAATCAATTTAGAGTCTCCCACCATTTTAAATTTGGAGCAAATACATGTACATTGATATTTGATGAGTGTTAATTAAGTAAGACAATTTTAATTGTATTTTATTTTTAAAAGGTGCATGTTAGCATATAGCTTGGGACGATGAGGGGTGAGGATTTTTAGAGTGGTAGAAGTAATTCCAAGAGATATTGAAGAGACATTTCTAATTTAGGTATTAGGTTTGTTTTTAAAAATAATTTTGCAAGATTATTTTTTTAGATTTATGAAGCTACAATTAAGCAATAATACATACTAATTCTTCATCCTTAAACCACTTTATTAGTAAGAAGGTCTCTTCCATTATGACATCAAGTCTCTATGAAAATAAGGATGCATGAAAGAGGCATGTCGACTTGGGTAGTAAGGTATGAATTTAGAAGTAATTTTACAAGATTTTTTAAGCCACAAAGGAGGGGGAAGGTTGAGTAAGCAAACATAATCATTTTCATAACTAATTGACCATTATATCAATAAAGAGGGTAATTTCCATCGCTTTGGATTTTGATGGTCAAAGTTACATGTCACAATAATATTATTTAACATCTAAAAATTATATGGATGTCATTTGACATTCAAAATATAATATGCACATCAAATTTTATTTTATACTAACTATTACAAAATACGAAAAATTGAGTAAAATTTTACATCCATGAGATTGAAAAATAAATTTAAATGAAATTCTAAAATGATATTGAAATAAATAATATAAAATTAAATGCATACTATTTCTAGATATTTAACACAATATAAACACCATGTTAAGTAAAATATCAATTTAAATGTTAATTTCTTTATAATAATGCACCACAAATTTTGTATCTAAAAATGAAAATCATTCTAATGTAAATCATGATAAAAATGAATGAACAAAAAAGTGAGAAGGGCCCACGGAAAAGTAATATTTAATTGTTGGGAATTTAATAACTTTAATTTTTAAAACAATTACAAAAAGAGAATTTCAGCACAATTTTAATGAAATCTTCATAACTGTAACAGATAAATATTTGGACTCGTAATAGATAACAAGTTTACCGGCAGTGTAAAGTAGTTCCCCCTAGCGTGAAGCCAAAATCCTATTTCACGGTATGTAATTAGCTAGAGAAAGGACTTGAAAAATTGTAAAACTACAGAGATTAATTCTGCAGTTAATAGAGAGGACTCACGAGGGAAAACTAGATTAAAAGACATATTTTAATTTTTTCTTCGAAATTACATCTTGATTTTCTGTAATTGCAGTGAGAAAAATCAATGGAACCGTGGATAGTAAGATTCTAATAGTTTGCAGTTTCTATTTCATATTCATTAAAAAGATAGTAAGATTCTATTTTTTTATTTCTATATATTTCAAAATTTCTATTTTTATTTATATTATATTTTTCATGAATTTCAAAAAAATATATAATATAATATTTAATTTACTAACTTTCTTTATATATATATATGGTTAAATTTGTAATATACATGTCATTTTGACATTTAAATTATAATTTTTCCTATCAATTATGACGGTCATATTTTAAAAGTGACTATATTTTGACGTCTAAAATGACTAAAAACGTTTAAACGCTTTACAAAATCCAACCTGGTTTCCATTATGCATCACCTCTATTGGTCTAAAGATCATGATAAATTGGGGTTTATATATCAAGATCTGAGCCTAGCCAATCAACTATATTATTGATTTTTTTATTACGTATTTTTAGAGTAGCAGAACAATTCTAAGATGAATTGAAGAAACATACTGATTTTTTAAACAAAATTTATAGACAGAGAAGAGGGGATGACCAAGAAAATAGGTAGGATTTTTTAACCCATGAAGAACTCTCTTTTATTTTAGACTTATACAATGAACTTCAAGAATTTGTAATAAGGGCATTGTCTTCTCCTAGTACTTAGAGTCCATAAAAATGACCTCAAAAATAAATAGGTATAATAGATTTCTGAGCTCTTCAATCTAATCCAACATAATCATTTTGGAAATTCAAAGAAATTGATATTATTCGTAAACGATATTACATTGAAAAATGAATGTTTTTGTTATTAGAAATTATGGAAAGGCTCAATAAATGTATAATTTTATGAAGGTAAAGAAATATAGGTAAATACAACAGTTCAGTGAGTTTGAATGTAGGAAAATAGACAATAATAACAGAAAAACTTTTCAATTCAATGCAGAAAATATACACTTAATGCACTGAAATTATAGTATAGTAGCTCATATTCTTAGAAAAAATACAACATATTCTTTCTGTTGGTGATGTATCTGACCGGAGTTGTCATGTATTGGCTCTGTCTAGGCCATGATTACAACGCCACTGCCTTCACTGCAATACAGTGCATTCAAAACCAGAATATATGAAGAAAATATTAATGGTGAAAAAATCGGAGTTCGTTTGTCTAGTAGTAGCAGGAAAACCTACCCACACAGGTGAAACAGGGTTCTTATACTGGAAGATAATTAAGTGAGAAAAAACACCAATGGAGTTTTCATGTTGAAGCGCCACAAATCTGTAACCCATCTACTATTGATCAATTTCTTCCAATATGTAGAGCTAATGGGTTAACGGAGAGTCAAAAGACCGAGTCAGTGCATAAACTATGCCAATGGTTTCAGGATTAATTCAAACCACATAATGATCTACAAATTTTGGTCAACAGTTATCATTATCAGGTATAAAAGTTCATGATCAATTTTATTCTATACGCTCACATAGACGATATAGTGAAAGCGTTTCCATCGTATTGCGAGTAAATAACCTCTTTACAAATTCCTAATGCCATTTTTAAACACGAGGATTTCATGTGGACTTGTCCTCGCCTTTCGTTACCTCACAAAAGCAGAGATGAAAAGGATTACACAGTGGGAGGTAATTCTCTGTGAATGTTATGTAGTTGATGCATGTCATAGGTTCTTTCTAACATAAAGTTCATGCCTTATCATCATAAATGAAATCCTATAATGCTTGGATTGACTCTAACACTATATACAAAAATCGAATTGTGTGTGAGATAATTTATTTTGTATTCCCTCGTATTTCATTATGCCTAAGTTTCACTATTTTGTTGGAACTAGATATCGTTATTTGCATCTTAAAAGCTATATACTTTGCATGGCCTCCTTTGATATCGATATGTTGTTAATAAAAGCCTTCTTTGGGAGTCTTATAGGCATCAATTATTAGTGGCTTCACCCATCAATTATTAGTGACTTCACTATCTCCCTAGTGAACCTTTGAGTAATTTTTAGAGCTTGAACATGCATTAATCATTCATTGAACATTGATAATAAATGACTTAAGATTAATTATAATTGTTTTTCCTTCTTATATTAAGGAAAATATGAATCAATTTTTGGTTATATCTTATGATTTAAAGTATATCTATAATAATTAATTTACCATTCTATAGATTTAGAAGTTCATTTTTTTAATCTACAACCTTATATATCCTCTAAAATGGAAGTTGTTTTATTATGCATATGATTCTTTTTATGATCTTTTTCTACGCTTTCTTACTTTGGAACAAGAATTTTCTCATCCAAAAGAATCATTTTCTTCACATATTGATGATTTTGTCCTTACTAAAGAATTTGATACAAGTTTTATTATTGATTCATCATACAATTCTATTCAAGGTCTTCCATAGAGGAAATAATTTCTATCATACAAATTAGTACTAGACAAAATGCACCCATGAGGCCTCCAAATACTCCTATGTAGAAACCACTTGGCTTTGATAAATCTTGAGATTGACCAAATAATATTTGTCTTATCTTAATGGAAAATCACCTAATAAATTTACCATCTAATGCTCATTATCCTCCTTGTTGGCTTGAGCAAGGAAAAGTTTGGTTTTTTGCACCTTTCATGACATTAATGGACATTGCGACGATGATTATTATCCATTAAATATGAATCTCAAGAAATGTCAAGACAAGGGAATTATCTATGTTGACATGCACTATACTTCATCTGGTGAATATTTTTCTCCTCCTCTCGAAGTGTCACTTTTTGAAAACCACAATCTCCCATGAAATGTTTTTTGGAGACTCATTAGTTTCTTGGTCCATTATGGGAGATGTTTCTCAAATAGGATCCTCTCTTATTTTCCCATATCAATCTCCTATGTTTAAATGGGTTGCTAAAGATAATATGTTTATTTTACAAGCTAATAAAGCAAAAATAAATACCGAGATATGTCATTCCCTATATTTTTAATGAATTTAACACACAAAAACACATTTTTTTAATGAATTTGATTGGATGAATTTCTTTTACTTTTTTCAATTTTTAGCATTGTTTAGTTTGAAATATTTAAAAGAACATGTTAATGAGAATGTACAATCAATTTGAATGTGCAAAATAGTTATTTTTTTGTAGTCAAATCAAATCACATGACACGTGACATAATACAAACACAAAGAAAATAAGAAACAATCATGGTATGCATGCAATTGTGTATGCACATTTAAAAGGTTTCATTTAACCGCATTTACTTATCACCACCTCTACTGTGTAAAAGAAGAAAGATAAAATTCTCCTACAGAAATTCATTTTAAGGAATTGCATTCACCGCGTAAGTCAATCTTTCAATATATCAAGTGTAAGGATACAATACTCATATTCACTGTGTAAGTCGATCTTTCAATATATCAAGTGTAAGGATACATTACTCACTATGAGTAATGTACCTAGTTACTCACAAAAGGAAATATGAGTAACATTCCTTATGGAAAACACACATATAAATGGTATGCATCTATACACATGCTAGCAATCATAACTCCTTATAGATATAAGAGTAGGACGATCAGTCCTAGATCTTTAGAATAATTATGCATGTGTTTAATTCTTCTTGGTTTGATGATTGGGTAAGTGCAGCAAGTTGGTGGACAAAAAGGGGTCATAAGTGGATGTCATATTGCAAAAAATAGTGAAATCTCAACTTGTAGGGATTATTAGCAATACGTGCACTAAAAATTAGAAAAATATATATATATATATATATATATATATATATGAATCGTAGCATCCGAATCTAGTTTCTAAACTACTATTTTTTTTAAAAAGGACAAGTTTAGCTATATTAAACACTTAAAATTATATGACTTGGTTTTTTTTTTGAAAAAACCTATAAGATTGTAGTCCGTTTGCCGCGATTTGGATGACCAAATCTTGTTATTTTTTTTTCATTTGGTGAAAAGTTAGATGTAGTTGTCTATCTTGGGATGGATTTTATTTTGTATTTTTTCGAGCAATATTTTTTTATGATTTTTTCCATGAAAGTGGTCTAAAAGATTTAGAAAACGGAGGGCTTTCCATTTTCCCGCCATAACTATATCAAAAATATTGAAATCAAATATATATATTTTTAACGTTTATAGAATTTCTCCACGCTTGGGATGGTATAAGTTATATCACATTTTGATACGTGAAACAAAAGTTGCATTCTTAAACGTAGACATGAACATTCGGAAAAAAATGTCTTGAAGACCTATTGTTAGTAAACAATTGTAAAATGATATTTATCTTATTCTATTCACTTTAAAATCATTATAGTTACGAAGTTAATGTTTCTCCCCTACGCAATGACACCATTTTTGTGAAATGTTTTCATTTTTCAGCAATATGGTTCAAGTCTCATGGAAGAGAAAATTTGAAGTTTTTGACCTTTTACACTTCATAATGACCTTCCATAGCTTTGGTTGGGGCAAAACAAAGATTTCCCAAGCCTTAGGTTCAGATTCGATGATACTGATAAAATCATGAAGCGTGGTTTACAAACTGCGATCATGGGTTTTAAAACAAGAACCATGATCACACTTTATAAACCGCGAGCTTAGTTTATAAAGTATGTAATCGCAGTTTGTAAATCATATTTACACACATCCCAATGTTCTAATTGTTGGAATAATTAATACATTGTTTATCTTAGTTATATATAACCAACCTATCGATTCATGGTGGTTACCTCCTAACTCAATTCTCTCCTCGTATTAATACACACTTCATTGTGAATAAACTCATTTAGACATTTCTACATTCGGTTCTCTGCTAACAGTGGTATCAGAGCGTGGAAGTGGGAGTAGCACACTAGAGTAGCATGGAGGATAAATTTTGTTTGGTGCAAGAGCATGGAGGAATAAAACGCGACC
Source organism: Taxus wallichiana var. yunnanensis (assembly GCA_018340775.1). NCBI lineage: Eukaryota > Viridiplantae > Streptophyta > Pinopsida > Cupressales > Taxaceae > Taxus > Taxus wallichiana. The sequence goes on from CM031238.1 coordinate 826,336,508, forward strand.
TGTCCTGACTACCCACCAATCTCTGCGTGAAGACCTATTTTGGATCTGGTGTTGCTACTCTCCCTGCACTGGTGATTGAAGGACCTAGTCACCGCTTTCGGATTGGCATTTGGAAAAGATTATTGGCAGACCTGTTTGACTTGTAGCATTTCCAGATGCAATAAAGAAAGTGTGCAGACCAAAGCAGATCGATCTGGAGGAGTGGACACATTAAAAGAGGGAATGTGTGAAATCAACTTGGCACCCGCATTGCAGAGTATATCAGGCATTAAAATTAGATCCGGAAAGGTGTGCCAGTCTTACATTCCCATAGAGCACTCGTTATTCTTGCCCTGTCTTCCGTAAAGACCAACTCCCTGCGTCGACATGTTGTCTGAGATTGTTACACCTACTTACCCTCTCGAATTATAGAAGTGCATTTGCTAAAGAATACGTCTTTCTGCTACCTTTCCACAATGGATAAGTGTTTGTTGTTTCCATCAAGAAAGCAGATAGAGACCCATTGAAGAAAACAGAGACAACGTCTATTATAGACTATTCAACAATTTGGCTTGGAGGAAGAAATATGTAGCGGGCGAGGAGATCTGCTTGGCAGAGGATCAAGTCCTAATCCAGTGAGATGTGGCTATTATGGTCACCATCAAATCTGATTTTCAATAATCCGTGAGATGAAGACATGCCCATAGTCAAAGAATTTAAAAGGAGAATGCATCACCAAAGAGGGAGAAGAGAGCATGTGGCAATGACCACTGACCAACTTATCAACACTATGTGTGGAGTCTGGCATGAGTGGCATCGACCACCGAAAGCCTGTGTATGCGTTGGTAGACTCCTTCCCCCAACATCTTCTCAACTGTGGTTCGCAGACCAAGCAATACATTAGCAAGTGCATCATACAAAAGATCAAGAGACATGTGGAATTTGTTTGAATCAAATCGAACAAAATGAGATTAAGCCCCTTCATTCATTCATCAAATTTGCTATTGAAGATGGACGCGAATAACCACTTGCCTATGATCCCATGCAATGATGCGAGAACATGAAAGTCATGCCCAAAGATGTTAAGCAACATCATAAGCAACCATACGTACGTGTCGCATTTGAGAGAGCCGAATTCAAGCCCATAAGAGCGTCGGTATCTACTCTTTGTCGGTCTCCAAAACTTGCAATTCAAGGACATAATGAATCGAGTCTTGTTCGATAGACGGAGAAGAGTTGTGTCGATCCGTATAACAAATGTGAGATTAAATGCCCTCGGCACATCTGTGGCGCACCACACGAGCTTTCGAGCTCACTTCTTCATCTATTTTTTTACAAATGAGAGCACATCTGTTGTAGAGATTCAAGAAAATCCAGACAAAGTCCTTGTTACAAGAAGCAAATAGGACATGTTGCGACATAACAAGATGATGAATCTGGGGTAGATTTGTAAAAACAATGTATTAAGGGGGGGAATGTTGGCATAATTAATACATTATTTATCTTAGTTATATATAACCGACCTATCAGTTACAGGTGGTTACCTCCTAACTAAATTCTCTCCTGTATTAATACACACTTCATTGTGAATAAACTCATTAAGACATTTCTACATTCGGTTCTCTTCTCGCTAACACTAATTACCATGTGATTTTCTCAATGTTTGACTTTACAAAGAATTACTGTGAAATTATGTCATTTTCTGCACGTTTTTCTTATCACCAGAAGTAAAACATCATGGGAGACAAGAAACAAAGTCAAAAAAGGAAGTCATTAAGTAAAAAATACCAAACAAATTAGAGGCAAACAAATTTCAAAATGTTGAGTGAATGTGAAATCTTCATGAATCAAGAAGAGGTTCATCTTCAACCCCTACTATTGTAAGCAATGAGGAAACAGATCTAATGTTTCTACTATCAATGTTGAAGTTGAATTAAATACTCGTGATGAAGATGTTTTTATTGTCAATGTTGAAGAAGAATTAAATACTCGTGATGTAGCAAATGTTGAAATTGAAGGAGACAATGAAAATGTGAATAAGGAAATTTAGGTTGAAACTGTAGACAAGAAAAATTTGACAAAAACACCTCCTAGGATTTTCCGTAAGAAACCTAATTATTTTATTGAAATTGATGAAAACATTTTGAAACCAATGTGTGACAAACTTTCTGAATGGAAAATCAGAAGAAAAGCCACTGAAATTTAGGATAATCATTTTGAAATTTTAAATGATTCCCAAAGATGTCAGTTGTTGGTTAGTTTGATGAAATTGATTAAAATGAGACCTACATTAAACACCTTAGGATTGATAACATCTAATATACGTGGTCAAACCTCTACAATTGTTGAAAACCTTCATGATGCATATCACACTGTTGGTGTCAAGAGATGCACTAGGGATAATAATATTGTGCGTCGTGTACTTGCTACTAGTGTTGTAAGTGAATCAATAAAAACAACGTTTGATTATGTAAACAAGTCGAATGTTGTAAGTTAATTGAAAAATTCTAATGAAAGTAATTGAAAGACGTAATATCCTTCAATCACTCAATAACACCGATTTTTGGGCATTTTCTGCTAGAGCACCGCATAAGGACAAATATAATTATGATGCTATAAGAGAAGTTGTTATTCAATTTTGGCATGATAACACTAGAGTTTCACCTAATACAAGAGATGTTGTAAAATAGAGAGTTGGTTCTACTAATCGCAAACCACATCCAAAGCATTTCTTAGATATGACTCAAACTCAATTTTTTTGTAAGTTTGAACAAGAGCATCTAGAAATTAAAATTAGTCAACATTTTTTTGAAATGTTGAAACCATTCTATGTGAAAATCAACCACGCTTGCACCACTTGTTGTAGGACAACATGTTGAATTTGCGATGCATTATGCTAAATTTTTATGTATTCATTCTATTTTTCATTCTAAAACTATGTTATCGAATGTGGTGTTCAAATTCCACCAATATCTTCTAGGGATTTCATTCCTACGATATTTTGTGAAAAAGAAGTTGGACAATTTTTTATAGTCAAGATTGTTTAGATGGAAGTTGTGGTACATGTGGCGGATTACCTAAATTGAAAAGTTGCATCCATGAGTAAAATTGAAGGTGCAATAGGACATAATTTAGTTGAGTTTGATAAATATAAATCAGTTGCATACCAGTTGAAAGATGGAAAAGAGTCTAAACGGTGTGAGCTAGTTACAGAACATATGCCTATTTTTCAATTTATGAGAAAATTTAAGGATGAAATTGTTTATGAGTATGCTAGGAATACACACAAAGCTCGATGGTTGGATGAACAGTTCAAGATATGTAAAGACACATTTCCTATTGGTACTATTGTTTCAATGGTTGATTTTATAGAGAATTACACATTGCAACCACAAATGGAGGTTCAATCACAATATTACAACTCAGTATAAGTTGCCATTTTTGTGCATATAACATTTATACATTCTCCTGACAATATAGATAATGATCGAAATTTTTTTAAGAGAGTACCACTTTTATATCAGTGATGATCATACTCATTCTACTTGAATTTGTGCAAGGGTGTTTCTAGTTATTTTATGGAAACTTGTCTGATAGGGACATCCACTTCAAACAACATTATATATGGTCAGATAATTACACGTCTCAGTTTAAGAATGCACGAATGTTTTATTGGATGAGCAGGATGCACGTCAAGATGGGTGTGCAACATATTTGGATTTTCACTGAGGTTGGACATGGAAAAGGAGAGCATGACGGTGTAGGGGCATGTGTGAAAAGAGCTCTTACAAGAGAAGAGTTGAAGTACAAATATGGTGCTAAATTGAAAGATGAAAAGAGCATAGTGGAATGGTGTATTGACAACATGGCTCGAGGTTCTCAAGAAAATTCCACAGTTCGCAGATATTTTTGGTTGATAGAGGAACAAAAATTTCTAACTATGAGGATTGTATGACACTCATTGGGTCTAGTGATATGCACTTATTTTGTAGCTCGATGCTACTTCATGGGCCACATGGACAAGAAATTTGACATGTTTTTGTGCATCTTGTATCAAATTTTCACTTGTTGAGTGTGATTCACAAGAATGGGTGGATGGATGGATTTGTAGGCCTCTAACTCGCTTCCTAGTTATCAACCTCCAAAGGCATTACGACTTGTTTCTACAGATGAAGTTGCAACATCCAAGGACTTTGAAAAATTTTGATTTTGGTGTGACAAGGTAATTATGGTTATTTACAATTTTTGTATTGAGTTATGTCCATTGAAATTTTAATATGTACAATTTAAATTTGAGTTGAAACCTTTTTTTAGGACATGTGTTTGTAGTTATTACAACAAAAGACAATGAAGAAGGAACAAACTATTTCTTATGTCATTGCATTGAGGAAAGAAAGAAGTTGACTTCTCCTGTTATAGATGGTGAAGATATTGAGTACCCTATAGGGTCAATGGTAGTTCTAAACTTGGCTTCGATGGTATCCATTAAAAACTCCTCTATTTGGGTGTTTGAAGACTTTGAGACACACACAAGAAAATACTCTTATATTCGCATCTAGTTCTAGTGAAAATATTCAGCTATATAGATATCGAGGAAGGCCTAATAACAAGATTCTTTGGAAGGTTCAAGAGTCAGATCATGAAGCAATCATGTCTGCTATTCAGAGTAGATCCGATCCTAATGGTTCATTGGAATGAATTTACAATGCTCATGTTTGGTATATATAATTTCTTTGATATAATTTCTTTGGTATATATAAATTTTTAGTTAGATAAATTTAAGTTCATATATTTTATTAAATTTGTGTATTTTGTATATATCTAGTATGGTTTTGATTTGAAACTTAAATTTCTTTGACTAACACTTTTATGTGCAGAGTTAGTGGTGCCGAAAAATATTTCCACCTTCGTGGTTGACACTATTAGTAGAGAATTATAAATTCTCAAGCTAAGAGAAGCTTTCATTATTTTACAAGAAAAAGAAAATTAACAATGCTTTATGTACCATGGAGGGGGTTCTGGAGGGGGGGTTCTTGGCTTGGAGGAGGTAGCCTAGAAGGACTTGTAGCTTATAGAACTAAAATGACACCTCCCCAAGTGTTTACAAGACCATCCCTATGCATGTGCATAGTCGGTTTGGTGCCACAACCCACCATTTGATAAATATCTTTTGACACTAGCTCAAAAACTGCACTATTACGTGCATTTGCAAAACAATAGGGCAGCAAGAGCACCGATTGGAGAAGGAAAAAAATGAGATAGGATATTGTAGAGGGTCCCTATGCTAAGGTGTAGGATTAGATGAGACATCTCTAGGTGCCACAGTGCGCGTAGCCACCCATCGAAGTTGAATGATGTTTTGGTCTCAGGGCTCTTAAGGGACTACACCCAAACGAGGTAGCCTGGAAGCAAACGACGTTGTCACGCATCAAATAACACCTCCTCTAGCATTCACCTAACCACCCAAACATTTCGCACATAGTCGGTTTGGTGCCATGACCCACCGTTTGCAAAATATACCGTTTGACATCCTTACACTATCTCAAACTACACTATTTGGCGTGTTTGCAAACAATAGGGCAACAAGAGCACCGATTGGAGAAGGAAAAAACCAAGACATACTATTGTAGAGGTCCCTAGTTGAGGTGTAGGATCAAATGAGACATCCTTAGGTGCCACAGAGTGCATGTAGTCACCCATCGAAGTTGAACGATTTTTTTGGTCTCAGGGCTCTTAAGGGATTACGCCCGAACGAGGTAGCCCGAAAGCAACGACGTTGTTGCACACAAAATGACACCTCCTCTAGCATTCACCTAGCCACCCGATGTGTTTCGGCAGTAGTTGGTTCGGTGCCATGACCCATCGTTTGCAAAAATATACCGTTTGACATCCTTACACTATCTCAAACTACACTATTTGGTGCATTTGCAAACAATAGGGCAGCGAGAGCACCGATTGGAGAAGGAAAAAACTAAGATATGCTATTATAGAGGGTCCCTACTAGAGGTGTAGGATCAAACGAGACATCCTTAGGTGCCATGGAGTGCGCATAGTCACCCGTTGAAGTTGAACAATTTTTGGTCTTAGGGCTCTTAAGGGACTACACCCGAACAAGGTAGCCCGGAAGCAATGACGTTGTCACACACCAAATGAAACACCTCCTCTAGCATTCACCTAGCCACTTAGATGTGTCGGTGCATTCGGTTTGGTGCCACGACCCACCGTTTACAAAATATACCGTTTGACATCCTTACACTATCTCAAACTACTATTTGGCGCGTTTGCAAACAATAGGGCAGTGAGAGCACCGATTGGAGAAGAAAAAACCAAGACAGACTATTGTAGAGGGTCCCTACGCTGAGGTGTAGGATCAAAAGATGTCCTTAGGTGCCACGGAGTTCGCGTAGTCACCCGTCGAAGTTGAACAATTTTTTTGGTCTTAGGGCTCTTAAGGGACTACGCCCTAAATGAGGTAGCCGGAAGCAACGACATTGTCATGCACCAAAATGACACCTCCTCTAGCATTCACCTAGCCACCTGGATGTGTCAACACAGTTGGTTTGGTGCCACGACCCACCGTTTGCAAAATATACCATTTGACACCTTTACACTTTCAAACTAAACTACACTATTCTGCACATTTGCAAACAATAGGGCAGCGAGAGCACCGATTGGAGAAGGAAAAACCGAGACAAGATATTGTATAGAGGTCCCTACGCCAAGGTGTAGGATCAAATGAAATGTCTCTTAGGTGCCACTGGAGTGCTGCGTAGTATCACCCATCAAAGTTGAATAATTTTTTGGTCTCAGGGCTCTTAAGGGACTACGCCCGAACGAAGTAGCCTAAGCAATGACGATTGTCACACACCCAAATGATATTTCCTCTAGCATTCACCTAGCCACCTAGATGTGTTGGCACAGTCGGTTTGGTGTCACGACCCACCGTTTGCAAAATATACCATTTGACATCCTTACACTGTCTCAAACTACACTATTTGCAGCATGTTTGCAAACAATAGGGCAACGAGAGCACCGATTGGAGAAGGAAAAAACCAAGACATGCTATTACAGAGGGTCCCTACGCCGAGGTGTAGGATTAAACAAGACATCCTTAGGTGCCATGGAGTCATAATTGTTGAAAAAGTTGTAATTGTTGAAAAAGTCACAGATTCTTCTCAGAAACAAAAAAAGAAGAAAAATAACAAGAACAAGAAAAAGAAGAAATTTGTAGATTCTTCTCCTTTGCAATAGGTTCCTCTTCAACAAACTCATTCCATTTTCAACAACTTTTTCAACAAAACAATTATAACTTTTTCAATAATTACAACTTTTTCAACAATTACAACTTTTTTTTCAACTTTTTTCAACAATTACAACTTTTTCAAGAAATTGTTGAATCAAAAATTGAAAGAGAAGAAGAAGATGGTTATGCAATTATTGGTTATTGTGAATACTCACCCAACAAAGATCCTGAATAATCCATAGATGATATGAATAGTTACTCTTGTTTAGTGTTCACCACTCATAAAAAAAAAATAAGCCTCTTCTTCTACTTCCCAAGCAAAACACTTTAATCCTCAAATGGTGAATCGATAGAAAAAAAAAAAAAAAGAGGAACATCATTTCCTACTTCTATGGGGTCATCCAAGAAGAATCCTAATACTACTTTAGCCAAGACTCCATCTACCTCTTTGAGTAAGTCTCTTTCACCTCCTCTTGTCAAATCGATTTCTATTTCAATTATTCCTAAGAATGAAAATCCTACTCATGTCAAGGATTCCACAGTTCCTAATGTGCCTACCACTTCCTCATATTTTTACATCAGTGACCATTTTAAGAAAGATAAAATTCAAATATCTGAATATGAGTACATAAAAAAACACCCCAAGCATTTTGATAAACTCATCTAGTTTATCAAAGGAAGTAGTAAAAATACATGTTCCAAGAATCCTACCAACACTAAAGAATCACTTCCCACTCCTAGAACCACTCATTCCTAGAACCTTCTTTCCTTAAAATCCTCCTCTTCTAGGAAATAAGAACCTTTCTATCTTTCCTTGTTGGTCAATGGGTATAAATTGAATAATTGCATTATTGACTCCGGCGCCTCTGACAATGTCATGCTTATAAAATTTGCTAACTCTATTGGTATTACTCTCATCCCTACTATTGGCCATTGTTACTACATGAAAACAAAATAATTACCTCTTTTTGGCCAAGTGAAAGATTCTCAAGTAGAATTTGTAGACTTCCCTGACAAGAAAATCAAGATGGAAATACTTGTGGAAGACATGCTAACTACGTATGGTATATTGTTGAGCCAAAGTTTCTATCACGATATTGGTGGGGATATAAAGATGGATTGGTCATACACCACCATACTCATCAATGGTAAAATGAATAATATCCTTCTGATAAATAAAATTAAATACACAGTTCAAAAACCAAATGACCCAAGGGAAGACATCTTATTTCAAGATTCAAGGTATGAAATATTTTTCATGACTTAAGAGGAAAATGATAAGTTTCCCATGTTGATGGAGGAATACACATGCTTCCCTTAATTTCTTAACAATTGTACCATGCAATGTTGCACCATAGTAACGTTATATTCATATATGTTGCACCATAGTTTTTAATTTTAAATCAAACATACATATAGAACTAATATACATAGAATATACATACATAGAAGGATATCATGTGTAATGAATTCGAATCAAACATAGAAGTAATATCGTTATGAAAACCAACACATGGATATATAATGTATCAAACTAAGTGTGTTGAACGCACATCTCTGAAAATATAAGTTCATAACATGTGTACATCTCGAACTAAGTGTGTCATACATATAGGACCACATGTGTACATCTTGAACTAAGTGTGTTATACATATAGGACGCGGTAAAGCTATATATACAATGTCCTATGAAGAATATGAACTAGGACTATGAAGAATCATGAACTAGGACCATATATATATATATATCTATGTATATATATCATCCAGTCCTATGAATAATCTAATCATGAAACATCTTCCCTCTCTTCACCCTACTAGAAGTAGCATGTCCACGACCTGGGGATGTAGTGGAGGGAGATGCCACTACGGATTTCATCCATGTGGTCCTAGGCATCTCTAAGCAGGGTCCTGCAACCTAACTCCATGCACATTCATAAACAACAAGTTTTTAACACCCATATTTTTAAAATACATTCAAATTTAGAAACTTAGAATTTAGTTAAAATGCATGTGAAATCTTACCAATGTCATGATCCTATCAATTTGTCATTGATGCGTGTGTGGGGGACAACAATAGAGACTCACGAGGGTAAGCTACATACAAATAATTAAATTTCAAATTAAATATTTCATGTACAAAATTTGATATTGTAGATTTAAGTAATAAGAAATAATTCCTAAATAAATTTAACAAATTTGAAAAATTGTACCTCAATTAGTGGATCTACGAGATGCTTATGGCAAGTATCTACAAAGTAGCCTCCACATTCTGCATATATATGAGGAGTCTCTCTGCATAGTCATAAAGCTATATAAAAACATGTACAAATCAATATTAATCTACATGACTGCCACATAATAGAGCCAAAGCATAATCCACGTGAACTTCCACAATTAGAAACAAAGTGTAAAGAGAAACTAACTTACGTAAAAGTCACGTGAGGCGTGCCAGTAGCCTCAATTCCTAGAGAAGATGATGACCCACTAGGCTCCTGCATATAAAAGACAAACATATATTAATATGTACATGTATAGGTGAAACATTATAATAATAAAAGTGCACAATCAAATGAAATTTGAAATTTAAGTACAACTTGAAACTTACGTTTGTAACATGCCCAACTGTAGTAGCTAGCATGTCGATGCTGATGTTTCCTTCATCGACTCTTGCTATTTAAAATAAAATAAAAATTAGTTTTTACATGTATGTACATAACGTACAATCAAATACATATATATTAAAATCTCAAACATGAATTAAACTATTATATATATATATATATATAAATATTTATTTGACATTTACCTGTGAAAGACCAAGATCCTTTGCACCAGTTCAAAAACATCACCATCATCTCATCTAGAGAAAAGAAATCATGTGATCCAGCAAATGATGTCTCACCCGCAGTGCATACGGCACCACATGATCCATAATGGTGTGGTGCGCTAGAACTGACGCCTCCACCAACATCACCAGATGCAATCTGCTCACTATGTTGGGTCAGAGTGTCAGTGAGCTCCCTCAATGCATGTAGTGTGTCAATCTCCACAACCTCCTTCACTATAGGAGGGATAACTGAAAGGCAGTGGGGGTTTTGGGGCATGGGGATCCTTGGTTGACCTACGCGTGCACCAGGTCTACTCTGTGCAGAGCCACCACCTCACCCATAAAAATCAAAAAAGTCAAAATAATTTGGGACCTCATTAAGCATGAACTCGCAATATAATTTCTTCAAAAAATAGAGAGGAACCTCATTGTTGTTGCATGGTGGATAATCAAAAACCATCCACCATCGGTCCCAAAAATTGTTCTTGATTCGGTCATCATGGCACCAATGGATTGGGAACCGTTTGCAAGTAATCTGCGGGGGGCATTGGTTCTTGGGTCAGTAAATAATGCACAAATGCGGTCTTTTCCAATTTTTTATCTTTTACGATTGCATGGGATAATTTATCTACATACCACCACCTACAATCACCTCTAAAGGTATTCCATCTATCTATTTGGTTGGTTGTGAGTCAACTTCGCCAATCAATGTTTGCAATGTGTTGGCTAAAGTCATGCAGGACGGATTTGTGGCATGATTTTGTCTTATAGTCTGAATAAGGTTCTCAATGACAATTTTATTTTGTCGATTCTTCCAACGATATCAACTTGTGTTCCTGTTGGTTCCGTGGGGATGAAAGCCACAGCCACGAGAGGCGGATCTATGTTTGGAGGAGGGTTTTGCGGAATGTTTGGAGGGTTTTGAGGATTGTTTGGAGGTTTTGAGGAATATTTTGAGGTTTGCAGGATTACGAGCTTGCCGAGAAACTAACAAAACAAAAAAATTGTATACATAAACAAAAATTGAAAAACCCATGAAAATCACAAAAAAAACCTAAAATGCAAACAAATTGATCAAAATTAAGGGCTTACCTCTTTGTCTTGGCGGGCATGGTTGAAATTATCATGATTTAGAAAAGTCAAAGTAAATTTTAGGGGGTATTCAAAGTGCGAGTGCAAAGGTCTAGGAGAAATCGCGGTTGGAAAAGGAAAAATGGGGAAAATGAAGAGTCGCGGTTTTTGTCTCGAGAGGACCACAATCACGGTTTTAGGTTTGAAAATCATCGAACCTATAAAAATAATTACGCAATGTGGTTTAGAAACCGCGATCACGGTACCTAAATTTCGGGTTTTTATGTCCACTTAATTGTCCACCAACTTGCTACACAACCGATCAATGTAAAATAATTTAACCTATCTTGAGGGTTACCAATACGACAACCCTAAGCTAGTCAAATGTTTATAGTTTTGCCTACCTCTTAGGTAGCCTACATATTTGAGCATTAAAATCAAGCTCGATGTAGTTCTCCATTAGAATGGGTACACCACCTCTTCCACGAGACATTGCCTCTTATAATTGGTTATACGATCTATTTCGTGATTGAGTATTATGAATCCAAGATACTTTTATAAGATCAAGCATTTGAACTAATATGTTCCTTGTTACTTTCACTAGAAATAATATTATGATCTCCGTGTTTTATCTCTTCTAATTTCACATTGTCGTATAGAGTGAGTTCAAAGGCACTTCAACAATCAAGTTTATAGACCACTTGTTAGGGATTTAACAACCATTTCTTGATTCACAAAGAGTTGTTTTCTCTACTATCTAATAAGTTATTTTGTTTCGAACAATTAATAACACTCACCCTAGCTCTATGATAGAGATAAAACCTTCTCTGTTATTATAATCTAATAATTAATTTTTCTCAAACCAATCTAAAAATGCCATCCGGAATTATATATTTTTTCCATAAAATTTGTTAGTAAAAATTTAAATTAAATTAATAAAATTTATTTTACCTCATTAACTAATAATAATAATAATAATAATAATAGGTTTTTATAGTCCACGATGTCAGGGCCTGTTTTTAAACGGGTCTACAAGTGGCTTATAGCATATGGGACTACTTCGTACTCACATGCGGGAGGCAACTAACTTAGCTACAAACGAGGCATACATACACTACCCCCCACAGGTCTTGAACTTGTGACCTCTATTTCAAGAGCACGTGTCCTTCACCATTGAACAAGGGTTTATTTTTAGTGAGCCACCGAGGTATAAAGTTTGAAAAATTAGAATTTTAGAAAGCTTTATGTTTTTAAATTTTCAGAAACCGTCTGACCAAATTTCTCGGCAATCTTGGGCGAGTTATTTTCGCCCAAATTTCTGTGAAGAGGAGTTGTCTGTTGGATCGTTCACTTAGGGTTTCTTTTTGTTTTATGTTTTTTTGTTATTGTTTTCTCGCATGGTATGATCACAGGACAACATGGCATGGCAGATTAATGAAGAATGTACTGATATTCTCATCAGGTTTTGCACTAAACGCTTTGGGGACTCGAAAAATACGAAACAAGAGTATGTTACTCCGATACATGGAGATGCAGGTCGGTCATTTGTATCTTTTACAATGTTTATCATGGAGGAGTTTCAATTTCGTCTGCAGTTGAAAGATTTATGGAAATCTTTAGATATTATTTTGAATCAATGGCGTAAAAATTTGGTCTCCATCTCAATTACTGGAATAGAAAATCTAATACTTTTTTCCTTTAAGCTATAAGGATACTTCACTAGATACACTAAGAACATTATAAAAATACATTAACCTTTTTCTAGGCACGCCATGGGGTTTTAGGCCAGTAAATATTCAATTAATTTCTTTAACATTGGTTACATACATCATTGATCATAGTTACAGTGTCGTTTTATCTCTATCAAGCATGCAAAGTTTCTCAGAGCTGAAGAAGAGTTAGTAGAATCTGAAAACACAACAGGGGAATGAAACGAGAGCTTGGAGAATCAGAGAAGCCCTCTGAACTGAGCCGTGTTAATTATTTGATGAAAAAGTTGGAGATTAGGCATTAGAAGGCCAAGATCATACAAAATGTTTGTGATGCAAAACTGATAGACGGTAACAAGGAGGATTTCCTATGATGGTATAAAACCCTTTTCTAAATTAGAGCTTCATTTGAAATCGCTATGCCTATCCCTCATGAACCTGTGCAAAAGATTCACCAGTTGAGTCCATCCTTGCTCCCGGCTGGCCTCGAACCCAAAACCCCGTGTTCTATTTCTCGTGACCCACCACCCTGTTGCGCGCTCATGTATGAAATAATATAGCGCCTGTTGTTTTTAAAACACCGCAAATGGTAATTTGACGGAATAGGTAACAACACATTACATTGTTATCTATTCTGGTAACAACACATTGTGTTGTTACCTATTCTATATAGTAACAATGAAATGTGTTGTTACCTATTCCATCAAAACTAACGGCCAAGCGACAGAAAATACTTTTTACCTATTGTGCGAACGTACGTGAGAGATAGGCTCTTCTATCTAAAATTAGATGAAACAAATATGTTGGAAGTAATATTATCTTATGCATCTGAGGGATTAAAATGGCCTCTGATATAATCAGAACTTTGCATTCTTCATTAGATACAATGACTTCTTAAATTTCTTTAGTCTAGGGAATTGTTTCTTATCATTAGTTTAGACCAAAATGTTCTGGTAGACATGTTTTAATTGTTTTTGAATTAAGTTACGAAACTGGTTTCTAGCAGACTAAGAAACTTGGGATATAAATCAACTTGAAAAGTCTGAATAAAAATATTAGTGAGAAACCACAAATTCTGCACATTGTGTAAGGTTATTGATGCCTTATGTTTCTAATGTCCTTGTGCATTCTCTGCTCTTTATTTTCTGTTAGTATTTTTGTCACTTTGTTGTTTCATTGCTTGATGTTTCCTCAAGATGATCTATAGTCCACTACATTACGAATTTGTAGTTAACTGGATCTGACAAGAGCGATGAAGGGCTAGGTCAAGTTTTGTGAAGGTTGACTTTAGTAGTAAGTTTTTTTAACCTTTTTAATAGTGTTATTCTGCCCCTGCAACACAATGGATATCATGGAGGATGCTTCATATGAGTTTCTAGGTTTCCATTTCCACTGGTAATGGTGAAATGATATCCCATGAAGTTATAAAATAATTCAGATTCCAACAAATACCTAAATGGACCATAAAATAATCCAGATTCTAACAAATACATCTTTCATTATCAATTATTTGTTGTCTAGGCTATTATTTCACATTTATAACATAAACATTATGGTCCTAAACTACAACTTAGATACAACTTAGATCAACATTTCCCACTTGTAATGTACATTTGTTATAGCAGTTTAAGCGACCTTAGTGCTCTCACATTAATTATATATATATGTGTGTATGTTAGTCAACATTTTCCACTTGTAATGTACATTTGTTATAAGCTGAGCAAGTGTATAAACAAAAGCAATTTGATAATATAAAAATTTGTTGAACTAGTAAAATCCTGAAATTCCTTTTCATCATGTGGCTTTTTTTTATAGAAAATTTGTGATGTTGCATTCTCTAGAAATAATAGTTTAAAGAAATGGAAAACCACATTTAGTAAAAAAATCATACCAATCCCTAACAGTTCTAATTTGTTTGCTCTTTTAAATAAAATTCTATGAACAGTTTATTTGCATATCATGCACGCCACTTTAGTCAATCTTGTCCAATTTTTTGAATTACTTTTGAAATAAGATACTCAACAGGTAAACAACATTTCTAATATTGAAATTTTGCATTGCAACAAGGGATGAAACAATAATGAATTCATCCATGTTTGGCATTTACTTATGTGAAGGCTCTGCTTAATTGGATATTGTAAAAACTATGTATTTTGCAGACCACTCTTATCTTTTCGTAAGGAGTTAGTTGCAATTTTAGAAATACAATTGAGGTTTTTTTTTAAATTTCAGGTTGGTATGATATGGTTGTATATCAGTTCTGTTACTCTGGCTCGTATGTAATGACATTTTTATGCTTTTCCCATTTAGAAATCTTCTGCAATTTTTTCAACCAGCAACTTATAGACTTAATCATTTTTTCATTTTAACCAAATGTGAAGTAACTAACCAAGTTTCTTAAACATATCTTTGCATCTTGGTTGATTTTTTCATTCCTTTGGTTTATTATTAAAATTTGGACTGTCATAATTTCAATCTTTTAGCATCTTTTTCATTACTCATTACTTTGAAACTTACATTAATATCTTCTTGCATCTTTATTAGATTCTTGTCTTGCAAAGTAAGTTTTATTTATATTAATTTGTATAGAAATTAATTGTTTACACATCTTGTTATTATTTTCTAGGTTTCGGCACAAGTATTTTTCTGAGGGGATGAATTTTTTTATTTATATTTATTTTTGTTAAGTATAGCCATGCTATTTTCTTAATGTAGTTGGTTATATTTTACTAGCAATCGCATGTGTACAATGCAATGTGAACGCCTTAACGTATATTTTATTTGATTTAGAGGGATATTTTTTATTTTTGTAGTTGATTTTGTTTAAACTATGGGTGATTGATTTTGTAAGTGTAAAAATATAGATGAACCACTTCATTTAAAAAGCACAAACATGATGCCTAACCCTTAAAACAATTCAAACTTTGGAAGAAGACTACTATAAATTGCATGGTTATTTCTTGGCATTTTAAAACTATAGGTATTTGTATGCAGATATAATAAAGAAGACATTAAAAATGCGTTGTTGTTGGTTTACATAAAGAAGCGAGAAACAATAAAAATGAAAAATTGAACATGTATGTTGAATAGTGTAATTTTGTAAGTGTAATTTTATGCATTTGAGTGTAGTGGGATTGATCTCTATCTTCCTTGCTAAAATAAATACTCAATTTCTATTAAAACTTCAACGATTTGGTGATGTATCCTAGGGATACATCAATTTGAAGTCATCTTGTCAAATTGGGGTGAAGAATACCTGAGGAATAGAGAAATTCTTACCTAAACCTATAGAAGGAATAATATGGATTCCATTGCAAAAAATATACAAGATATAAAGATTGGAAAAGTTGGAATACTCGATACTACAAAGAATTGTAACCAAGATTTGTGAGTCTTAGGTGGTAAGAACAGAGGCAAGGGGGATCTAGACCCCAAAACTATGGCCTTGGTATCAAGAAAGTATGAATATCCTTCTTTGACAGAGACTGAACCATCTTCCCAAACCTATACTGGAGAAGACATCGATGTGCAGTAAGATCCCTCATATCTGGACCCTCCTCTGAAATGAATTCGTTCCATATTTTGTCTCCAATTTCATTCACTACTCCCATGCACTGAGTGTTGTTGGGATGCAAGAAATCATCTAGAAGAATACCCATGTGTTCATACCAAAGAGATATTCTGAACCCATGGATTTTCCCCCGAGGGGATACATCCATATAAGTATGGAATGGCTTATATGCTTCCATTGCAATCTCAGAGTCCCTTGCCCCATCCATTGATCGTTGGTTGATGTTTGCAGAGCCCAATATTATGTATCCATCATCGATTGTACAATTGTAGACATACACATATAATAAGTCACGATATGCAGAGGAAATGAAATCCTGGATAAAATTATGGACATTGACTAAATACAACAGAAACAATGTCCATTATTCATTAATTTTAGCTTACACTAATCATAGGGAATCCATTCTCTTGAATCTATGACAACTTTTGTATCTGTAGCACTCACAACACTGCTAGTGACCAGGTGGCCATTTGCAAAATAATCATTGTGACTAAATAAAGACCTCTCTGCAAAACTTGGCTCCACCATACATCTCAACATAGCCCATGGTATTTCAAATATCAATTAAGGGATTGAAAGAAAACATAGATGTATATTAAGGATAGTAAGTATTGCAACTTAGAGCCTACCTTAATGTCTGTAATGTCTCCAACTGTAAAGAGGAGGTAGATAGTGAATTCAAATAAATCTAAATTTGTTTAAATTCCCAAATGGTTTATGCTAACCTACTTCAAACTATTTTGATCCTGCATTGTTTGGAGGAAGGTCCATCAAAATTACTCCATGTAGCAATCACCAAATAATCATAGGGAATCCTTGATCATAGACTATAAATAATCAAAAATGAAAAAAATTGAATTGGGTTTGATGCAAAATTCACATACGGATCAATCCGTTGAATTGAAGAGATCTAACGACATGGGCACCTGCAACTCCACCTCCTACCACAACCACCCATTTCATTTTAGCCATGGAGAGATTGGTGACTGTAAATCTAAGTATGAATTCATGAAAGAAGAAGATTGAGATCTAGGCTTCAACTGCGGTTTATAACAAAAATAGAAAATTTGAAATTCTATTTGATGAATATCTTGAATAGGATTTGATGATGGGTTAAGAAGCTTCCTGAATTGTGAACTCAACAATCTTAAAAAAGAGATTCTCTTTAAAAAAATTAATTAGGAATACACCTTATAGAATTTTAGTATTGTCTCTTGGCATATCTTGGTAAAGGGAGGATTGCAATACTTTCATTGTTCCTAAATTTGATGAGTTGTTCTTAGGAAAATGGGAAAATGTTGGCCTCTCATATCATTCAAATTGCTTCAGTACATTGCACTACAGCCCGACTTCCAAAATAATGGCTTGTAATAGACTTGGAATGGGAATCTCTGTAGTTGCTCCCAAAACATTTCTTGGGCAATTATTCTATATTTTAGGGTTGGTCATCTGTCACAAAGAAAAAAAGATGCATCTGTTGTTTGTATTGTATAGTATTTCCACAACATCTAGGTCAAAACTCTAAGAAGCATTTGCCATGTCATAAATTGTCTTTGTAATCAACTGGATCACATAAAAAATCTTATCTCGATGATACTTAATTTCATCAAAATTTCAAATTTCAAACATTTACTGTCATACAAGGATTAACCTTATGAAGTGCTCATATCTTGATTTATAATATGAAAAGGTTCTGAAACCTGCTAAGTCACTGAGGTTGTGGAAGCTTTTGGGTTTTCAGTTGAGGTTCTCTACATCCTTTCATCCCCAAACTAATGGTCACACTGAGGTAGTTAACTACTCATTGGTTCATGCTCTCCACATATTATCATCAAAATCAGCAGTGGGACATTTTTATTCATGTATTGCAGCATAGTTAGAATAGAGCTATACATGTTTTTATGCTGAGAGGCGTTCCTACACTCACATCCGGGGAGTGGTGGAAGACTGTAATGTCTGTGAGTGTGTTACCTTTTATTGGCTGATATTAAAAAAAAAAAAAAGTAATTATATAATAGAACTAATGCAATGTTTTCGAAAAAAGGTAGAGAAGAAACTGTAGAAGAAATAAGAAGCAAAATAAAAGGTAAGAATTTGTATGAATTAGCTCTTTTACATACTACAAAATCACACAATGATGTGGTTTGAAAGAAGAACGTGGACTTTATTTGCAAGTTTTTAAACTGAATTTCCCGTGTGTTGTTAATTAGGAATTTTGATCTTAATTTTCTGCTGAGAAAAATGTACATTTTAAAGTGAAAGGCATTTGGAAAAATGTTCATAAGCAAGGAGCTAGGAATTATGATCCTAATATTTTTCTTTTCTATTCTTCTTGTTTTTTCATTTTCACAAAAGTGACTTGGATTTTGGAAGAAGAACCTAGACATTCGTGCTTCTCCAGTTTCAGTTTCAGATTTGAATATGACGAGCTTGTAGGGTTTTGATAGTTTATTTCAGCAATAATTAGAATCCATAGATTTTATGTTGTGGCATATTGCCTAGTGCATATTACGCTGATTTCAGAATTTCTAGCCATTTGGAGCAGCAAGAAAAATGACCCGATTCAACAAAATATTTGTATTTTTCTCGAGAGATCCTGATAATTCCTCTGTTGTTTACTTGCTGGCTACTGAGAGATTGCCCGAGAGATCTTCTCTGGGTGCTCGGACTGTTTGATCAGACTCATCAGAGCAATCGAGAAAAAACCTTCTTCACTGGATGATGTTAGGGAAGATAGAAATATTTCTGTACCCACTTCTTTTCTTGTAATGTTGAAGGGTTGTTTTCTTGAAGTATGAGAGAAGGGATGCCACTCAATTTCTAGAAATCATTTTTGGTATGGGATTTTATGGCCATGGAATAACTGCAAAGAAAGCAACAGTAGAAAATCAGTCTTCGTTCCCTTCTCTGGAAACTCCTGAGAGAAAAATGGATCATCTGAAGATTTAACAACCTTATTCAAGAGATATGTCTGCTGCAAGTTTTTCAATACATCCCATTAGGCTTAAAATTTCTGGTCCAGTTGACAGTCCTACCTTGAGAGCCTTAGCCTCATCCACAACATTTCCATTTCAAAAATCATCAATATTAGGTTTCAGATCAAATTCAGTTTGGGCTGCAAAGTTTGCGATTGATGCCATTTGTCTCTGGTTAGTAGGAAAGTTTCACAGAAAGTAACGAGTTGTTATTCAAGATGTTATACTGAAAATCCAAGACAAGAGCCTTGAGATTAATATCTCTTAATTTTTTTCAGATAGATGTATTTAAATAACCACAAGCTATTTAAATGAAAGTTAATATTCTTTGTCTACATTCAAAGGTGACAACTAATTTTGAAGTTAAGATGATTTTCATGAATTATTAATGGTTCTCCTGATATTTAGAATAGGAAGCAAGTTGTCTCTCTTCGTTTGCATATATGAAAATCTTCTTGTGACATTAGATTCAAATCCTAAAGATGGTGCAGATGATTGTACTCTCCAATCCTCTGGAACGGAAAAAATATTGTCCTCTAATTTCACTGCTTTTTGGTTGAACACTGAAGGACATTTGAAGGTACACGAATTGAGCTCTCACTTGCTCTGAGAGTATGGTTGGTTCCTCTATATTGAAGAGTGCTCCAGGAAGAAAGTGTTTATAATTACATTCAACAATTCTTGTCTCTGCATAGCTACAATTTGGATCATTACACTGACACTAATTCATGACTCTGACAACAATCTAAACAAATTCCCTTGCCCAAATACAACATCATATGCAGATAGCTAAAATCACTTCTAGTGCGATGCAGAGGGACCCTAGATCTGTGCTAATGGTGGAAAGTGAAACAGAGGGTTTCAGTGCTCTCTTGCAAACCCTAGAAACCAATAGAAAACTAATTGTTATATCAGAAAGGGAAACGCTTCATTAGATAACAATAGAGATCATTTCTCTTATGCAAAGATAGGCTCTAGAAAATATACTTACATTTATAATATCCGCATCCTGCTCATATTTGAAGACATATTGATGGGAAATAAAAGGATGCCCAACATGATTAGCTAAACTACCTCGACTGGATTCTCCCTTAATTAGGTTCTCGGAGGGGGAACGTAGCTTCCTGGATTCTCTCTTGTGTTTTAAACTTAACCACCATTCAGCCTTCTTTGCACTTGGATTCCAATGAATGTTATCAGATTTGCAAGTGAAAGGCAAAGGACCCGGAGATGAGATCTATACAGTAATTGATTGAAATGCCATATGCAAATTTGTGGACTCTGGAGCTCCAGTACACAATCCCAACTCCAAATTGTTGCAATGCAGGAGGAGAAAAACTTGACTGCTAAACACCAGCACAACAAAACTGCAACATGGATTGAAGCAAATACTTAAAGATCCTCTAAACTTTGTGATTTCACCAATTGAAAATATGCCATGACACTTCTCCCATAGAACAACTACAGACTAGGATCAACTCATTGGCAAAAAGATGATTGCCTTAAATACAAGGGGACGACACCCCAAATTCGTGACGCTTTAATGCGCAAATCATCGATCTTGCTGCAAGATTAAATCTATGAATTGATCATATATTTAAAAGCAAATATAATCTTACTTGGCACAATCAATTGACAGAATTAGAAATTACATGATAGATCGGGATTTTCGTGCATGCAATCGGAGTTCTACTAAAATGCTAAAACAAAGTGTCCAAAAAAAAAACCATTATTTAACTGTCAAATTAAATTGTATTGGAAAAACGCCTAAACGGTCGTCAAATTTAACGTGTCGTAAAACGCCGAGAAGTGCCTTTCCCATGGGGGAACGCCTTCGACGTAATTATTTAATTTAAATTTCTTTAATTTTAAATATATTTTGTGTTCTTTTGAATAAAGTTGTTAAGTACATAGTACCAGGTATGTTTCACTTATAAGGTTGTGAAGTACTTATATTTTGTTCTGTCATCTTTTCATTTAACACTAATATGAATTATCAAATTTTAATATTTATGATTGTTTATTTAGTTAGTTATATATTTTTTTGATATGTATTTTCTTGTTTTTTTTTAAATTTTAGTATTCTTTCAAGGAAAGTTGTGAAGTACAGGAAACTAGGTATATTTCATTTATTTTTCCTATAGACAACTTGTTTTGTTCTATCATATGAATCGCCAGATTTTAATATTTATAACTCTATTCATTATTTAGCTGGTTATATTTTATTCTTTGATTTTTATTTCTTTATTTGTAAAATTGTTTAGTATTTTTTATGGTTTTCAAGTACATGAGTACGAGGTATGCTTCACTTATTTTTCCTAAATATGATTTGCATTGTTCTGCCATCTTTTTAGTTAACCCTTTGTTCATTGATAGATTTAAATATTTTCAACTGTCTTCAATATTTAAAAGATCTTAAAATTAATCTGAATTTTGATTTTACTCAGTTTTTATATTTCCAAATGATAGGGTAGAACTAGATGGCCATTGCCATTGAAGTTACAGGTATTGTTCCACTTATTTTTCTGATATATGACTTGCTTTGTTCTGCCATCTTTTTCATGTAGGGCACACTAATTGTATGGCCATTTCCGTTGGAATGTTGTAATGAGCTTTAGTTCATCTACGGTCTTAAATTTTTAATATTGTAGTTGTATCATTACAATGCAGTTCTGCTTTAAAAAAATTAGACTATATTTTTAGTTTAAGCTTTGTATCATTATAATGCATTGCTCTTATACAACTGCACCCTTCTAGACAGTTTGTAAAATGTAAGAATGAACTTTTATTGAGTAGCTATAAGCTTGAACTTGAATCTCAAAATATTAGATTTTTAATATTGTTGTTGTATCATTATAATGCAGTTCTGTTAAAAAAATAGACTAGGATTATATATTACACTCTGTATCATTCTAATGCATCTTTTAGAAAATTCCATCTCTTTAGACGGTTTGAATATTAGATATTAATTATTTCAAAAATCTAAGAATGAGGCTATAAGATTGAAGTAAAACTCATCTCACTTTATATAAACATAAAATCTATTTATTTTTAAATAAAAATAGTTAAATAGAAATTGTTTAGAATGGTATTTTATGTATTCAGAAATTAAAGGTTAGGAGCGCCCTAGGCAATAAATGAAGTGGACGCCCCTCTTAAAATTTTAGTTAATAATTTTTCCCCTTCAAATAAATAAATAAAATCTACGTACATTATTGTATTTTATAATTTTCATAAGGATCATAATTAATCACTAATTTAGAGAAATTGGTATAGAAAAGGAATAAAAACATCCTATAAAATTATCAAATAAGAACAAGTAATAATCCATGGATGGAGAGAATTAATTTGAGGTAGCGTCCATAGTTTTGTGAAGAGTGGTATTTGGACCAAGATTACTAATTCCTCCATAAAAAGAGACATTTCCCCCAAACATTAGTAATAGAGAATTAAATAATTTTTCCTTCAATTATACTTGTCTTTAATAGCTATACCAGTGACATTATAAACAATACACGAACATTTTCTGAGAAAAAATTACACACTTGAATTATCTAGAGCTACATTAGAGAATGGGTAACAATACCAACAAAATTATATGAGCTTAAGAAGATGTATTGTTATTTTTAATTGCAAAAATATTATAGTACCTTTTATGTGTATGCATGGAATATATATTAATTTATAATAATATCAATGCAAGGGTAAATTAATATAGACTTCACGTAAAAACATTAATGTTGAGTTCCAATACTAGTTAAAAATATTGAAAATATTTAGATTTAGGCGCCCGATCATTTCGCCCTAATTAGTTTGCCTAGGCTTAATTCCCCGTATGTATTATTATTTTAAGATGAAATAGATTATTATTGTATTTATTCATAATAGTACAAACTATTCACTTAAACAAATTTAATACCAAAGCACGATACAAGTGTTAAATCACATTAACAATCTGTTTAAGTTTACTTCTAATAATTAAATTTTAGATAAATTATTATCCTATTTTATGACTAATATAATGTGATTTAGAAACTTTTAACAATCTATTAACTTTATCATATTTGCATATACACAATTTTATTATGGTTAATCATCATATAATATAATATTTGGGTATTTAAAAGTTTTAATTTGTGTTTAGTAAATATATTTAAACAATGTTAAATTGGTAGGTTAATTTTAAAAGCAAATGTACTAATTTATAATTTAAATGTTATATTCATTATTTTTTCTTTTAACAATTCTCTTTTTTTCTTTTGTTTTAGGTTCGCATATTTTCCT
Organism: Taxus wallichiana var. yunnanensis; assembly: GCA_018340775.1. Lineage (NCBI taxonomy): Eukaryota > Viridiplantae > Streptophyta > Pinopsida > Cupressales > Taxaceae > Taxus > Taxus wallichiana. The sequence continues at coordinate 826,360,173 of CM031238.1, forward strand.
TCCTCATGTCTATACATTTCAGTTTTGGTTTTTGCAATTTCACCGCAAAAGACAACTCTTCTTTCTATTTCTCTATTGCTCAACTATTTTTGTTTATATTGTGCCTCTATGATTACAACATCAACATGTATAAAAACCAACACTTTCTATAAGTTGGCAATGATGGTTCAAAACTTTCCATTTAAAAGTTTTTTAATCTAAAATCAGTCTATATTATTGCTATATGCAATCCATAAATTATCCGGGTTGCTGCGCCCCAAACTAAATTAGTTATTGCATTTGCTTATCTAATATATAATATAATAAATATTGACCATACTAACACAACTCTAATGTACTAGTTTTCCTCTTTGTTACATTTCACTTTTCATTATAGTTGCAGGATTTGTTATGTGCATTCCTTTGCTTTCATTTATTGCTTCGCTCTTCTCTAAGCCATTAGAAATTAACGACAAACATATATTAAATACAAGTAAAATGCCGATAATTATTGGGTAAAATGTTCAATGCCTATTTTATGCTAGGTTTTTTCTTATTATTTAGTAAAATACAATACTTGGACAGGATTTACGTTATCATGGCCTTGTTTTGAATAGCCACTATATGTATGATTATTATTTTGACTAACAAGGAGTTTATTGTTCACAGTCACTATTATATATCTAGAACTCAATAAAGATAAGGGAAAATCGTGATCCAGTGGGATGCTGTAATTTTCCGTCCCGAGGGTTAAGCTTTTTTTGACTGGTGAGGGCCCATTCAAACAGTCTCTTAGAAAACACCTGCTGCCATTTTCAAACACGTTTGTTTCCTGTGGAATTCTCCTCGCCTTTCATTACCTCACAAAAGCAGAGATGAACATGATTACACGGTGGCAGATAATTCTCTATTAATGATATGCGGTTCATTTTAATAGTTATAAAGTTTAATAAGATTTATTTTCTCAACCCTTGTTCTTGTTTTTTTAACCCTTGGAATATCTAACATGGAATCCTTCACATATATCAGTTTATGTACTCTGCAACATATTACTTCTATCATAGGCACTAAAAAAATTGAGTTGCATTATAAAATTTCAATGGATTATTGATCATTTTCTTTGTAAATTATTGTAAACTTTCATTTGCAACTATAATGCCCTAGTATGGTATCTTAAAACTTGTAATGATAGTGCTTTGCTCACATTTATATCTTTTGGTGACAAGTAGCCCTGTTTTTTTAAAATCATTTTGTAATTATATGTCTAGAACCATGAAACCATGTGAGTGGATCAACATTTTATTTATATGTGGAATTACAGTCCTCTTAAGTTTATAAGAAATGCATCCATTGAATTATAATTAAAATTTACGACATCTAACATTCAAATTTTCCTCTAAGGAAAGTATCTAACATTATGTATAACAATTATTTTTGGGTGGATGCATAGTACTTTTCACCTAGTTCCTTTATGTTTTTTCACGAAATTGTACTTGTGAAGTTATTAACTTTGAAAATTGAACTTGCTTAATTTTGTTTGCAAATATAAAAAATCCACAACAATAGAATTTTTGGCAAGGCACTCTTATATTCATCTATGTGGTAGCCTCTCTAGCAAAGTATTAACATATATTTCTATAGAGCATGCTTCTACAAAGGAATTGAACTTGTGGCATTTCTGCAGCTTCTATTATTTTAGGGAATGGAAAATTCACATCAATCAATCCTAATACATGGTTAATTAGAGGTCTCTTCCTTAAAATGCAAGCACAACTAACATATGTCTTCAAATTCCCCAAGAGGCATCGACTCTAACATCTTTAACAATATTGGTGGATTTTTTCTTGATAAACAACATTGAATCTTTCACGAATGTCTTCAAATTCCCTCCTTGAACAAGAACATGAATTATTTATACCTCACCTTACATCTTGATCTCCAAAAATACCTATATCTTAACCGTGCTATGTGCCATAACATTATGCAGATATGCTTGATCACCAAGTATCCTCAAGTAGAGGATTTCTCCAAGAGATGAAGAGTCAAACTAAATTCATCTTACAATATATCCCAAAAGGACGTGGTTGTTAGGCATCTCCAAAATACATGAACAATGGTAAACACAACTTAATTCCAGGAAAATTAATATGTTTCAATAGTGTCATATTAGCATTTTGTGTGCTACTACTTATTTTTCTTACATGAAATATAACGAAGTTTGGGGTCTAAAGACACCATGCATGAAATAGTAATGACATATTCGATATTGTAATACTTTTAAACTGCAAAGCATAATCCCTAAATCCAAAGAAATAACCAGAGATATCTAATTGAGTTGTAATTTCTCCAGGGTAGAGATATCTTTGACATAATCGAGATGAGGTAGCGAAGGTGTTGAAAAGCCCGATCAAGTCCGTCTGCTTTCTTCCATTGTTAAAATCCTCTAATGCTTGGATTGACTAACACTATATCAAAATCCAATTGAGTGCAAAGATACTTTATTTTGTATTCCTACTTTTTTAATTGATAATACTTGGAAAGGCTCCAAGGGCCATTACAATAAAGATATTACAATGAAGCTCACAACAATTAGAAAAAAACAACAAAGAGCCAAACAAACTTGACTCAAACAACAATTAGAAAGAGGATAACAACCCTTCATACAAGAACAAAACTCAAAAGCAGAGGAGTGAGATCTTAATGTCATATGTGTTGGAGCTAAACTCTATTTTGAAATTCTTTTCTTATTCTCGACCAAAGTCCATTCTCCCTTATTTGAATCTTCTCCATCTAGTCCACACGAGAGGATAACGTCGATCAAGAAATAGGTTGATACATCAATTTGGGAGGGGAAGAAGGATCCCTCTCCTTAACCACTTGTTCTAAAACCTATGGAATTTCCTTCAAAGATTCGTGATCTTGAGGCTCCTAAGAAGATTTCTCTACTACAAGAGTAGACTTGACCCTCGAAATTTCATTGTGCCTAGGTTTCACTATTTTGTTGGAACTAGTTATCCTTATTTGTATCTTAGAAGTTATGTACTTTTCATGGCCTCCTCTCATATCGATATATGGTTTGTAAAAGCCTTCCCTATAAAGAGTCTTATAGGAATCAATTATTATTGGCTTCATTATCTACCTAGTGGGCCTTTGAAAAAAAAATGAGAGCTTGAAGAGGCATTCTAATTCACTAAACTTTGATAATAAATGACCTAAGGTCAATTATAATTGTTTTCCTCCTTACATCAAGGAAAATATGAACTAATTTTTTATTATATCTTACGATTTAAAGTATGTCTACAATAATTAATTTACCCTTCTATTGATTTAGAAGTTCATTTTTTTCCTACGGTCTTATTTATTATTTGAAGTGGAAGTTGTTTTATGATACATATGATTTCTTTTATGATATTTTCCTTCACTTTTCTACTTTGGAACAAAGACTTTCTCATCCAACAAAGTCATTTTCTTCACATATTGATGATTTTTTCCTACTAAATAATTTGATACAAGTTTCATTATTGATTCATTATACAATTCTAGTCAAGGTCTTATGTCAAGAAAATAATTTCTTGTTGGAGCTCACATTTGCACCCATCCCAAATCAGATTGATACGGGGCTTTAAGGCAACATGAGATTGTCTCCAAGTTGTGGGACTTGCATTGAGACAAATCTCTTGGAGAAGGCTAGTTCCTTTTCCTACTCTCTATGTTAAAACTACCCATAGAAAGGAAAATGCGGCTACCTAACACTAACCTATAATTCCAAGGGACTAGGGAGAAGGGAGGATGCATAAAATTAAAATCCTAAGATAAGGGAGGTGATAACACCAAAAATAGGGAGTGGAGATATTCCTGTGAGTGAAAATGAGATAAATGAAGGAAAGAAGGGCAGACAGAAGTGCCACAATCCAAAACAACATTTAAATCAACATTTTCATGGAGCACAACAGATTTGAACCCTACAAAGACAACAAGATATGCACAATATATCTGCACATGCAAGGAAAGGCAAGAAACGCAATAAAACACAAGCTAGGGTAGAAAGAGCCACAAAACATGAATTTTATTGCCTGAGGGATGCACAATTCATTACAATGCAGGAAATAAGGCAAGAATCGCCTTGAAAACATCAAAATCTGAGGCTTGTAACTCACAAAAGCTCTAGAACAATTTTGACAGAGTTCCTTTATGTTTTTAGAAAATTTCCCTTTACAAAGTGCCTAACACTTAGATTTATAGCTTGAGAGAGAGAGAGAGAGGTCATAGACAATGTTTTAATGGTTTCAACCACCCACCTATGAAAAGGACCAATATACAGAGAAGGAATGGGCAACCGACATGCTCCAAAGCACATTATCAGAAATTTCAAATGAAAATGCGGCACCCATACTCAATCAATTCGGTAGTTAAACTGCTTGTAATTACTCATTAATGGATCGAAACATTTTCTCCTTTTTATCTATCAAATATTTCCAAAATTGGATTTTGATGATGCCAAATTGAAGGTCTCGAGAGAGGCTTTCCAACGATACTAATTTTGTAAGATTTGGAGCTATGTAGTAAAAGATATGGTCATTTGAAGTTTTGGTCTGTCAGGAAGCACATAAATACAACACATGGCAACCTTTGATTAGCTCAGGGGTTGGCCTCTTCCCACATGTGCATTTCTCTTAATTTTTCATGTGTCCATATCCCATTAGGTCGCGTTGGTCTCTTCTTCCTTTTACTTTTCCTTTTGACCTTTGTCCCTTGTCCTTATAGAAATACCTACCAATAAGAAACAACCGCGCTTCTTCATAGTGTCAAACCATCCTTAGATCTTGTCACTCTCCTTAGAAATGTGATCCAATGAAAATTTTCCACGCACCTTCACAATTTACCCTTTATATATAAGACTTTGTCAAACTACGAAATATCGACCAAGGAAGAAGCTCCACACCCTTTCGCATGTCGAACCTTTGAAAACCCGACGGAATGCAATAAACATCAACTAATAGAAAAGCTCCACACATCTACATTGTGTCGACTTTGATAGTATCATTTGACAACCGTGATCTGTGAACCAATGAGGAGGCTCCACGTACTTCGTATTATCGCTTTTCTTTGAACCAACTTCATGCTTGTTTTGGTGTATAACCAATGGGGAGGTTCCACGTGTTCGGGTTGTCATTTCTCTAGCTCTTGACTTACAAGTGCGAAAAACGAGCCAATAAGAAAGCTCTATGTTCTTCATAGTGTAAAAACTTGTCGACTTGCCATTTGTTCTTTGGATTGTCGATTGCAAAAGGGAGAATCAAAGAAATGGCTCCATATGGCCATGGGTTGTCGGAGACTTGTCGTGAGATGGTCGTCACATCAAAAAAATTGCACCACCTGTCCCCTTGTTGACTTTCCCGAACCCAACGAATAATCAATTTCGATTGATACTAGGGATTTGAGGTCCACTTTAATCACTTTGAAGAAAGTCAATGGTGCCAAGTGGCCCGCTTTCGACCGACGATCTTCTGCCATGTGTCCCCATTGATGTTGACGTTGAAATTGATGGTGAAATGGATGTCTGTTGGCTTTTAAATAGAACCCGCTAATGAATTTAACTAAGCCCCCTTGTGGGTTTTTAAAATCCAATGACCAATGCTTTTGGAAAGGGGAACTTGACAATCAAATGGACGTCGCAAGCTTGTTAAAATGACTTAGTCCATTTTTGAGTTGTCCAATTTTGCATAATGCAAAATTGATAACATTTCTATCATACTAATACTATATGAAATTCACCCATGATGCCTCCTATTACTCATAAGTAGAAACCACTTCACTATGATAAATCTTGAGATTGACCAAATGATATTTGTCTTATCTTAATGGGAAAACACCTAATAAATTTACCATCTAATGCTCATTACCCTCCTTATTGGCTTGAGTAGGTAAAGGCTGGTTTTAACTTAGCTTTCAAAACATTAATGGACATTATGACAATGATTATTATCCATTAGATAATAATATCAAGAAATTTCATGATAAGGGAATATTTATGTTGACATGCACTATACTTCATCTAATGAATATATTTCTCCTCCTCTCAAGTGTCACTCTATGAAAACCGCAATCTCCCATAAAACCCCTTTTGGGGAGTCATTAATTTCTTAGTATGTTATGAGAGATGTTTCTCCAAGGATCCTCTCTTATTTTCTTATATCAACCTCCTATGTTTATATGGGTTGCTAAAGGTAATATCTTTATTTTAAAATATAATAAAAAAAAAATAACACATGTCATGCCTAAATTTTTAATGACTCTAACACACCAAAAAAACACGCTTTTTTAATGAATTTGATTGGATGAATTTCTTTTATTTTTTTCGTTATTGGCTTTGTTTAGTATGAAATATTCAAAAGAAAATTTTAATGTACAATAAATTTCAATGTGCAAAAGATTTATTTATTACGCCGAAAGGCGTGAACTAAGTTAGAAAGTCCGAGGGCCTCTGACACGCCGTACCAACGTGCATCATTCCAAACCGTCTGCTCCATTTTCCGTATCGTCGACCAAATTCATCTCGGCCATCCACGCGTCTATTGAAGGTGCGTTCAAAAATACGCGTCGTTTGCCGCAATTCGCATCGTTTCCCGCGTGGAAATTTGTGGGCGATGAGCTTAGCTGCTCCGAAAATTGCGGTGAACAGAAAAATGCGAATAGGGGAAACTGCAAAATGACTTAAAAAAATGCACAGGAAACACAGGATCGACCCGACCATTTCCATGGTCTTGCATCTGCAGGGAATAGAGGATTCACCGTTGATTCGAACAGTGGCAGGTCACTCCTGTCCCCGACTGTAATAAATGCCTATCGACGTGAATAATAATAATAGAAATAATTAGGTATTGTTATTTATTATAATTTATAACTATTGATAATATAATATAATGTTTTGGTATTAGAAACTAGTCTACTCATTTTCTAATATTTAATTTTTGATTGTTTGTAAATATAAAAATAGATGCTATATGTAACCTGCCTTCTCGGCTATAAAAATCATTGAAAGATGGCATTACAGCCAAGACCACAACATAATCGTGATGCGCAATGAACACTAAAATTTGTGAAGCCTAGTCATGATACAAGATATTTAAGTAAAGGATTAAGTACCGCGTAGGTAGTTTTGTTGCCAACATTTAATGAAAAAAATGATTTGGGATTGTTGGGAGTCGAGACACACATTCAAGGCATGGTAATGTATAATTAGTCTGAGTGATTTACATCTATAACATCCTCTCGATATCCTCACAGTTCCTGCTTGTTTAAAACCACATGAAAGGTACTCAAAAATGACACACGCATCGCCACCTGGAGCAAGAAGAAAGGAGGAGTCAAGACTAATTTCACTTAACCAAAACAACCCATCGTAAATACTAGTGTCTACTTTGATAACACCTCCACTACTACTTTACTCAACACTAATTGTATCCAGAGCGATAGTCTCGTTCAAGGGGAAACAAATGTATTCATGTTTAGTGTAAATACAATTGTCCACAAAAGGCTACCACTCATCATATAAGGTTTGTAAATGTATATATATGAATTTGAAATATACTAATAGAACCTTTCAATGTCTAAGAAGATGTAGCAGCAAAAAACTTGTGTGTGCCATACCTTTCATTCCGTGGCCCCGTTTCAGATGTCGTTCTCTTTAAAACTGTATATTTTCTCGAGCTCTATGCATTGATGGCAATTTTTTATTTTTTCATAAAATCCTTTTTTGCACCTTTTTTGACCAAACGACTTCTTGCAATCTTCTGAAAGAATCATGAACTTTGATCCCCTGTAGACAGATTAGTAATTAAAAATACTGGATAGCTTTACAAAACTCGACGAGTATTCTCCCGTATTCAAACTAATCATCCCACCTACCAGCTTGGCCGCAACCTGCTTATTCAAATGTTGACTTCACATATCAACAAATGCGTAGGTTTTTTTGTTGCTATTTTAAGAGTTTTTTTAATGTTTACACTCCAATTTGCGAATCCTCAGACACAAGACTGAAGGATATCGCAAAGGTCCGAACAAAAAGAAAGCATTAATAGCAATGAAAGAAAACGCTGCAAATACACAATTTTCACTGCAAATTTATGTTTTTTTAATGAAATTTGAGTATTTTAAAGTTGTTGATTATTCCCGAGCATTGGCCGAGATTTATGCAATGAGACATTTGCACATGCGAAATACTCCACCCATCCGACAACTAATGGGACACCATTTGAGCAAGTCCTAGCATATGCACTCAACATGAAGATAAATCTAAAATAATTATATAGCTTGGAAATCGTAAACTTTTATTATACTGAAAGGCATTTGCACACGTGGAATGCTCCGTCACTTCATTCTTGAATTGAATGACTTCTCGCAGCGGATGTAATGTCTTCTTACAGTTTTTTACTATTGATAGTCATACAAAGCCTACTTGATTTTAGCAGCGCCGATATCAGTGGGGATTATGTGAAGTCTAGAGCAACCCACTATGGGAGTCCAAAGCAGAATGTATGGGCGTGTGGATATGGTTCTTTTGGAAGAAATATTAATACTAGCAATCGCACGTGAATTGTGCTATGTTAACGCCGAAGGGGTAGCCTAAGATCAGGTTGAATTTGAGGGATCAAAACATAAAAGGAGGAAAGGAATGTAGAAGAGGGAGTTGGAGGGAGGAGAAGCAACGGGGACAGGAAAATAATGGGTGGAACCTTATTGTGAAAGCCATATGACTTACAACGAGGCCCATATGGAATAGGTGTACTTGTTGTCGAATGTTCGATAGGGAAAGGGGGTACACTGTGGAGAGCATGTCGGAAAAGTAGTTTACCGATATCTTGAAAAGCAAGGTGCGCGATGGACTTGATCCTTGAGTTATTGTTTGGAGGGTCTAATATATTTTTTTGAAATACTAATAAGACATTCGAGAAAGGTACAAGATCAAACAAATAAAATGAAAAAGCAATTGTATATGGTTATAAATGTAGTTAGCAGAAAAATTCAGTTCTTGCACTTTATGTTTTATATATATGAATGCAATTTGCATTAAAGTGATGAAAATGTCAAAAAAGAGAACAACCCAAAAAACATTTTTATTTTGTTTCAAGCTTTATTATCTTTAGTGGTCATATGAGAAAAAGGTGTAATGTGTATCTCATTCGAAGGAGGGATTTTAAAATAAAAACATGGGAATTCAAAACCTACATGTCCCACGTCTATTCAACGACTTAGTAAATAATGCGGGAATTAAATCTTTTCATGTCCCACAATGATGTAGGTGAAGAACATTATGGAAGCATGGAGCGAAAAGGAATGTTCTTCTGGCAATGGAGTTTCTCGCTCAAGAGGTGTTGTGAGATGGAAACCCAACAATTGAAATTACTTCCGTGGATCAGTTAACAAGGACACATAAAAGGAATGTTCAAGAAAGACAAGAAAACCCCAAAAAACTTCTCTAATCATTTTCAAGGCAAAAGAAGTCATCGATATTCAAATCCTTCAAGCAATTGGCCAAATGAGAGAAAGGTGGCTCTTATTTACCATTTGAAAGAGAGGTTTGAACTAATAAAACCATCAAATTGTACTGTGTAATGTAAGGACGGAAAGAGGTAGCTTATTTTCTTAATCTAAGATTTAATGTGTTTAGTCTATGTTCAAGCAGTTCATGTCTTGCACATTATAGTCATGAAATAATTAATAACTTAAAATATGCAATCTATCAATAATATGTAAATTTAAATTTGACTTCAAATGTGTAAAAAATTGTTAAAACATATCTCAAAATGCAATTCCAGGAAATCTTAGAAATAAAATTGAACGAAATGACTAAATACATATATAATTATGGATTTTCATGACATAATATGTATATAAGTGTGTTGCTACAATACTCAGAATATAATGAACTCGTAGTGAAATGGGAGCTCATTTACAACTACAACTTGAATCAACCTTTGCATTATTACCCAAATAAATCTCACTTGAACCAGCCTTCATTTTTTCTCGACACGTATATGAACGCCTGAAATGTCTCGCAGGCGGTGGTCTAACATTTTTTCTTTACTATCTTCGACATAAGAAAACATGTATGCGCAGAACATTCGCTAGTGTGGACATACCGTCGGATGTACTACATTGCTTTTGATGGTCGGAGGCTGCTCAACGAATGTCGAAGTATGAAGAAACACAGGTCGTCGATCTACATGTTAGAGACCCCCATTATATTATAATATCGCTCGGATGATTTCCTATTCATATGCTTACAAACACTCACACATGTCTCAGGGTAAAACATAACTTTAAAATATGTTTTACCCTGAGACATAAATATATTTACAGTCCGTTAATCAAATCAAATGCTTTTCAATCATAAAATGGAGCAGAAGAGAAATTTTGGGAAAATCCACTTCGACCTTGTTGCAGTGCATCCAAATATAGCCAAACTTGAACTCGAGCCATTGATTTAGCAAGACCATTGCCCAAATTTAGCACAGTCAGACGACCTGCATTGATGTACAATGATTTAAAGGGGCCAAACTCCTCCACCCTCTACTTGTGGACATTTCTTTCACGCACAAATTTTCGTCCACAAATTTTGATTTATGTTGAAAAATGACAGTTTTAGGTTTTATTTTCCCAAACATTGCCACTAAAACATAATACAAAAGGAAAATAAACCAAATTGCCACTAAAACTAAAGTGTTCATGTTAGTGGTGGCTGATGCATGTAGTTATTCATTGCTACTTATTTAACAAGTTTAACATGGAGACTTTAACATATGAGGAAAAATCCCCATAATATGGACGTTGCACTATCTAATATGAGAAAATTTGATTTAGAATGCAAAAGATATATGCCCCACTAAACAATTTTTCAACAATAAAAATAATATCCCCTCTTCGGAGAAGAAAATCCATTTACAAAATTTCAACACCACTTTGAAAAGTTACAATTCACCACATATAATGTCATACCCATTTTGAGTTTTGAACTTTTGACTGCGTGTTATACAAGGGTTTTAGAAAATGCATGGTCTGACATATGTTATCAAGTGCTTTAAATGTAAAAAAATATTAAATTATATTTGAATGTTAATGAAATGAATTTAAGAAGATGCACCTTGTTTATTTGGAATTCGTGCGAGGAATTAGTAATTCCAACGCAATATTGAGTGAGTTGAATGCAGTATTGAAATATTTTAAAACAAAGATGATTAGAACACTATCAAAGCAATCTGAGTGATGCAAATGTATATAGAGAAGAGTAGGGAAAGTGGAAGCTGCACAATCAAGTCAATCAAATATAGGTATATAGAGAAGACTGGAACAAATGGAAGATCTCGAGCATGTCAGAAGCGCACATTTTGTTACAGGAAACCAACCTGTTTAGAAAAGAGTTATTCACATGATTAATGTTGGGAATTCCTTATTTGAAACGGATGTCCTCCATCTTCACAGGAGGTGTTTATACAAACCTCGGGGTTAATAACAGTTGCCATTGAAGTCCTATTTTACAAAGCGGGAGGCTTTGATTTGTGGTTTGCCTTGGATGTAGAAAAATCACTGCTTGCAGTTGCGAAATTACGCTGTTGTAGATTTTTTTGAAAGGCTGAGTAACAACCCTCTACTTGCAAATCCATTCTCCATGATCGCACCTTGTCATTTAACTGAAGTAGATTTTCAAGGCGTGAATCAGATTTACTCTATGGAAAATATGACAGAGGAAGGAGTCGGCCTTGATGAAACAGATCATCTGTAAAGTAAATGTTATACGCCGATGACCTAGATAGGCCAAGGTCAAAGTTCAAGTCGAAATCCTGGTGCTGAAGATCTCGTGTGTTGATTGACATATGTCAAAGACCCCAAGATTCATCCCATTGTAATAAACACCTTCAACGTAACTATGTACCACAGGCACACACTATAATGGAATGTTCGTCAAATGGGTGGCTAATGTTATTTTTAGGATATTTTCCTAGGCCATGGTTATTGAATTCAGAAGCCTTTGAAAGCTGAGTTTGTCTACACTTCAGGTGGGAAGAGCGTGATAGAAGGAAAACAAAGGTGCCGCATATAGTAATGTTGTAACTGATTGCATGTGCCCTATCATTCCTTTTTCAAGTTGGTAAAGTTGTTGGTCAAACAAGGTAGATTTCTCATAACAATCATCAATACACCTCGTAACATCTTCCGACTGCAGACCATGGTTTCAACTATATACAAAAGCCATGACATAGAAGTATGCCTCCAAGAATTTCCATTTGTGAGGGACATCTAAGGGTTGCCTTTGGGTATGGACAACATGGATTCAAGTTTCCTTAGAATGTCATCTTCTACCTCAAGTTTCCTTAGAATGTCATGTTTTACCTCGGCAATCGAAAATTTATTTGAGTAGTTAAGTTATGATGGCTCTCAAAAGTGGAGCACCAACCTTTGATGTGCATTGAATCACCGACATGTTTTTAGGTCAGAGTTTCCAAACATTTCAAACTGGGACAAAATTTTGAGGGCGATCTTCATGACAATGGGCACCTTTACATATTTTGTATATTATTATATGTCAAAACGTCTACATCACGAGAAGACCGAATCGATGGATTTTCACTTGCCCTTGACCTTCTGGAGGTCTCGTTCCATAAATTGTAACTTCCCTTAAGTCTTTAGTTAATGAACGATAAAGGCATGTACTACCTATTCTTGAAATGTTTGATACCTAAGAACCTTGGCAACTAGGGAATGTTGCTCAACACATTCATTACAGTCAATCAAAAAATTGCATGGTAAGGCATGGAACACTTGTGAGGTAAAAGTAGTGGTCAGGTTGGACCATGGAGTGTGTGCTTCCGGATGTAACTAACATACATTGACTGTTTTAGCAATCGAGATCAAATCCTTCAATGACCTTAAAAATCGAGACCCATAATTAATTGGATGCTATAGAATGTGTCTAAATTGACTCAATACCTTTTTAATTTAGAACACAACTATCAACATAAAAATTATTTTAATAATAATATGTTATTGTAGAATATTATTATTAGTCTTGTGTAAAGTTTCAGATTTCTTCCCCAATTTAGATTTCCCCACCTTTACACGTCCTTGCCCTCATACCCCTTCTTCGCCCATTTTCCTCTCGCATTGTTCTCTCCCTCCACTTTAACTTCCTCACGATAACTTTGATTAGTTTCCATCGTACACTTCACGTATTGCTAGTTTTTAGTCAAATCAAATCACATGACACGAGAAACAATGGAATACAAGCATTAAAAATAGGATACAATGGTACACATGTATTCGTGTATGAAAATTTAAAAGGTTCCACCACTCTAAACTTTTCCAATACATGTCAAATCTCAAGATTCCAACATGTAATATGTTAAGGCAAGGACGGTTCAGCTTTTTTTTGACAGGTGAAGGCCCTTTATAAACAGTCTCTGAAAGCACCTATTGCCATTTTCAAACACGTTCATTTCTCTCCTTTCATTACCTCACAAAAGCAGAGACGGGCAGGATTACACAGTGGCAGGTAATTCTCTATGAATGATATCCCATTCATTTTAATAGCTATAACATTTTATAACATTCATTTTCTCAACCCTTGCTCTTGTTTTTTTACCCTTGGAATATCTAAGCTTTGAATCCTTGAAATATGATTAGTTTATGTACTCTGCCACATATTAGTTTTATCAAAGGCACTCAATAAAATATTGAGCTTCATTATAAAATTTCAATGGATTATTCATCATTTTTTTTATTGTAAATCATTCTAGACTTTCATTTTCAAACAATAATGTTCTAGTATGGTATCTTACAATTTGTAATGATGGCACTTTGTTTGTTTTATTTGGGATTAATTATTGACAAGTGCAAAGGCCTAAGACGTCTTCAAAAGGGATGAGGCCGGGATCGTACTCTCGGGTGACTTTGGCAAAATGGATACCCTTGAGACCTTGCATTTAAGCTAAAGAATACTGGATTTAATCCAAACCTTCAACAAAAACAACAAAAAAATTCCTCTAAAGAAAACATCTAACATTATGTGCAATGATTATTCTTGAGCAGATGCGTAATACTTTTTACCTAGCTCCTTTACGTCATTTCTCTCTAAATTGTACCATGTAGAGCTATTAACTTTGAAAATTGAACTTGTTTAATTTTGCTTGCAAATACAAAAATCCACAACAAAAGAGTCTTTGTAGCCTCTCTCTAGCAGAGTATTAACATATATTTCTATAGAGCATGCTTCTGCAAAGGAATTGAGCTTGTGGCATTTCTGGAACTTATATTATTTTAGGGATATAATTCCCGTAAAAAGCAAGCACGACTAACATATGCATGTTTGCCCTCAAGAGACATTGACTCTAACATTTTTAACAATATTCGTGGATTTCTTCTTGATAAACTGTAAACAACATTGAATCTTTCACGAATATCAACCGACAACTACTCAATTTCAGGAAAATTAATATGTTTCAGTAGTTTCATATTAGCATTTTGTGTGCTACCACTTATTTTTCCTACATGAAATATGATGAAGTTTGGGGTCCAAAGACACCGTGCATGAAATAGAGATGACATATTCGATATTGTAATATAACTGCAAAGCATAATTCCCCGTGCTCATGAACTCGCAAGAGCTTTAGAGTCTGTTTTGCATGCCAATGAAGCATGAGGATCTTTTTGCATGCCACTGGAGCAGGGATCCAAAAGAGATGGGAATTAATTACAAGTTGGTCACATGTTTACAACGGAAACTCGACTTAGTATACCATTGTAAGAGATTCTCTGCCATTCACATTATAACGTCGAAGTTTTGTTTTGTTTACATGTGTGTAAATCTTATATTGATTGATTTAACATTCTAAATATCTAATATTATCTCATAAACCACTTCATTATGATAATAGGCATTCTTTCTATGGGAAGAAGGTGACCACCACTTTATTAAATGGAGGGTTGGTGTTCGTAACATATGATTCTTCGATATATGGATAGATTTAGATTTTTAATCAAGTTCACTATATTTTCTAACGTGTATCGAGGGTTCACATTTCAAAGGGATTCAACAATAATCACACAAACTTAAAATTTGGGTTTCAAACCTCGAACTACACCTTTCACCAATCACGCCCTGTTTTGGCATTTGGGTTCCATCACAGGATTAAAAAAATGTCACAAACGTAATGCACATGTCTATAATCCTCCTCCACCTATACCCCTCTTTATCTCCCTCATTTCCCTCTACTATTTCCCATTCACTACTTCAACTTAAACTTCTTTCACACCTCCCTTTCAACGTCTTCATTGCACCACTTGAGTATGATTGCTAGTATTTGTTATGCCTCTTATCATTTTTTATTCTTGGTAGTTGGAGGATTTGAGCATTTAGAATGATCTTCCAAAAGTCTCCTTTGTTTGAATGTGTTAGCCAACCCATGTGGCCATTTAATTGTTTTCATCGACATTGAGATATAAGTAAATTGAATAAAATTCACATTTCACTAATAATACATAATTCCCATGAGAGAAGGGGTTAAATTTGATGTGTGTTTAGATGTTTTTCATGATTTTTCCATAACTAAATATTAATACGCACTCTACGGAGAAAATGTTGATATACTACTAGTAGATACTATGAGCAAATAAAGTGTAACATCCCCATTTTAAGATACTAGAACAAGGGAAATTTTATTTTTATTTTTTACAACGTTCTTTGTTATGAATTATATAATTCAAACACATGTTCAAGTTTTAATAATTGTTCTCTGCCCAAACAACACATTTTGGAACACACAATTTCCTTTTAAAACTAATGTTCCTGTTCACATATTTACAATATGGAACACACATTCAATGCCATTCAATCTTATAACGATTCTATATGCTGCTATAAATGACTCAAGAACTCGCCGATCTCCCATTTTCATGGCTCGAGTTTCAACGATCTTTCATTTCATGACTCGGCAACTACCGATCCTTCATGTTCATTCATGCATAGTATATTATATATACAAGTTCTCTTAACCGTTTCCGGTTATCGAAGTGATCCATTTAAGAAGCCTATCTGAATATCTATTACTGATATTCATCTGACATCCTACATCTTAAATTAAGTGATAAGGACAACGCAACCAGCACTTGTGATACTTTGGCCAAAGATTTTCACATGCTTTGCATGATCATATTCCTGGATGTGATACACATCAATGGAATACGTCCTTCACCTCACTTCACCTGTTATCTAGAATGGTCTTTCCTGGTTCCTACCAGTCCTTTAAATTTAAGGTCAGATTCAAACTTCAAATTTCCACTAGCAATATGAACGAATATAGGAAGGCACTCATGGTAACTAAAGATACGCAGATATACGGTGTCGCTCCCCATGACTCCGTGTGTCTAGTTATCTTTAGTCCTCCGGAGTCACTCCGTATATGTGATCATACTCCTATCCCCAACCAAGAACTTCACAATCATCCTATGTATTCTTGATGATTTAATTCGGGAGGGCATTGTAATATGTCGGCTATAACATTGTGTCGTCATGAAGACCTCGTCTTCATAAAGACACCGTGTCAGAAATGGGCGTATGTCAATGTCCTACGGAATCCTCCCATCGAGAGTACACATCCCGCTCAAGTGGTTTGGATATGATCTTAATCTTTAAGATCAACTTTCAACAACCATGCTGATCCTTTATCCTCGTTTCTGTTACAGTTGTATGTAGCTAAGAGAGACTAAATCCATCTTCTAGCTTACTATGCATCTTCTCCTTCGTACTGAAGGGTTGCATTTTCTCTACTTGGTTCTCTTCTTAATCATTGGATTAAGCAGCCCATTACCGACGGACGTGATAAGTTTAACCTATTAAACTTAACCAAGTTTTTCACAACTGTAACCAAATTCAGAATTCCAGCTTATTAGACGTCATTTAAACGAGGTCTAATTCCCAATAAATGTATTCATTTATTCTCCTTAACCTTACATAGTTAAGGTCCATTAGCCCTGGATATATTTATCCCATATCCTTTCTTTCTGAATTTAACATACGAGGCTATTAATGGAGTTCGAAAATGAAGTTCGGTTACTCCTAAGTTAATTGATATTCCTTAGCTTCCAAGCTAATTCGAATACCTATCGCTTATGGAATCATATTCTTCCTAATCCTTTTTAATGTCAATTAAAAATTCATCTTTACCAAGTATGAACTAATTGCACATTTCAACTTAAAAGTTGCATTTAGGTAAGAATAGATATCAATTCCTTTTTAACATCCATCCAAGGACAATTAAATAAATCCAAATCAGAAATAACATTATATTTCCAAATTAATCAACAATATCAAACCGATATAGTTATTAAGATATCACACTTGTATTCATCATTCCATTTCATAATCCATACATCTCGCCAATCCAACTAACTGGACTTTGTTTATATAAAACATCGTTACAACTCATAGATAGAAGAATGTACTATCTTCTTTTCACAATTCCTCGTAGAGGAATAATAACTAACAAATACAATTCATCTTCGACAATCAAAAGAAGTATCGAAAAACAGCCATGTCTTCGTTCTATCAAATTTCATCTCGCAAAATTACTTGCACGGTCGGTTCATTGAATCGAGCATATTAAGCACTTGTCATTAAAATGAGGTGCTTCAATTAACTGTCTCAATAAAAGAACCCTGCTTTTATGAAACAACAGTATGAACATCAATCAAGAATTAAGCATCAAAAAGAATGGACAGCATAACAACTGAACCATCTAAATACCATCCCAATCAGCCAAAGAATTGCTGTCCTATTTCCCACATAACCATTACAAGTTCCAGATTACAATATTTGTAAGAACTAGGAATATAAGTAAGCATACTGCTGTTATAACATAACTGTTATCCTTTCCACTCCTTTCATTAGTAATAAATGCAAAGGGTAAAACTAACTGAAATGTAAACCAATTACTTTCCTTTCAGTTCATGCATCTCATTTGATTCCAAGCAATCAAGTACAGACGAGAAAGCAAACAACAATAAATATAGTTGCTCATACCCAAGCATTACAAAATTCGTTCCTAAACGATTACAAATTTCCAACTGTATGAGAGAAGAAAAGATCATTTTTCCAAGTTTTCCATTCACATTCCTATTCCTTTCCTCATGACTGTCCTAAAAATTGAATCCAAACGAGACACAAATCAAGATAACGCCATTCGAGTGAAACTTACAAAATCCATTCGAATTCACTTTCCAAAGAAAGAAGAATTATTTCATTCATAATCAGCTTTAAATGAAAACAAGGAAGAACTTATCATCCTTATCAATACTTCATTTAATTCAGCTCATACGAATACCAAAAACAGGTTAGTAAAACATCGTATTCATCATAGAACAAGCAAAGATATCAAGATGTATACTATGTACTTGTCTGTACTTAGAAGATTCCATACTTCTTTCACCGTATTTTAACCAAATAAACAGCTTATACAGCCAAGTAATCACTTATTCACATGTCCTTATATATCCATGAACGCATACATTTCATGTAACAATTTGCACATTGTTGTTACCTACAACAAGACCAATTTATAATGTACAGTAAAGCTCTATGATTGCTATTTCCAGAACTCAAACAACAAAAAGAGAAAATTTCATTCCTTTAACCTTTCAATAAGAAAACAACCATTTTCTTCAAACTCAACAAGAATTATTCAGGTCGATTTCATTTCTTTAAAATGACTGTGCAAAATCAGAACTCCTACGAAACATTTCAATATTCCGTTTGTACAGAAAAACACAGCACTCAGGAAATTAATCAAAATATCACTGTCACTTCCGTCAAGCCGAATCCAAGTGATCAAAGAAACCCAATTATTATTTCTTCAGAATTAAAAACAGCAGAAGGAAGAACTCATTTCTTTAATAATTCCAGAAAAGAAACGATCATTTTCTTCAAAATGTGATAAGAACACCCTAGTCGTGTTTACTTCATACTGACAGCTCAAACCCATCTCGACAGTAGAACAATTGTTCAATAATGAAAAACAAACATTTCTACCCGAAATCCATTTTTCAAGTTCATAATGATATGCAGAACTTTAGAATGCAATAATCAGTTATCAATACCTCTATCAAGGCAAACCCGCATAGGGTGTTAAATGCGTAAGCTTGGTACAGTCAAGACAGACCCAAACAACAAGCTTATTTCCATAATTTTCCATTCATTATATAGAAATAAAAAGTCGAGTTCTTATTCACAACTACAGTCTGAACTGAAGATCAACCCGCATCAAATAAGACACAACAAAATCAACTTTCCACCAAGGCAAGGGAAAATACAGTTCATAAATATTCATTCATTGCACAGAAATACAAAGCCAAGTTTGTAATCATGTCCACAGTCCGAACAGGAAGACCGAACAACATCAATAAAACACAACAAATCATCCTACCCTCACAGCAAGGATAACACAATTCATTAATAAGTTCAGAAGAAAGAACAGTTGCCTTCTCCTACTTCCACGAATACCCAAAACGTTATTCGTTCATTTCATATGCAAGAAAAAGAATAACAATACAAGTATTACCATTACTTCCTTCAAATCGAGTTCATATGCTCTAATAAAACCCAAATGCTATTTCCATCAAAATCCAAAACAAAGAATGGAAAGGGATTTTATTTCCTTTAAAAAAATTCAGTATAGAGACAACATCAACAACTCGCATACCATCTGAGATTCCACTCTATAAAATCATTTAAAAAGGATTACCCAGGTTCAAATTCTTATCAACAAACATCTCAAAATGATTTACGCATAGCTGAGTATTCATACTTGTATAATTTTTCCTTATAATTTCAGTAAAGAACATCCTCAATACTGTCAAACAAACCAACACAACACAACTGTATTTCCAACTCAATTATTTATGCAAAGATAGTTCCAAACACAACGACAATGAAGAAAACGATTCTACCTATTTCATTTCCACAATGACAGTAAAATCGAATAAACCCAAAACCCAAGAGCAGGGTTGTTTTAATGAGACGCTTAAACAAAGCAAGTGTTTTAAAGAGAAGGGCTTAACATGCCTGTAATTTCTTCCTCGAAACTCGAAGAAAACCACGTCTACAGAAGGTGTTTCCTTCCACGGCAACAGCACGAGCTTCCCAACATTCACCTTCCTCTACGAAGCTCAAGAATGACCTCCGATTTCCAAAGAAACAGTGTCAGCAAAAACCAAATGAAACTGGTTCGACTAAACCAAGCTAAAACCAAATGTAGAGCAACTTCTCAAAAACCCGAGCAACACAAATGACCAACAAAATTTCCTCCTAACTCTTTCCAAGGCGGACTGGTCACGAAGACCAAAAAAATTAAATGCATTAAAGGCTCTGCCTTTTCCTATTTTCTCACGCCACCACCGACTTGGGTTGGCGAACCATCAAATTCGAATTTTGCATGCAAAACCAAGTTTAGCTTCATAACCAACTAGATACCTCTATTTTTTCCTTGTTCCCGCCAAAATGGCGCTGTCCACACAAGGACTTCACATTAATGCCATTAAATTCCCTTTCATCCTTATCCTCTCCCCCCAAGGGTCTGTGCGTCCCCTTCTAGGTTAGGATTAGTTTAGGATTCATATTAGTGTTCGACCTAGGTCATAGCCTAGTCTTTAGGTTAATAGAACTTAGGTCTATTTCCACCTTTTATAATTTAAAAATCCACTTAGGATAGTAGTTTAGGATGTAAGTTAGAACTTAGGATTAGATTAGGATCTAATTTCCCCTTAGCATCTAACACATAATTAATCAACTTCCAGTCAAGTCTTCCCGACTGACTTCCAATTTCAACACTGTACAGGACATTTCATCCTTAGTTAACATACAGAGCCACCCGTATCTAGGCATTTCTCACCTTACGAGGTCTCATGTTACGACAGTGTATGGTTCGTGAATCGAACCCTTTTCCATTGGCATCTACGTGCCAACTGTTCATACCTGTAATCATGTGCTGCACATTTATATCAACCTTCAATTCAGTTCAAGAGTAAATCGACAAAGTGATTACAAGAAGGCCACAGCATAAAGAGTTCAGCAAGCATACGACAAATTTGTCATCACATCAGTAACATACAAGCAACAATAACTGCTGTCCCATGTAAACAAATTACAGCATGCAAGAATCCAGATTAGCAACACATTCCCTTAAGATCAAAATATATCTTAACATGTTTGCCTTCATTTCAGCAGTTACAACAGTATGAAAAATAATCACCAAGATAACTTACAAAAATCAGGGTGTTACATAAAGGTATGGAAGAAAAAAATAAACAACATGGAAGATATAAGTAAAAAAAGTTACAAAAATGTATGGAATAAATTAGAATAAAATAATTACATGAAACATGATGAAGGTAAAAATGATTTCTCATGTTTTAAATATTTCTCTTAACATTCGCTACCAAATGGATCATAATGATGACAATTCTTTTAATGTCCAATATGGTTAAGGATGTTGATAATAGACTATGTAAAAAAATTTGTCCTTTACCTATTTGAACCTAAATATATACTACTACTAAATAATTTTATTGAATTTATATGGAGCACCCGACTATAAAAATATAAAGAATAAGGCACCCCTTAATGTTTTTGTGCCTAGGCAAGCGCCTAAGTTGCTATGCCTTAATCCTCCCTTGTTGACAAGGATAGGTTGTCATCAAATTTAACACTTAACGAGAGGGCCGACTAAATTACAAATAAAAGTTTGAATAAAATAATATATATTATATTATTTACTATTATATATATATATATATATATATATATATATATATATATATGTCATAAGAACAAGGTACAAATAAATTTTCATTCTCTACTTTCACTTGGAATACATACATACATGCATGTGTGCATGCATGCATGTATGTATGTATGTATGAATGTGTGTATGTAATAGTGGTTAATTTAGAATAAATGGTCGACAAGAAATACATTTTTATGAGAATAAGTATTTTTAACATAAAATTCAACACTTGTTGATTTAATAAAATATGAAAAGTGAACAAAAACTTATTTAACCTAAATGGATAAATTTATGAGGTAGTAATTGTTATCCAAAATGAGCCCCCTACTTATTTTGGCTAACTTGCCTTCATTCTTCCCTTCCTTGTGCTTCAACTTCAATTTTCACACATTTCAAGCACTCAAGGGTTTCTGGAAATGGCTCCATCAAATAGGATTTTTCTTCCCCTTTCCAGAAAGGTAAAATTTTCCTCCTAACTCCAAATATTTTGAAAGTTATGGCTCGACGGAGTTTTTGGGGAAATTTTCCTAGGCAGCCCACGGCCAATGAAATGGTGCCACGTGGTGGTGGAGGTTGGGGTAGCAGAGCAAAGTTGGAGAATTTTCCAAGAAGAGGCAAAGGGCGCAAAGGGAAAATTTTGGCCTGCAGGCCTACGAGAGGAGGATGGAGAAAAAGTTGTGGAAGGCCCGTGGCCAATGAGGAAGCAACACGTGTCCATGACAATGGCGGGAGTCGAGGCATGGAGGAAACTTTGGTTTTTTGCCAAAGCGACAGAGGCACAAATGGAGAAAAAGAAGTGTGCCCCGCCAAGCAACCAGAAGCCGACACATGCCACCGGAGCGGCAGAGTGCGGGGAAAATGTGGGAATTTGCCCAATGTGAAATCAAAGGAAAAAGGTGAGGTTTGGGCCCGTGTTTCCATCAGCGAATGGGAAAGCGCCACGTGTCACCAGGAGAGCGGGGCGCGGACTAATTTTGGGAAATTTTCCCAATGCAAAAATCAAAGGGGAAAAGTGATGTTTGGGCCCGCGATCCCATCGGCGAACTAGGAAGTGACACGTGTCCCAGAGTGGCGGAGGTGCGAAGGTTTTTGGGAAAAAAATTCAAAAGGGAAAATTTTAAAGTTTGACCCACCGACCGAATTTTGACTCTATTTTTGCCATTTTTTCCCTAAATCTTCATAGGGCCATATCTTTTGATCTAGAGCTCGATTTTCACATTCTTTATGTCATTGGAAAGCTGGTGAAATTATCTACACGTTGGACCCCTCAATTTTGGATTTTGGTGAAGATTCATGGGAGAAATTTGGAAAAACGTCCTTAGCACTGGAAAAGACAAAAAATAATATTTTCATCTACCAGATTTAATGAGGTATGGGCAATTTCTTGTCCTGTGGGCTCAAATGCATTGGGAAGTGGATTTACAGAGGTTCCCTTGCTGTTTTAATGAATCTTGTTGGTGGTTGAAGTCCAAAATCAGATTTTCCCACATTTTCTCCTTTCTTCCATTCTGCTTCATGGTTAAAAGCCAGTTTTGGCTCATTTGTAACAAGTTGTTCATTCTTTCTGCTCTGCCCTCCCTTCTTTTCTTCCCCAGGGTCGAAAATGGAGTTAGAACCTCCTCCCCTACTCTATAATGGCATTTTTGCCTCTTACAAGTAAAATGATGTTCTCAGTGCAAAAACAAAACGTGTTTTGTGATGCATTTGTCCATCCTTGCTCGTTTTCTTTGTTTTCTTCTTACCTCTCTTCATTTTAGGTATTTGTGCATGTTTGGATGTTCATTTCAAGTTTTGGAGTTGTGTTCATGGAGTTTTGGGACATTTTTTGTGTGAAATCCATCCTTGGTTTTGTGATGCACTTGTCCATCCTTTCCATTGCTCACCTCTTCTTGTTCCATGGTAATTTTGATAGATGTTCAACATTTTCCTTCTCTGGTGTATCACCATTTTAGTGTAGGCTCTATTTTTCCCTCTTTTCTCTCTCTCTGTCTCCTTGGCATAGTTAGATTAGGATTAGATCAGCTTTCCTGCACTGGAATAGCTTGTGGCAGGTAGTTTAGGAAGAGGAACCAACCTTCTCTGGAGAGCTTTCCCCATTTGCAAAGGTCCCACACTTTGGGAAAGTTCAATGTTGTGCATTCACACCAAATGACATTGCCTTAGAAAAGTAGATCCATAGGTCATTTTGGGGTGCTATGAATTTGCACTAACAATAACTTATTATATATTATAATAATCAATTAGTTTCCAAAGATAATTGAAAAATATCGGGAATAATAATTGGACAAAGCTAAATAACGATGGACAACGCAACCGAGTATTAGAAATGAGAAGGAGAAGAAGGCTTAGTTGATATTTTGGACTATGTGGTAATGTGATGATAGGGAAAGGTTAGAAATGATCTGACAGGGATTCACAACCAAAACTATATCATGCAGAGCTACCCTGGACCAAATTGTATGTTATGGCCCAAAGTGTACACCCGTTATGGCCTTTTTTTATGCCCTTGTCCCTCTATATAATTTTATCTCTTGAAATTTTTTGAGTTTGTGCATTCTTGTATGATCTACTCCTTCTAGCAATTTGGACCTTGGATATAGTGTGGTGCTTGTTGTGCAACTAATTAAATCCTCAAAACCCTAAGTGGTGAAGGATTTCCATGCAAACAAACATTAGTTGGGTTATGGTAACCCTTATGCATTGCTAACGTTACGGTACTCCAAAGGGGGCTCAAAATCACATGTCATTCTTACCTACCATGTGATATAGATATATTGTATGCAAAAATTTGATAACTATGACCTTGCAACGTGTTGTAATTGTACTTGAACCTTTGTCCTAGCTTGACTTGACTTTGATAATGTATCTTTTGTGTTTGCATATCTGAGTGGATAAGCTGCCATAGAATGAGTATTTAAATTGTGTCAAGCTCAAGGGTGTCTTAGAGTAGCTTTTATTGTGATTTATCTTAGTATTTTCTCATTGGAATTCTAGGATTCAAGTAGATTGAGAGATGGATAACTTACTTATATATGTGTTATGGATCTGAAAAACTTGGATAAGGTTGACTAGAAGTGTGCTTTGAAGAAGTTCAAATTAGAAAAAATAACGTTGGAGGGAGAGGACCAAATTGGATGGCTTGTCCCATAGTATATGAGCATTTTGGCCCTTTCTGACACTATGGCCCCAGAGTTATGTGCGAGTAATTTGAGAATTGTAATATGTGAGAGTATATCCTGATTTGATGGATTAATATTACCATTATGTGAACAAATAGGTTGTGTATGCAAGAAAGAATGAGTGATATATAGCTAGGGATAACATAATTAGTCAAATTGAGAAAGTGTGGGATAATGCAAGAGTTTTGTATAATTTGTGTTGTTACAAGACATAAATTACCAAAATGAGTGTCTACATTTCCCCCTTTAAGTATGGAATTGAAAATTGTGTGCTTAAAGGAAAAGTTACAGTGTGTAAACATACTTTGCTTATGCTCGAGTGCCTTGTGTTTATGCTAAGACTTTTCCTTTGTTTCGTGTGGTTTTTTTTTCCAAGATGAGTACCTAATTATTTTGAGATATGGGGAAATATTACTCACACTACCATTTCCATGGATATTGGATGTGCTTTGTGTGGATCGGTTGGAAGGAATTAGGGGTGATCAGTCCCCAAGTGGAATGTGCCAAGGATAAAAGAAGTGTAAATACACCCTACATGGTGAATCAAATTATATGGGGAGCATTCTAGTTACTCCACATTCCTCCACAAAATAATGAGAAATGGGAATTCAATCCTACGAGGATAAGAACCACATTGACACTTCCCAAGACCCACGGATAAGTGCCACTTTGTAGATGAACATGAACCCAATTTATTTACAAATGATGACACAATGTATTAGGGAAATGCTAGCTTATGTGTACCATTTGAGACACCATAATATGAAGTGTACCATGCATTATATCATTGGAATTGTGTAAAAATCCTATAAATGTCCCTAAGAAACTTTACTAACTAAGAAATTTATTGAATCTTCCCTAGAATAGAATCATATGGAATGGGCCATAGCGTTACGATGCTATGGTATTTTATCTATGTTTTTGTCCCTATATGTTTTCTAACCCAAGTTTTTTTCGAGACATTTTGTGAACCTCTCGATTTGTCTTTTTGTTTCTTGACTTTGTATTGTCGTGAGGGTGATCTATCACCCAATGGTTTCCCCTTGTTTGGGGCACATGAGATAGAGCAATGTGAGGGTGGCCCAAACAAGAGTACTTATAGCTGATGTAAACATGTTTTTAGGTTTCTTGCAGGGAAATATGGTAGTGTACATGGTATATACCATGGCGAAAACATAGTAATATAGTAGAAAAACTAGCAAGGTGTTAGTAGCATGAAATAAAGGAACTTTGTAGTAAATGTAAGAAAAATCATGTAATGGAAAACAAATATAAGAGTATGGAAAACAAGATGTTTCATACATGAGATACCACTCATGATGTTGTAATAATCATGTAGCTTGCATTCAACTCAATGTACCATGTGAACACACATGTGTATAGAAAAATGATATAGCATACTATGTATCAAGATAACATGATAATTAATGTGCAATATGAATAATATAAGTGTGCAATAGAAATAACCAAACAAGAGTGATGAAAATATTTTTGGATGTTTGTATATATTTGAATGTTTTTAGATTTTGAATTTTAGCATATTTGAATGTTTTTAGATTTTTAGGCCCCCTAAGGGCATAGATGAAAACCTATTCTCTAAAGAGAAGGAAGGGTGATCCAAGTATGGACCCCAGGGATGAAATATTTAGATGTTTTAGGATTTTTGTGAATATAGACTATGTAACTAGAGATGGAAAAAAAAATTCCCCCTAGTGTGTTTGTTAAAGTGAGGTTCAAGTGTGTATCCACTCCCTCAACAGTCAAGTTGAACATATAAACATAGTGTGTCATTGGGAAGTGAGGGGGAAAGTAGGATGCCCCCAAAGTGTGGGAGTAACATATGGTTTAGCTAATGATTATGTTGAGTTTAGAACCACTATCTATCATTTTGAACAGAAGGGAGCATGTGATTATGAATCAAGTGACTAGTGTCATGTGAGACCGGGTACATGAGTTTGTTTGTAGGAAAGTTGTGTATTAAGGAAGGTGTTACATTTAAAAGGTGAAATAGAACTATAAGAATACTTGAGATATATGGTGTGTACCATGAACCCTGTGTGATGGCCTAGTCCTATGTGATAGACTATGAGACCTAAAGATACATTGAGAGTGAGTGATGGGAACTAAAATTTGAGGAGACCTATGTGGGCTACTATCCGGTGGTGAAACTATGGGACTAACACTAGGAGTGTGTGACAAAATTGTAATAATATCATTGCTAATCATAGGAGTAACTATAACAACAAAGCTCACTAGACATAATTCTAACTAGAGAGGGTAGTGCACTAGATGTAGGGACTTGTGAATTTTGATAAACAATAGGTAAATGGGTTCAATGTGGGATACCTTGAATAATGGTGACATGATGCTCATGTATGAATTTGACACATTAGTGTACAATAGATGGAACAAACCTAATATCATTAAGCCAAGGAAGACTTAATACCATGTCACAACACTTGATTTTTGATGCCATAATAAATAACATATAGATAGTGAGTGGCCCAACTATGATGGAAGATTTATACACCCATAGGAGGTAGGTGACTTATGCTTGATTTGGGATAACGAAAAACCAATATAACATAAGAGGGGAAGTGAACATGCATTATGCTTGAAATTAGGATTGATCATTACATTATTGAGAGATTGATTGGCAATATATGCATCAATGTGAATCTTGGAATATTTTAAAGAAGCATGGATGTTTGTATTAGTAAAGGTAATGACTAATGGTAAAGTAGTAGTGTCACCAAAAATAAAGTCTATAGGATCGTTAGTAGATTGTGGAGGTGGAACTACATGATAACATGATTATCAGTTGCCTTGGATGCATCCCTTTTATCTTTTAGAAGTAGTTCATTGAATATATTGAGGTTTTCATTATCGTTTGTAGGTTTAGAGACGTGGGGATCATCATATTCAATTACATTAGAATCGATTAAGTCTTGAATCACATGTTTAATCTTAAAGCATCAATCGGTAGAGTGTCCATTACATCAATGATAGTCACAATATGATTTTTTCATCAAATTTATTTCCTTGAGGATGACTAGAATCCAACTTGAGTGATGGAGGAAGAGAGATAAGGTTACTGGCAAGGAGTTGTTGCAACACCACCCGAGGTGGCATAGGTAATTTAGTAAAATTTTGTCGTGAGCCCGAAGTTGGAGCTTCATTGGTTGGGACACTACATTAACAGTAGCCTTAGCCAAAACTCATGCCTCGGTAGGTTTTCTCTTTAAGTTAGGTTTACTTTGGAATTTAGCATTAGATTGACTATAAGCTTGATAAATATATTTGATTTTTCCCATGTAAATTAGCTTGCCTTCACGGTCCTTAAGGATATGACACAAGTGATTGAAGGAATGAAAGGTGTCGAATATGACTAACTCTTGGATATGAGGAAAAAGGATTTGTAAAAAGAGGTCTTGCAATTCAGAATTAGCTAGGACATTGTTCATTTTAGTAAGATTAGTCTTATAACATAGAACATAGTCACTAAGGTTCTCATTAGGTCCTTGTTTCATTTTATCCATTTGTGCATAAGAGATTTTAGTACCAATATTAATAGAAAAATGTGCCAAAAATTGATTTGCTAATGGAGTAAAATATCATATAGAATGAATAGGAAAATCATAAAACCATTGCAATGCATAATCTTGTAAAATTCTAAGAAATAATTTTGTTAATGATGTATCATCAAAAGCATAATATAAGAAAGAAACATGAAAATATCTAAGATTTTCTTATGGATCTTTTTTTTTTTTTTTTTTTTGATTGTTAAACGCTTTTGACTGAGCTATGAACCGGAGGGGTTGGGGCCCCCACCCTACAACATGGAAGAAGAGAAGAAGAGAAGATGAGAACGAGAGGGAGAAACCTGCGAAAAGAGCGCGAGAAGGAGACACGCTTTTGACCGGAGCAACAAAACCGGGGGGTTGGCGGGACCCCACCCAAAAGAAGGAAAGAAAACGAGAAGGAACCAAAGACAAGACAGACCCGAGAACAACCATCAAAGCGCCAACACCAGAGGACGAAACACCAAATCCGAAATCTGTGCAAATCATCAAAACAAAGACCGCCAAGAGGGGAATAAGCAAGAGAAGGAAAGGAAGCAAACCAATCCTAGAGGACAACCGAAAAACCAAGAGGGCTGAAGAGAGCACCACCGAACAGAGAGAAAACACAGGAGCCCACCACCGACGAGAGCAAACCCAGACTAAACCCAAACACGAAGCACCTAAACACCACCAGCGATCACGAAACAAACCCCACCCCATAACCATCCGAAACAAAGATCCAGCAAATCATCTTACTCCCAACACTGGAAATGTGAGCATGAACATGAGCTACACCGCGCAGGGAAGACATTTTTTCCTAACCCTACGCTTTGGAAACCAGGATGGGGAGTCCCTAAGAAGGAAAATAAAAAAGAGCAGGACCAAACAGGGCCAAAATAGGTCGAGGCCCATCACCGACCCCATTGAACCGGAAACATCCGTTTTACGCCAAAATGAACTTGGTGGAATCAAAATCAAGAGAACACTGTTGTAATAGGTTCAGCGCAGGAAGAGGACAGCCGAACCCATACAACCCACGCGCGGCAGATCCGAACTGAACCTTGGGCTCCCTCACAAGATCTGGAACAGAAGAAACAGGAGCAGGGGCACGAGGCAAAGCCGACACCATGGCGGAAGTCTTATCCCCCAATAAAACCCCGAAGCCGAGAAAGCAAGCAATCGACGGACGAGACACAAAGAACCAACCCAGAAATGACGAACAATGGAAGCGAGAATAAAACTTGACGAAGGTAGAAACCAAGCCTTCGACCTGAAAAGGCGCAAGAACAACAAGGCCGACATTTCGAGAAACAGCCAACAAAAAGGCCTTCACGTCTTACCGGTGAGGAGGAACCCAAAGAAACCGCTTGGCTTCCTTCGATAGCTCATTAACCAGAAAATCCTCAAGCGGACCGACCGAGTGGAGACCTTCCAGGCAACGTTCACCAAGACACCGAGTGAGGATATCCAGTGAGCCACCACATTCAACTCCAAAGACTCCTCGCTCCCATCCCTCAACACCATCACCAACGCAAGCCTTCGAGCATTGCCAATCCAAAACCCTAGCTCCCGCTGCTCCATCCTCCTTTTTCATTTTCTTATGGATCTTCCTTACCATTGAAAAGTGGAATTTTAGGTGAAACAAAACCGAGAGGAAGAGGATAAGATGTAACCTCGGTGTGAGAGGAATGTGCAGAAGAAGTGAGGAATCCATAGAAGAAGAGGAGGTAGTGACACCCCATTATAATTGAAGAACTTGGTCTTGTAGATTGTGCACCAAGGACTCTAAGGAATGGGTGCTAGAAGAAGAATTAGGTTGAATATGAGAGATAAGAGGATAAGAAAGATGAGTAGTAGACATAGGAATGGAGACATTAAGACTAGATGCTCCCATAAAGGTGGGGGGATAAGAAACTAGAATGGAAGATGTGGGAACTACAGAGGTGACATCGGTAGGAACAAGAGTATTAGAATTCTGGAGCCATTCGATTCCTCTTGAGTGACATATACGTAAAGATCCAGATTATGAGGGTTAACAGCTATGTATGTATTTATATCATTTGAATGTTTAGTAGTAAATTCCTCGAAAGAGCTTCAACAATGAAGTGAAAGAATATAGATTCTGTAGAATCCCTATGACCCTAGAATAACTCAAGAGAGGAAGATCTAATGCACAACACATAATATTCAGGTTCACCAAATTATTTAACCTAAATGGTTAAATACGGGGTAGTAGCCAATGATAGATTATCCTAATCAATTAGTTTCCAAAGCTAATTGCAATAATATCAGGAATAATCATTTAACAAAATTAAATAGTGATTGACAATTCAACCAAGCACTAATAATGACAAGGAGAAGATGACTTAGCTGATATTATAGATTGTGTGCTAACTTGGGATGATCTCGATGAGTAGGAAATTTTAGAAATGATATGACAAAGCTTCGCCACCAAAATTATATCTTACTAAGCTTCCTAGACCAAATCATATGGTATGACCCAAATCATACCCCCACAAGGACCTTTCTATATGCCCTTGTCCCTCTATACTTTCAGCTCCTAAAACTTTCTCATTCGATGCAATGCTACCTGATCTTATCTTTCCTACAATTTGAACCTTTTATATTATGTGATGCTTATTGTGTGGTTGATTGAATTTTCAAAACCCTAGATGGTGAAGGAGTCCTACAAAACAAACATTATTTTGGTTTTGGGTACCCAAGTGCACCGATGACATTGTCCGCTAAGTTCCAAAGAGGGCTCAAATTGCATTTCTTTCTCTCCTAGAATGTGGTATGTAGAATCTATGCAACCAATTGATAACCATGAATTTACAACATTGTAATTGTACTTGAACCTTTTCCCTACCTTGAATTGAATTTTATAATATGCCTTTTGTGCTTGTAAATATGGTTGGATGACTTTCCTATAATGAGTAAGTAAAGTATGTGGAGCTCAAGGGAGTCTTGGAGTATCTTTGCTTATGATTTCTCTTATTATTTCCTCATTGGAATGCTAGGATTCAAGTAGATATAACTCCATCCTTAATGAGAGATGAATAACTTAATTATATATGCATTATGGATATGGAAAAATCAAATAATGTCGAATAGAAGTGTACCAAAGAATCTAAAATTAGAAAATGTACCATTGGAGGAGAGGTACTAAAACAGTTAGGTCAGCCCATAGCATATGGGTGATATGGCCCTTTTTGGATGTTATGGTCCTAGATGCATGTGTGAGTAATTTGAAAGTTGGAATTGTAATATGCAAGGGTATATCCTAATTTTATGGATTAATATGACCATTATGCAAACAAATAGGTTGTGTGTGAAATCAAGAATGAGTGAGATATATCTAGGGATAACATTATTGGTAAAATTGAGCGGTGTGTGGGCCAATACAAGAGTTTTGTATAATTTGTGTTGTTATAAAACATGAATTACAAAAATGACTGTCTACTGAAACCTAATTTGGTATTTCCAATATGATCCTTAACATAAAACGTTCATGACATGAGTGCTAAAAATTTATTCATGAATCAACATATGAAAATCACATGCCATTCCAAATGGATTTTACCAAACTGAAATTTTTGTTTTAGCATTACTTCTCAAAAATAGTTACGGAACCCTATCTAATAAAATTTTAAAACTATAAATAAAATTATTCCATCCTTTCAACATAGATTACTATTCCATATAGAATGTAGATTTTTTTTTCTCAAATACGAAATGAGTAAGTACTTTAAAGCTAGATTGATTTCTTGGAGTATTTAATAAATTTATAAGAATCAACCAAGAAATTGTTGTTGAGTATATTTTAAATTTAGAAAAGGCTTGCTTTGATATTTGTTCATGTTCTAAAGTAGAATGTTTTCACATGCTTTTGGGTATGATATATAGTCTCTCATAATTCCTTTCATATTATGATTAGATAAAAAAATACACTTGTCACCGTGATTCACTATCTTTACACTAGACCTATATGTCTACTACAATACAAGCATAATCATACATTTGTCATGTTTCGGATCCATTATATGAAAAATGTATGATTATGTTTGTATCATTGATGCATGTATACACACACACACACACACACACAAACACACTCGCACACGCAAACACATACACGCACACACACACACACACACACACACACACACACACACACACACACACACACGCGCGCAGCATGCACACGCACACGCACACCCAGTGCACACACACACCCACACACGCACACGCACACACACGCACACACACAGTGCACACACACGCACGCACACACACACACACACACACGCACACTTAAAATGAAGTAAAGTATTTGTACACTCCCATTTTGTAAGTTATCTTGGTGATTATTTTCATATTGTTGATTCTGCTTTAAAAGAAGGCAAGCATGTTAAAAATATATATTTTGATCTTAAGGGAATGTGTTGCAAACTGGATTCTTGCATGCTATAATTTAGTTGCATGGGACAAAGAGTTATTATTACACACACACACACACACACACACACACACACACACACACACACACACACACACACACACACACACACACACACACACACACACACACACACACACACACGCACACACGCACACACACACACACACTCAGCACACATGCACACGCACACACACACGCACACTTAAAATGAAGTAAAGTATTTGTAACACCCTGATTTTGTAAGTTATCTTGGTGATTATTTTTCATACTGTTGTATCTGCTGAAAAGAAGGCAAGCATGTTAAAATATATATTTTGATCTTAAGGGAATGTGTTGCAAAATCTGATTCTTGCATGCTGTAATTTAGTTGCATGGGACAGCAGTTATTGTTGCTTGTATGTTACTGATGTGACGACAAATTGTCGTATGCTTGCTGAATTCTATATGCTGTGGCCTTTTTGTAATCGCTTTGTCGATTTACTCTTGACTGAATTGCAGGTTGATATAAATGTGCAGCACCTGATTTCAGGTATGAGCAGCTGGCACGTAGATGCCAACGACAAAGGTTCGATTCTCGAACCATGCACTGTCGTAACTTAAGACCTCGTGAGGCAGGAAATGTCTGGACACGAGTGGCTCAAGCATGTTAACAAAGGACGGAATGTCCTGCACAGTGTTGGAATTAGAAGTCATTCGGGAAGACTTGACAGGATTGAAGGTGGTTAGTGTTAGGTGTTAGAGGGAATTAGATCCTAATCTAATCCTAAGCTCTACCTTACATCCTAAACTACTATCCTAAGTGGATTTTTAAATTATGTAAAAAAGAAGGGGAAATAAACCTAAGTCCTATTAACCTAAAGACTAGGCTATGACCTAGGTCGAACACTAATATGAATCCTAAACTAATCCTAACCTAGAAGGGGACGCGCAGACCCTTGGGGGAAGAGGATAAGGATGAAGGGTGTTTAATGGCAGTTAATGAGGAGTCCTTATGTGGACAGCGCCAGTTTGGCGGGGACAGGGAGAAAGATGGAGGTAGTTAGTTGGTTATGAGGCTAAATTTGGTTTTGCATGCAAAATTTAAATTTGATGGATCGCCAACCCAAGTCGGCGGTGGCGTGGAAAATTAGGAAAAGGAAGAGCCTTTAATGCATTTAATTTTTTTGGTCTTCGCGACCAGCTCGCCTTGGAAGGTGTATGAGGGAAATTTTGATTGTTTATTGTGTTGTTCGGATTTTTGGGAAGTTGCTCTGCATTTGGTTTTTGCTGGTTCAGTCGAACCAGTTTCATTTGGTTTTTATCACTGTTCCTTGGAAATTTGGAGGTTGTTCTTTGAGCTTTGTAAGAGGAAAGGTGATTTTGGAAGCTCGTCTTTGTCCGCTGTGAAGTAAATACCTTCGGTAGACGCGGTTTTCTTCGAGTTTCGAGGAAGAATTTACAGGCATGTTAAGCCCTTCTCTTTAAAAATACTTGCTTTGTTTAAGCGTCTCATTAAAACAACCCTGCTCTTGGGTTTTGGGTTTATTTGATTGTTGTCGTGTTGAGACGATTTGGGTTTAGTCGATTCTTGCTGTCATTTTTGGAAATGATGGGTAAAATCGTTTTCTTGCTGTTGTGTTTGGAACTGTCTTTGCATGTATAAATGAGTTTGAAATACAGTCGTGTTGTGATGGTTTGTTTGACAGTATTGAGGATGTTCTTTACTGAAACTATAAGAAATTATGCTTATGAATACTCAGCTAAGAGTAAATCAATTTCGAGATGGTTGTTAATAATAATTCGAACTGGATAATTCTTTTTAAGTGATTTTATGGAATGAAATCTCTACAGGCTGTGCGAGTTGTTTGAAGTCATATTCTTTACTGAAATTTTTAAAGGAAATAAGATCCTTTTTCCTTCTGCTGTTTTGGATTTTGATGGAAATGGCATTTGGGTTTTGTATGAGCATACGAATCGAATTGAAGCAAGAAATGGTAATACGTTTTTCTTCCAAGTTCCTTTTTCTTGCTTAAGAAATAGATGAATACGATTTGGGTATTCGTGGGAGCTGGAAAAGAAATTGTTTTTCTTTTGCACTTATAGATGATTATATTCTTCTTGCTGTGATGAAAGGTTGATTTTATTGTGTTTTATGGAATCGACTTGATTTTACAGTTCGGACAGTAGTCGTGAAAACGAGCTTGGCTCGTGTTCTGTGCATTAAATGAATTATGTTGATTCTTGTTGTGGGGGTTAGATGATTTGTTGTGCTTTATTGATGACTGTTCGATCTTCTAGTTCGGACTGTCTTGTGAATGCGAACTTGACTTTAGATTGTTGTGCAAAAGAAGAGATGCATGGGAACTTTGTCTTGCTGTTTGGGTCTGTCTTGACTGTACCAGACTTACGCATTTAACACCCTATACGGGTTTACTTCGAAAGAGGTATTGATAACTGATTATTGCATTCTGAAGTTCTGCATATTATCATGAACTCGAAAAATGGATTTCGGGTAGAAATGTTTGTTGGTGGTGAGCTCGATTTGGGTGTTTTATTTCATTCTGAGCAAATGATTGTTTCTTACTGAAATTATGGGAAATTAGTTCTTCCTTTCTCTGCTGTTTAGATTTCGAAAGAAATAGTAACTGAGTTTATTGAACCTTATAAGTTCGGATTGTTGGAAGTGACAATGCGGTAATTAGATTATTTTTCTGAGTGCTTGTGCTTTCTGTGCAAATGAAATATTTAATTGTTTCGTGTGGTCTTCTGATCTTGCACAGTCATTTAAAAGAAATGAAACCGACCTGAACAATTCTTGTTGAGTTTGAAGAAAATGGTTGTTTTCTTATTGAAAGGTGAAAGGAATGATTTCTTCTCTTCTTGCTGTTGAATTCTGGGGATAGCATTAGAGCCTTATTGTGCATTATGATTAAGTCTTGTTGTAGGTAACAACAATGTGTAAATTGTATTTTGAACTGTATGCGTTCATGGAAATAGAAAGTCATGTGAATAATTGATTTCGTGATTGTATAACTGTTATTTGGTTAAAAATACAGTGAAAGAAATATGGATCCTTCTAGTACCGTAAGTACAAAGTATGCATCCTTATACTATTTGATCTATGATAAATATGATGTTGTACTAACCTGTTTTTGGGTATTCATATGAGCCTGATTTAAATGAAGTATTGATAAGGACGATAAATTCTTCCTTGTTTTCATTTAAAGCTGACTATGAATGAAATTATTCTTGCTGCTGGAAAGTGAATTCCGAATGGATTTTGTAAGTTTCACTCTGAACTGTTATCTTGAATTGTGTCTCGTTTGGATTCCATTTTTAGGACAGTCATGAGGAAAGAAATAGGAATATGGATGGATAACTTGGAAAAATGATCTTTTCTTCTCTCATTCAGTTGGAAATCCGTAATCGTTTAAGAATGAATTTTGTAGTGCGTGGGTATGAGCAACTATATGCATTGCTGTTTGCTTTCTCGTCTGTGCTTGATTGCTTGGAATCCAATGTGATGCATGAACTGAAAGGAAATTAATTGGTTTACGTTTCAGTTAGTTTTACCCTTTGCATTTATTACTAATGAAAGGAATGGAAAGGATAACAGTTACGTTATATCAACAGTATGCTACTTGTATTCCTAAACTTTACAAATATTGTAATTTGGAACTTGTAACGGTTATGTGGAAAATAGGACAGCAGTTCTTTGGCTGATTGGGATGGTATTTGATGGTTCAGTTGTTATGTTGTCCATTCTTTGATGCTTGATTTTTGATTGATGTTCTTACTGTCGTTTCATAAAAGTAGGGTTCTTTTATTGAGACAGTTAATTGAAGCACCTCATTTTAATGATAAGTGCTTAATATGCTCAGTTCATTGAACTGACCCGTGCAAGAAATTTTGCAGATGGAATTGATTAGAATGAAGACATGGCTGTTTTCTGATGCTTCTTTGATTGTCTGAAGATGAATTGTATTTGTTTACTATTATTCCTCTTCGAGGAATTGTGAAAAGAAGAAAGTACATTCTTCTATCTATGAGTTGTAATGATGTTTTATATAAACAAAGTCCAGTCAGTTGGATTGGCAGATGTACGGATTATGAGATGGATGATGAATACAAATACAAGTGTGATATTTTAAATACTATATCAGTTTGATATTGTTGATTAATTGGAAATATAATGTTATTTCTTGATTTGGGTTTATTTAATTGTCCTTGGATGGATGCTAAAAAGGAATTGATATCTATTCTTACCTTAATGCAACTTTTAAGTTGAAATGTGCAATTAGTTCATACTTGGGTAAAGATGAATTTTTAATTGACATTAAAAAGGATTAGGAAGAATATGATTCCATAACTGATAGGTATTCAGGATTAGCTTGGAAGCTAAGGAATATCAATTAACTTAGGAGTAATCGAACTTCGCTTTCGAACTCCATTAATGACCTCGTATGTTAAATTCAGAAAGAAAGGATATGGGATAAGTATATCCATAACTAATGGACCTTAACTATGTAATGTTAAGGAGAATAAATGAATACATTTATTGGAAATTAGACCTCGTTTAAATGACGTCTAGTAAGCTGGAATTCTGAATTTAGTTACAGTTGTAAAAATCCTGGTTAAGTTTAATAGGTTAAACTTATCACGTCCGTCGGTAACGGGCTGCTTAATCCGAAGATTAAGAAGAAAACCAAGTAGAGAAATGCAGCCCTTCGGTACGAAGGAGAAGATGCATAGCAAGCTAAAGGACGGATTTAGTCTCTCTTAGCTACGTACAACTGTAACGGGAACGAGGATAAAGGATCAGCATGGTTGCTGAAAGTTGATCTTAAATATTAAGATCATATCCAAATCACTTGAGCAGGATGTGTACTCTTGATGGGAGGATTCCGTAGGACATTGACATACGCCACTAAAGAAGCCAGTGTCTTCATGAAGACGGGGTCTTCATGACGACACAATGTTATAAACCGACATATTACAATGCCCTCCCGAATTAAAACATCAAGAATACATAGGCTCGAATGTGAAGTCTTGGTCGGGGATAGGAGTATGATCACGTATACGGAGTGACTCCGAGGACTAAAGATAACTAGACACACGGAATCGTGGGGAACGCGACACCATATGTCTGCGTATCTTTGAGTTACTGTGAGTGCCTTCCTATATTCATTCATATTGCTAATTGGGATTGGAAGTTTAAATCTGACCTTAATTTGAAAGGACTGGTAAGAACTAGGAAAGACCATTCTAGATAACAGAAGTGAAGTGAAGGACGTATTCCATTGATGTGTATCACATCCAGAATATGATCATGCAAAGCATGTGAAAATCTTTGGCCAAAGTATCGCAAGTGCTTTGGTTGCGTTGTCCTAATCAC
The DNA here is from genome assembly GCA_018340775.1 of Taxus wallichiana var. yunnanensis. NCBI lineage: Eukaryota > Viridiplantae > Streptophyta > Pinopsida > Cupressales > Taxaceae > Taxus > Taxus wallichiana. The sequence goes on from CM031238.1 coordinate 826,398,560, forward strand.
TTAATTTAAGATGCAGGATGTCGATGAATATCAGATATTCGAGATATAGGCTTCTTAAATGGATCACTTCGATAACCGAAACGGTTAAGAGAACTTGTATATATAATATACTATGCATGAAACGAACATGAAGGAACATCAATTAATGGGCAATGAAGAGGAGGAAGATGAAGCTGAAATAAATTCATTAGCCGCCTCCCGTGGACAACATCAATGGAGGGAATCGGGTGTTGATAATAATAATGTAATTGCTCCTAATCCCCGAAAATAAAAGGGCAAGATTAGCATGTGAACTTACAAATGATATTAAGAGAATAAGTCCTCCAAAGTTTGATGGAACAACCCTTGGGGGAGAGCCGAGAATTGCTCGGTGAAATGGAGAAATACTTTGAATAAGAAACTTCTCCGAAGAGACTAAAGCGATATGGGGAGCATATCGCTTTCTCATGAAGCATCATCATGGTGGGACAACCGTAAGGTTGAGCTGAATATTGTCGAATCAGACATAACTTGGGATCAATTTAAGGGTTATTTTAGGCAATGATGGCTGCCTCAACTCTATTTTGATAGGAAAATGACTAAATTTCAGAACTGGTCGCAAGGAAGGCTGTCGGTGACGGAATACTAGGAAGGGTTTACTAAACTCCTTAAGTATGTGCCGCAGTACCAGGCTGACGAGAAGTTCAGAATACGGAAATTCATAATGGGACTGAATCCCATCATTGGTGGCGAAGTGGATGTCCACGGCCTAACCACCATGGATGGAGTTGTCGAAAAGGCAATCAGACAGGAATATAAATTGAGAGCAATATTTGCTCACAGGGAAGAGATAAGGAAGAAGATTCCCAATTCTTCTTCATCTCTTGCACCAAAAAGGGGACCTTGGAAAAGGTTTGGTGTGAAAAACAAAACTGTTGTAGATAACAACAAGAAATATGTGATGAAACAGATCGGTAAATAGCGTATGAATGTACTTCACAAAAGTTAATGGCATTGACGTAAGTCCTATGGAAGCTGAATGATAACTTCAAGGCTGGCAACAAATTTGAGCCTAGAAAAGGGCCAGTTGGAGGATGCTTCAACTGTGGAAAGGACCATTATGTGAATCACTGTCCTCTGAAGAAGGATGATCGTGGTCAACAACATAGGATACACGCTGCAGTGGCTAATAGACAAGCTGAAAAGCAAGTTACACCCATAGAAGTTTCAGGTAAGTTATTTGGTACACCTGTAGTCATACTTTTTGATACTGGAGCTACTAAATGCTTTATTTTTGCTAAACTTGCAATGAAATTAAAAAGAAGGGCTGAAAGAATGGATAAAACATGGACAGTGCATTATGGGAATAATGCTGTCCATACAGTCGAAATGTGCCTTTTTGGGGCAATTCTTGATTTGCCTAGTTTCTCCACCGAAGTTGACTTGTATGTCACTCCTCTAGGATCATATGATATCATTATTGGCATTAATCAAGGTTGGCTGAACATAAGGCAAAGGTTGGCGATCGCATGAAAAACAAATATGTTGTTTCGATGACTGAGAAAGCAACAAATCATTTAAGGTGTAAACGTGAAGTTGCGGTTAGAAACCAGAAACTATGCAACTAAAAAAAAGGCTAAAAACAGAGGTTGCACTTTGTATGTAGTAAAAATGACAGAAAATGCTTTGAGGAAGATAATGATTTCATGGAAAGATATCCATTGTTAAGGGGTTTCCGTGATGTGTTTCCAGAGGAATTGCCAGGTCTTCCACCCAAACGTGAGTTTGACTTTGCGATAGAAATTAAACCAGGAACTGAACCCATATCTAAAGCACCTTATAGAATGACTACCATTGAGTTGGTAGAGCTAAAGGCTCAGTTACAAGAACTTCTGACTAAGGGGCTGATAAGACCGAGCGTCTCACCTTGGGGAGCGCCGGTAATTTTTGTAAAGAAAAAGGATGGCACATTGAGGTTGTGCATTGATTACAGAATGCTGAACAAAGCAACTATTAAAAATCGATACCCACTTCCTAGGATTGATGATCTGTTCGATCAGATGCGAGGAGCATCAGTTTATTCAAAAATAGATCTTCGATCTGGGTATCATCAGCTGAGAATAAAGGAAGAAGATATTCATAAAACAACTTTTAGAATGAGGTACGGGCATTATGAGTTTACGGTGTTACCTTTTGGGTTGACTAATGCACCTGCCGCCTTCATGAATCTGATGAACAATATTTTTCAAGAATACTTAGACAAGTTTGTACTTGTATTCTTAGACGACATTCTTATATACTCTAAAAATGTCGAAGAGCACCAAGAACATCTAAGAATAGTGCTGGAAATTTTAAGAAAGAGGAAATTGTATGGCAAACTGTCCAAATGTTCCTTTTATGATGCAGAGGTGCATTATTTGGGACACGTTATAAGCAAGAATGGAATAGCTGTTGACCCTTCAAAGATTACAGCTATAACTGAGTGGCCTACGCCTAAGAACGTGCACGAAGTGAGGAGCTTCATGGGCTTGGCTGGATATTATCGAAAGTTCGTTAAGGACTTTTCAAAAATTGTTGCCCCAATCACTTCGCTGCAAAAGAAGGAAAAGAAATTTGTCTGGACGGACAAGTGTGAATCTGCCTTTAAAAATTTAAAGGAACAGCTAACTACAGCACCTATCTTGACTGTACCTGATCCAAATGGAAATTTTATGGTTGTAACGGACGCCTCAGGAGAAGGCCTTGGAGGTATTCTGTTACAGAATAACCATGTTATAGCTTATGAAAGCAGAAAGCTTAAGTTACATGAACAGAATTATGCTCCACACGACCTAGAGCTCGCTGCCATTGTTCATGCACTTCAAATGTGGAGGCATTACCTTTTAGGCAAGCCTTTTGAGTTAAAAACAGACCATCTGGGGCTGAAGTATATTTTACTCACCAAATCAATGCAAGGCAACGAAAGATGGTTAGAATTTCTGCCTCGTCGATGATTTTGATATAAGCTACATCAAGGGAAAGGAAAATAGAGTAGCAGATGCTCTGAGTCGAAGGAAGCATATCTCTGCTCTTATAACGTTAAGAACTCAGTTTAAGGATGAGGTGAAAGATGCCTTGGAATCAGATCCTTATTTCCAGCAAGTCAAAACAACACTTGCTGTAGACTCGAAGGATGTTAGGTATAAAGGATTCCGTTTTGATAATGAAGGAATTCTGAGGTTTGAAAACAAGGTATATATACCTTTGGCAAATGACTTAAGAGGGAAATTGTTAACTGAATTTCATAATTCACCTTTTACTGGACACCATGGCATTACGAAAATGCTTGCTGATCTTAAGCAAAATACTTCCGGAAGGAATGAAAAAAAGATGTGGCGGAATTTGTAACACACCGCTTGGAATGTCGCCGTGTTAAGGCGGAACATATGCATCCTTACCGGATTATTGTATCCCCACAAAGATTCGCGATATAAATGGCAAGTGATAACAATGGATTTCGTTCAAGGATTGCCTATGTCAAGAAATAAGCATGACATTATCCTGTTGTAGTCGACAAATTGACCAAAGTGGCACACTTTATTCATTGTAATTTGAAGGACGATGCGCCAAAGCCAGCTAGCAAGAAGATTTGTACATGAAATCTTCAGATTGCATGGAATACCGAATTAATCATATCGGACAGAGATCCGAGGATGACATCAAGGTTTTGGAAAACGCTTAATGCGGCCTTGGGAACTAAATTAAACTTCAGTTCTGCATATCATCCAGAGACGGATGGACAGACTGAGAGAGTCAATCAGGTTTTAGAGGACATGTTAAGGATGTATTGCATGGACCAACAGTATAAATGGGAGGAATACCTTCCGCTGGTAGAATTTGCTTACAATAACACCTATCATGCCTCTTTAAAAATGGCGCCCTTTGAAGCATTGTATGGAAGAAAATGCAGAACCCCTGTCAGCTGGGACAGCGTTGAGGACAGAGAGGTAATTGGGCCAGAAATCCTTACGGAAATGGAACAACAAATCAAAATGATTCGAGAACATTTAAAGGAGGCTGCCAATAGGCAAAAGAGTTATGCAAGACTTAAAGCGGGTTGACAGGAATTATAAACTAGGAGAGGTCTTTCTTCGGGTGAAGCCGAAAAGAGCTCAATAACTTTGGCAAGGCGCCAAGTTATCGCCACGATACGTGGGACCTTTTGAAATCGTTGAAATAATCAACCCTATAGCTTATCGCCTAGCATTACCTCCTTCTTTGTCTCAAAAGCATGATGTTTTTCATATTTCTTTGCTTAAGAAATACGTGATGATTTATCACATGTGCTGAATTGGAATTCCTCGCAGGTCCAAGGCTCAGGGAATAATCGTGGTTAAGCCCATTCGAGTGCTTCTGAACTCTTGATTGTACTTAAGAAATCACGAGTGAACCAATGTAAGGTCCAGTGGGACCAGTTCAGCGAAGAAAGTGCAACTTGGGAAAATCTCGAAGAAATGAGATCTACTTTTCCACATTTGTTTAATCGAATTTGAAATTCAAAAAACTGATAATTCTACCAAATTTAGACAATTATTAGTCTATTGTAGATAGCTTGTCTTACAATGTTGTTTTTAAGAGTGAATCTGTTTTTGGTATGAACTTATGAATGGAAGGACAATAACTGAACTTTGTCCTAGAAACTCCTTGATTTGTTTAATCTGATCATTGGGACGATGATTCTTTAAGGAGGGAGGAATGTAACACCCTGATTTTGTAAGTTATCTTAGTGATTATTTTTCATACTGTTGTATCTGCTGAAAAGAAGGCAAGCATGTTAAAATATATATTTTGATCTTAAGGGAATGTGTTGCAAATCTGGATTCTTGCATGCTGTAATTTAGTTGCATGGGACAACAGTTATTGTTGCTTGTATGTTACTGATGTGACGACAAATTGTCGTATGCTTGCTGAATTCTATATGCTGTGGCCTTTTTGTAATCGCTTTGTCAATTTACTCTTGATTTATCTGAATTACAAGTTGATATAAATGTGCAAAGCCTAATTTCAGTGTATGAGCAAACCGGCACGTAGATGCCAACGACAAAGGTTCGATTCTCGAACCATGCACTGTCGTAACTTAAGACCTCGTGAGGCAGGAAATGTCTGGACACGAGTGGCTCAACCATGTTAACAAAGGATGGAATGTCCCGCATAAAGGTGTTGGAATTAGAAGTCACCGAAGACTTGACAGGATTGAAGGTGGTTAGTGTTAGGTGTTAGAGGGAATTAGATCCTAATCTAATCCTAAGCTCTACCTTACATCCTAAACTACTATCCTAAGTGGATTTTTAAATTATGTAAAAAGAAGGGGAAATAAACCTAAGTCCTATTAACCTAAAGACTAGGCTATGACCTAGGTCGAACACTAATATGAATCCTAAACTAATCCTAACCTAGAAGGGGATGCGCAGACCCTTGGGGGAAGAGGATAAGGATGAAGGGTGTTTAATGGCAGTTAATGAGGAGTCCTTACGTGGACATGGCTACATTTAGGGGACAGGAGAAAGATGGAGGTAGTTAGTTGGTTATGAGGCTAAATTTGGTTTTGCATGCAAAATTTAAATTTGATGGTTCGCCAACCCAAGTCGGCGGTGGCGTGGAAAATTAGGAAAAGACAGAGCCTTTAATGCATTTAATTTTTTTGGTCTTCACGACCAGCTTTCGCCTTGGAAGGTGTATGAGGGAAATTTTGATTGTTTATTGTGTTGTTCGGATTTTTGGGAAGTTGCTCTGCATTTGGTTTTTGTTGGTTCAGTCGAACCAGTTTCATTTGGTTTTTATCACTGTTCCTTGGAAATTTGGAGGCTGTTGCTGAGCCTGTAAGAGGAAAGGTGATTTTGGAAGCTCGTGCTATCGCCGTGGAAGGAAATACCTTCGGTAGACGTGGTTTTCTTCGAGTTTCGAGGAAGAATTTACAGGCATGTTAAGCCCTTCTCTTTAAAAATACTTGCTTTGTTTAAGCGTCTCATTAAAACAACCCTGCTCTTGGGTTTTGGGTTTATTTGATTGTTGTCGTGTTGAGACGATTTGGGTTTAGTCGATTCTTGCTGTCATTTTTGGAAATGATGGGTAAAATCATTTTCTTGCTGTTGTGTTTGGAACTGTCTTTGCATGTATAAATGAGTTTGAAATACAGTCGTGTTGTGATGGTTTGTTTGACAGTATTGAGGATGTTCTTTACTGAAACTATAAGAAATTATGCTTATGAATACTCAGCTAAGAGTAAATCAATTTCGAGATGGTTGTTAATAATAATTCGAACTGGATAATTCTTTTTAAATGATTTTATGGAATGAAATCTCTACAGGCTGTGCGAGTTGTTTGAAGTCGTATTCTTTACTGAAATTTTTAAAGGAAATAAGATCCTTTTTCCTTCTGCTGTTTTGGATTTTGATGGAAATGGCATTTGGGTTTTGTATGAGCATATGAATTCGATTTGAAGGAAGAAATGGTAATACGTTTTTGCTGTTCCTTTTTCTTGCTTAAGAAATAGACGAATACGATTTGGGTATTCGTGGGAGCTGGAAAAGAAATTGTTTTTCTTTTGCACTTATAGATGATTATATTCTTCTTGCTGTGATGAAAGGTTGATTTTATTGTGTTTTATGGAATCGACTTGATTTTACATTCAGGATAAAGTAGTCGTGAAAACGAGCTTGGCTCGTGTTCTGTGCATTAAATGAATTATGTTGATTCTTGCTATGGGGGTTAGATGATTTGTTGTGCTATATTGATGACATTGACATACGCCATAAAGAAGTGTCTTCATGAAGACGAGGTCTTCATGATGACACAATGTTATAGCCGATATATTACAATGCCCTCCTAAATTAAAACATCAAGAATACATAGGTTAACTATGAAGTCTTGGCTAGGGATAGGAGTATGATCATGTATACGGAGTGACTCCTGAGGACTAAAGATAACTAGACACACGGAATCATGGGGAACGACACCATATGTCTCGCGTATCTTTATTTACCGTAAGTGCCTTCCTATATTCGTTCATATTGCTAATTGGGATTGGAAGTTTAAATCTGACCTTAATTTGAAAGGACTGGTAGGAACCAGAAAGACCATTCTAGATAACAGTGAAGTGAAGTGAAGGACGTATTCCATTGATGTGTATCACATCCAGAATATGATCATGCAAAGCATGTGAAAATCTTTGGCCAAAGTATCGCAAGTGCTTTGTTTCGTTGTCCTAATCACTTAATTTAAGATGCGGATGTCGATGAACAGATATTCGTATAGGCTTCTTAAATGGATCACTTCGATAACCGAAACGGTTAAGAGAACTTTTATATATAATATACTATGCATGAACGAACATGAAGGATTGGTTGTTGCCGAGTCATGAAATGAGAGATCGTTGAAACTCCGAGCCATGAAAATGGGAGATCGGCAGTTCTTCGAGTCATTTACAGCAGCATATAGAATCTGTTATAAGATTGAATGGCATTGAATGTGTGTTCCATATTGTAAATATGCAAACAGGAACATTAGTTTTAAAAGGAAATTGTGTGTTCCAAACTGTGTTTGTTTGGGCAGAGAACAATTATTAAAACTTGAATGTGTGTTTGAATTATATAATTCATAACAGAAACGTTTTATAAAAAAAAAAAAATTCCCTTGTTCTAGTATCTTAAAATGGGGATGTTACTTTATTTTTCTTCAGAGAAATGACTTTACTTAAGTAATGTAACTTGGAGTAGAGTAAAGTCTTTTCCACTTTTGACTTGACTTAAAGTAATGCAACTTAGTAGTGCAATTACTTAAGTCTTTTATTTTGAGTAACTTGACTTACTTACTTTTCACACCACTTGAAGTAAAGTAAATTCTTGGATTGATCAACTTTACTTGAGTAATGCAACAACTCAAAATCACACAACTTACTTTCCCTTTCTTTGCGGTGATTGAGGATGCAATTACTTCAACAAAGCAAAGTGAAATCACCAATTGCTTCTCCTTTGCTGCAGAGCTTCCAAAACTACAAATTCTTTCCGAGAACACATCAACTCAGCCAAAATGAAGATTTTTCCATGAAACACTTGATAAGCACTTGATTTTTGACCTCTGGTCCCATTGGGCGTGCCATAACTATCATCACCAAATCACTACACCCTCTGATTGCTCAACTTGTGAGCATGTTAAGGAAAGTAGAGTGACTAGGTAACATGGAATTGCTTCAAGGTGTGGGACCTTGCAGTTGAAGAAATTATCCAGAGAAGGTTGGTTCCTCTTCCTAAACTAGTGCAACAACTAACTCTAATGGAAATAAATCTAACAACTACTTCTAATATATGACTTCCAAGGGACTAGGGAGAGAGAAATAGCATAAATGAAAGAAATCTACTCTAAGGAGGTGATGCACCAAAAGGGGAGTGTAGGGAATCTCTTGAATGTGTGGAAGTGATAGAAAATGAGGTGCAAAGAGGGTGTAATAGTCACCATAGTCAACAACAACATCAAACTAGCTCCTCCATGAAAGCACAACAAGTAAATAAATTTGCAAGACAATTTAGATTGACACAATACAACTACAAGTGAATTGAAAAGGTAAGTAAAGAAAACAGACACAAGCAAAGGGAAGAACACATCCACAATACTCAAATCCACAACTTTCATGATATACACAATTCAATTAATTATAGAGAAAGGCCAAGATCATCATGTAAGATGTCTAAAATGAAGGCCTGTAACACATTTTCTTCCTAGAAAAATTTTGGTAGAGTTTCAGTAAGCAAAGAATACCCCCTTCAAATGAAATGAGCTTACAATTTATAGAAGGATTTGGTGAGGAGAGAGAAAATAAACACTCGGATGCATGCATTCTCCACCTACCAAATTCAAACTTCAATTTAAAACATCATGGGACACCTGCATAGCCCATCATGCGCTAATGTAGGTTATGAGACGAGAAATTACTTCCCATGTCCCATTAATGGTGGTAGCTTTGGTAATATAGTGCCCTGGAGTGTAGGATAATAAATTACATTTTTTAACCCCTTTTGCTCATCAAAACTGAAATATAAAGTTTCTAAAATGTAGAGGGCTCTAAGACCTTTCTCGGAAAGTCCAACTTAGTGTAAAACGGAGCTCCAGGAGAAAGTTATGGCATTTCGAAGTTGCAGACCGATGAGAGCCGAGGCCATCACTGCCGCTTCTCGCCTTCATCAAGCAGTTGATCCGACCATGAATTACTACCCACTTGTCATCGTTATTTTCTATTTTATTTACTTCACCCTTTTTTTGAAGTAAAGAAACTTGCTTTCACCGCATAACTCCATTTTGCATTATTTTCAAGTTCTACAGCAGGTGAATTGAGGGCATTACTTCGCCTCGGGCATGGACCAACTCACTCAGTAACTCACTCACCGGCTCAAACTTTAGCTTGGGTTTCAAAACATAAGTTTTGACCTTGCCATTCACGCTTTGTATTACTTTCCCAACTCAAAGCTTTGACTCGACTACTTTCCTTTGTGGTGAATCTGCATTACATTACTTAGCTCGGTGGGTGAGCTAAGTAACTACCTCGCTAATCATCGCTCTACATTACTCAATGGTTCCCTATGTAATGTGGCGTTTTACATTACTTCTAATTATTTGTGAGCTCTCCAAACGTAAGACTTCCCCATCAAACCACCACAATGAACTATCTTTCAACTCGGCCCCCTAGTGTTTAATGCGCGATTTCAATTAGCTCTACTCGCTTTGCGTTGAACATGACCCTCTTACTATCTTAGTAAGAACTCTCCTGATCGCCGCACATAACTATGGATTGCTTCTTTTTGCATCGAAATCAGATTTCTTTGCTTCGTTTGGCCATTGCGAAGCAACAAATTTTCAATTCGCCGTATTGAGCTATTACCTTGATGGCTCACTTTTATTCAATGCGGCGAACCCACATTGCTTTGATTGAGTTAGCTCCACATCGGCGCTCCAATGTGAGACTCTACCTATCATTGCAAGTGTAATTCATCCATTATGCCGCATTGCATTACTTGGCCGATGACTTGTTCATTGCGTCGAAATCGTATTGTTTCGCTTTGTTTGGGCTCGACGCTTGGAGTAACTGCCTTACCATTCGACGCAACGAACTGTAATTTTCTGGGCCTTCCACGTTTGGCTTGCCGCGGTCATTCTTGCCATACTTACCTCACCAAGCTCGATGGTCGTGCTCGGCTCTAACTCACCCCGCTATTTCTTCCCTGGAACCTCTGACTCGCCCGAGTCAGGCCTCCTTATTTGCTTAACAAATGGTCGATCCTTCCCTTCAAGGTGTTTAGCTCGCTGGAAGAGCTTAGTCCCCGACTCCCAAGGTCGCGAGCTCTTCTCCATGGCCAGAATCCTTCTCCTTCCGCGAGCTCCTCCGTTTGACTTATTACTTTCTCAGCCACCTAGTTTGCTTTGTTCCCGCTTTCGCTTCCTGGCTCGGCCCCACCATTAACTTTTCACCTGAGCTCATTCGCACTCGCCATGACTCTCTCTGCACTGCGATTCCTACTCACATTGATCCTTTCCTCAGTGGCTGGACCTTCCTTCAAGCGAGCTCCCTTTGTGTTCATATACAACGCGAACCTAGTTCATCGAATCGTTCGGCTATATTTCTTCTATGGCCCCCTGACCCTTTTGCACTCTGTGACTCGATTACATTCCATTGGCCACGACTTGGCCCTTTTCCTATTCATTGGATCTAATTCGCTCAGTTGCACAACTCGGCACTTATCCGTTGGTAGGCCAACTCGTCGTTTAAACCTTGCATTCCCGCTTAGCTCACCCTAGCAAACTCACAAATTCACCAAGCTTGGGGTGATCAGTTTTACCTTGTCACCGATGCTTCAACTCGGCTCGCCGAGTAGCTTGTCGAGCTACTCGGTGAGCCATTTTTAGCTCGGTTGGCCGGCTTGAACCCTTTTGTCATTTTTTTGGCATTTTTTTGGATTTTCACAAATTCCTGACTGGGACTGGGAAATGTAATGGAGTGTCAAGTATCTTCTTTTCACTTTTTCCTCTCTTCGCTCGTTATGGCCAGATACGGGCTTGCATGGACCCGCATTTCCTCCTTTTATAAAGTTGACCTCCAGGTTAAAAAAACCAAAAGAGGAAAAAATCCTTTTATGGTTTCCTCATCCCCCAAAAATGGAGATTAACCTTAAAAACCATGAATATTGTGTGCGAACCTCGCTTCATTACACGGGGCTCATCCAGTCTGGGTCTGGGTCTGTGCCCTGCTTGTCCATTTTGCTCAAGCGAGGGAAAAATGGATAACAATGATATTCCATTATAAATGAGGTTTTAGGTGTAAACTAATGTTATGTCATAATTAAAATATGTCACATGATTCAAAATTTTAATAAATATTTATATAGTTATGTTCCATTTTGAGAAGGATCTAGGGTTAATTTTAGAAATTTACAAATATGGGTAAAAGTTACACACAACATAAATATATGAAAATATTAATATTATGTATGGTATCTTTGGAAATTTCTTCCACATTAGGAATTGTAGTGCCTAGTCATATTTTTAGAATTTTCTGTATATATTTTATTTACTAATAATTTTTTAGTTAATATATATCATTTAATATATGCATATGTGTTATGCACAACTTAATTTGGCCTTAAGCACGTCAAAATCTAATTTAGTTTTTTCTACATCAAAAATATATATTTTTATAGAGCCTAGGTATTTTATGCAATTTTTATAATCCATTTAACATTTTTTAACTCATTAATTTATTTTTAGATTCTTATTTTTCCTTAAAAATCGCTAAAGTTACACATAACATAAATATATGAAAATATTTATATTATTTAGGGTAGCCTTGCACATTTCTTCTACACTAGGAATTGTAGTGCCTAGTCATTTTTTGAGTATTTTCGTACATATTTTATTTATTAATAAAATTTTAATTAATATATACCATTAAAATTTATATATTTGTTATGCACAACTTAAGGTGGCCTTAAACATGTCAAAATCTAATTCGCTTTTCTAGGTGAAAATGCATAATTATATAGTGCCTAGTTAATTTTCATAATGTTTTATAGTCTATTTTATATTTTCTAAATATTTATTTATTCACATATTATATTTCTATCCTAAATTTTGTTCGCAAAATAGTATAACCCGTGATTCATGCTTTTATCCTAATGTCAATATTGAATTAATAATTAAATTGTGACTTGTGTACACATTTCAATGTCAATCGCTATCCTTATCCCTACCGTATGAATTTTTATTGTTATTTACACAACTCACCACTCATAGAATCACTTACATCAATCAAGCAATAGTCTATCTCTCCCATGTGTTGTGCATAAAAAGTTTCTAGCGCCTCACTCTTTTCACATACGAGACCACCAAATAGCAACCAAAGTGAAAATGGCTTGGTTTGAAATCATAGTTTCATCCCAAGGTACTTAACAATCATTTTCTCAATTTAGTATCTTGTACAGTCACTAATTTACCTATTGGTCATTTTTAATAGTGTACCAAACCTATGGAATCCTATATGAGTAAGTCAAATGCACTCATTTACTCACCTTGCATCCACCTAGCACTTCCAATAGCACTATTCACAAATGTCATTAAAAAATCACTCCAATCTCTCCTAAATCTGCTAAAAGTAGTAGTAAACCTTAGGTATAGTCCCCACACAAGTATAAAGGACTCCCAACTAGGATCAATAATCTAGATTTATAAGTTTCAAGCCCTCAAAGTCAAGTCAAGAAAAATACACCAAGACACTACTAAGCATTATCAAGTGAACACATTGCTAAAAATAGTTTCATCCATATAGATATCACATCTCTAGGTGGAGAACTATATGTGGCTTGATGCCTCTTTAGAGTAATGATAATGTAGGAAGTTTATGGATTACAATTCAACCCAACCATTAATCCTTTTATAGGGTTTTATACCTATGGTTAGGGTTTAAAGTTATTTCAAATCACACAAAGGGTTTTGTACATTTCGATACTTAGGGTTTCACAAGAACAACAACTTGCATGGGCAAAAACATTTTAAAAATATAAATCACTATATGAAACCATGAAATAGGTATGAAACAAGAAATACTTTCATATAGAACTAATGGTTTTATCCCTTCTCATACTAAAATACCAAAAACTAGAGATGAAGCATTATCATATCACTTCCAACTATTTCATCCTTTTTCCAAAACCATATCATCTTTCATAGCAACAAAATAGATAGGTGTATCTCCCTTTTTGTTTCTTCTCCTATTTAGAACACGTTATTATGGTTATATCTTGAAAACTACTAATATAAGTATATTATAATATGTTCGTTAATAATAAATTAATTATAATTAATATATATCTTGTTCCTAACCCTAATCCAACGTTTATATAAGAATACACACTTGGTTATTTATTTTGGGTTAAATTAGTAGCTTTTATGTTATTAAGTCCGAGAAGGACCACATTAAAAACTTACCCAAATGAGATATGTATTTGATATTAGGATATTCATTAGGAATGGTCTTTATTTTATTGTAATAGGAAAAACCATCCATGAAATAAAGAATCTCATTTCCCTCAGTAGAATCAATAGTCACATCAATATGGAGCAATGACTAATCACCCTTAGGGTGTTTTTTTTTTTCAAGAAAAAGTCTCTACATATCCTATTTCCCCATTTTGGCTACCTACTTTTATAATGTTGATAATCCAATCATATTAATTGATAGGTACAATAAATCCAACATCATACATTTTTTGAATTTTCTCCTTAACCAATCAAGAAACTATAAGAAACATATTTATAATATTATTCTTTACATGTTTGACATCAAAACTCAAAACAATATTATGCACTTTAATATCCATATAAATACCTAGAGTATTAGCATTTAACCATGTCGAAAATAGCTTGAAATTCAATCAATAGCTGAGTATTCTCTTTTTTCTTTTATATTTAATGAGGAATCTAGTTTAAGCAATTCGGGTATATGACTAGTGCTAATTTTAATATAGTTATTTCCTAGTTAAATGTCATATCTCTATATTTCACTAATGGTGTAGTTAAGTAATCCAAGCTATCGAAAATAATTTCTTCGCCACTACAAGGGATTACATTCTCCAAATTAAGCTTGATTAATAATGTAAAAGGGAATCTATTATCATGATTATTTGTAAGTAGGTCCACATTAATTTCTAGACACTCGTTATTGATTCTTCATTATAAAAATGATTAAGAGATGGTGCCTCATATTGTGTATTGTATTACATCAACTCATGATATGTAACTATATGTATCTCTTATTTGGCATGTCCATCGATAAGAAAACTATAAGATTAAAAATATACGTAATATTGTTCATTTCCTTAAATTTATTTGTTGTATAATTTTGAATTTTATCATGATTGGGTTTGATTGAGCCTATAAGGGTAATATTATGCTTCATTTCTTTAATATGCCCATGGTCTACATTAAAAGGTGCTTCTTTTTCTTGACTCCTTAACTATAAACATTTTATTGGTGTACAAAATTTCTTGATGTGTACCCTTATAAGTGATTGGTAGAAGATTTTTAATTATACCTTTCTCACTCTTTATTGCAACTTTATCCATATACACCATATTTTTTTGCACTCTTTATACCAAATTCATTTTTCTTAAAAGTACAATGAAAAATTTCAATGGGTTTTGTTTCCTTTTTGTAGTACAACACTTATATATCATAAGACCTTTACTCTTAACATAATTTGGTCAATATTTAATAATTTGTGATTTTTTAGTTAGTCTTGTGTAGTATTCAGGGGTTATATAGAGGATTCCATTATCAAATAAAATCATAACATATAAATTCTCTTGGGCTTATTAGTGTAAATGAAGTTTTGATAGTTTCTTATCTATGTTATCAACTCAACTATAGTTATTTTTATTAGTCAGTATGGATTTTATTACATTCAATAAATTAAAATGTGATCATTTTATTCATGTATGTAGTTCCTTGAGGTGTCACTACATATTTTTGGTTGGTCAAATCTTATTCAAGTGAGGTATAAAGGTAGCTTGATGCATAATCATTTTGCAAAACAAAATGGAAAATCGTCTATGAGTCATGCATATCTAACTCTCTCATCTATAAAATTGAAGCATGTATTTAATTTTAATGGAACTAATACCATATCAAGTATCCTTCCATAGAGGAAATTCTAGCCCGAAGTCCTCCTTCTACATTAGAACCCACCTCACCTATTCCTCCACCCACAAAGGAACACCTTTCACCTCCTTCATCACCCGTAGAGGAGCCTTCCATTAATATCGAGACTATTTCACCCTTGGCTTCTCCACCTAGAGAGTCGTCACCCGCAGTACCTCTCCACCCCATGAAGAGTACCCACCATCTCCTCCACCCACAGAGGAGCACCCATCATCTCCTCCACCCATAGAGGAGCACCCATCATCTCCTCCACCTATCAAAGACCCAATAGAGATACCTTTGCATCTAGGTGATCATTCTTCATCAGCCTACCCAAGATCCTACTGGACTTAATTTTGGCTCTCTTACCCATGGAAGCTGAAGCTAGCAAATTCCTCGTCTCTGAGACAAATTTCATGGGAATTTCCATTAGGTCCTCATCAACCTCGCCTATAGATGTGTCGTTCTCACGCTTAGCCAATCGATTAGATTATGTGGATAGAGCCTTTCTTTGGGGGCGTCTTCTACTTCATGTCTCAACGCAAATGCAGATGCAACTTTTGACACTTTTAATATCTACGTAAAGATATTATGACCAATTGAACCAAAAACAACCTCCTCTATCACAACTTCTTCCACGACACCCATCATAGCTCAACACACACCGCACGAAATTTTGTACACCAAGAAAATGTTTATAGCTAAAATCACTATTCACACCTCCACGTATCCTATTTCTAATGGGGTCACACACCGCACGATGCTCAAATAACTACACCAATCCCCCCTCAAAATGTCCTTATATGACCTCATCCAAACCTCGGAATCCCATCATCGAGCTCTCATAGAGGTCTTGCAATCTATAAAGGTTTTACCCAATGACCCTACACCCGTAGCCTCCATTATCACACCCCATCATGAAGCCTCTCTCACCATATTGCCACCTTTATCCACGCCTTAACCTACTCACCAAGTAGCCTCCCTTAGCTTCTCAGAGGAAGAGATCGTACCACACCAAACAGATGATCTAGACCCAGCTCTCTTCATCTTTGTCCACATCGATGATATACATATACGACGTGTCATGATTGATGGGGGTTCTAGCATTAGTATCTTTTCATCCCATGCATTTGCTTAAATGTGCATAATTGACAATTACATGCATAAACATCATGTCATGTTGCGTTCATTCAATGACGCTAACACCTTTACACTAGGCACCGTCATCCTCCAAATTCACGTGGGCCCCGTACTATTCTAGAATTATTTTACGCTTGGAGGGGAATTCCAATATAACATGTTGCTTGGCAGACCCTAGATTCGTGTCATGGGTTGTGTCCCTTCCACTTTGCATCGTTGTGTAAAGTTTGAGCATGAAGGACACACTATACTATTCCAACAGATCCTTCACCTTTTAAAACATGCAACATGCTTTATCGACCCAATGACGTGCTTATACCCATTAAGGTGTCTACCTCCACGAACACTACCACTTCACCTACAGACTTTTCTTACCAAGATGTGCACCGCACATGCCTCCTCCATTCCTACCGTGCCACAACCTCCATGGCCAAACCATTAGCCTCCCAATCTATTAGTTCCACCTCCACGCGACCTCCGACACATCATCTATTCCATTACTAACATACCAACCACCGATCCCTTAGAAGGCATTTTTCAATGCCTCACTCTGGGGGAGTATTGCCTATATAGTGTCAACACATTCCTTACTCCACAAGAGTATGTAAGTCTTCACGAACACTCTCATTATGATCACCGTATAGAGAGAACCTCTTTTATGGTCCTCCCCACCTTCGTACCCGATCGTCTCACCTATGGGGGACTTGATACTACAACTTACACACCGGAACCACCGTCACAAACCCGCCCATTTTCTATCAACCTCCAGTCACTCACCAATCATCATTTTTCCCACACCTTCCTGCATCGATGTGCATGGAAGGGTTTTGGTTTTGGATTTTATGAGCAAGGCCGCCATATTGTTATTCCATGTACTACCCACAAACATAACGACCGTAGTGGTATCGGCTTTGCTAAACCACCTACCAAGAAGGCTCACATTGAGCTCATCGAGGACATCAGCCCTTCTCCACCTTCTTCACCACCATCACCACCTTCACCGACGAAGTCAACCCAGAATCCATTCCTCCTAACTTTTTTTTCATAAACACCATCTCCTTAGGGCCTCTGACTTATCAATGTGAGGGTGAGGCTCCCTTCTCTCTTCCCTTCCTGTATCCTAAAATGATCAATGATGATACACCTTCGATCAACATCATTCAATGTCAAGATGATGAATCTATACTCACCTACCTTGGTGTAAAAGAATCATATATTCATCATTTGTTACAATCTGAGACACAAACCATGTTGAATGAATCAACTATCGAAATCAACATTCATACTCAGGATGACCTGCACTTCTTAAAGATCCGCCAATCTTTAGATGTTGTCCGAACAGAAGCCATCACTTCTTTTCTCAAAGATCATGACCATGCTTTTCTTGGTCTTACACAGATATGCCCGGTATTGACCCCACCACGGTGGTCCACAATATCATAACCATTCCCGATGCCAAGATCACCAAACAAAATTTGAGGAAAATGCACCCTCGCATTGCCCTTCTTGTTAAAGAAGAAATTCAATGCCTTCTTTCGGTTTCCTTCATATTACCCATTGATTATCCTCGTTGGATTTCTAACATTGTCTTTGTCACTAGGGCAATAGGGGACTCCACATTTGCATGGATTTCTGTGACCTTAATCTAGCTTGCCCAAAAGACGAGTTTCCTTTACTCCGGTATTAACCATCTAGTTGACCTTACCACTGGTCACGAAATGCTATCACTCATGGATGGTTTCTCAGGTTATAAAAAAATCTTACTTTCCCCAACACATCAACACAAAACCACATTCATCACCCCTTGGGGGACCTTATGCTATTGAGTCATGCCTTTTGGCCTTAAAAATGCTAGTGCCACATATAAGCGGGCTATGACTTATATCTTCCATGATATCATGCATCCTATATTGGAAGATTACATGGATGATCTCTTGGCCAAATCTAAATGACACTGCGAGCACCTCGCCGTCCTAAAACCCATCTTTGACCACCTTATTAAATATTACATCCACCTTTAACCCAAGAACCGTGCCTTCGCGGTTCTCTCAGAAAAAATTCTGGGTTTATCATTTCCCTACATGGTATAAAAGTTGAACCTACTAAAGTCAAGGCCATTTTAGAAATACCTCAGCCCACTAACCCTATGCAACTTTGTAGCTGCAAGGTAAGTTGCGGTCTATTCATCATTTCATTTCAACAATTGTCTGATCGGTGTCAACCGTTTCATCATCTGCTCAAGAAGGATGTCTCCTTTAAGTGGGATGATGACTACCACAAAGCTTTTGAGGCCTTAAAAAAACACCTTCTTCAACCCCCATACTCATTCCACCTAAAGATGATTAACCTTTCTACCTTTACATCTCAGCTATCGATCACTCTTTGGGGGCCATGCTCGCTCATCGCGATGAACAACACATGGAGCAGGTAGTTTATTACATAAGCCGTACTCTTTTGGACTACGAAACCTAATACACCTATACTAATTTATTTTTCTTAGCCTTAGTTTTTGTTGCCAAAAACTCCACCATTACCTACTCAACCACAAAACCTATGTTGTGACCAATACCGACCCCTTACACTTCATGTATACCAAACCTTATCAAAATCAACATGCTGCATGCTAGCTTATGCTTTTGGTCAACTTTGACCTCGAATTCATCCATCAAAAGTCCATTAAGGGCCAAGCTATTGCTGACCAATTGGCTGACACACCTATTTCCGGGGATCAACCCTCTAATTTTGACTTTCTAGATGAGTCAATTACTACCCTTTTCCTGGATGAACCCGCTTACCAAATGACACTCTTCTTCAATGGTTCTAAGTGTCAGCATGGGGGTGGGGTAGGAGTTATCCTCATTCCCCTTGATGGTGAACCCATGCCTTTGTCTTTCAAACTCAATTTTGATTGTACCAACAATATTGCTAAATACAAAGCACTCGTACTAGGTCTCCAAGCTACCTATGCCCTAGATGTCAAATCAATCAACATCTTTGGTGATTCTCAATTGGTCATAAAATAGGTCAATGGTATATACCAATGTCATAATGAGATACTTCAAAAATACAATAATCACATAGACATAATTTTGACCACCTTCAAACCATCCCACGTTCAACCAACAAATTTGTCGATACCATGGCCTACTTGGCTTCTCAAATACCCGCTTCGCCTGTCAATTCTAAAATCTTTGTCACCATACAATGACTCCAATCACCCTCTTATTTACCTCATGACATTTAATCCATCAGAACCGTCGCCCCGGACCCAAGTGACCTTTGGTATAAATAATACTCCAACTATCTTTCTCTCTCCATCTTACCTCCTAATCTCACTCGTAATGGACAACGCACCTTCCTTAAAAAGGTCTCTCATTACGTCATCATGGGGGGCCTCCTCTATAAGCGTGGCTTTGATGGTATTCTCTTATAATGCCTCACGAGTTCTGAAATTCCTTATACCATTAAGGAAGTTCATGATGGCATATGTGGAGGTCACTTGGTGGCCTTGCTTTGTTGTTAAGCGTATTCTTCGCCTAGGCTATTATCGCCAACCCTTAACCATGATTGTTGCACTACATCAAGCGCTGTAAAATGCCAATAACATGCCAACTTTCATCATACACCCACCATGCCTTACAGGTTTCTGTGACCTTTGGCCCTTTTCTCAATGGGGTTTTGATCATGTCGAGAAATCAATCCCCATTCTTCCCAACGACATCAATGGATCATCACCGCTACCGAATACTACACAAAATGGGTTGAGGCCATACCACTCATCTCCACGAAAGCTGAGATAATATGTGAGTTCATCAATAATCACATCATTTTTCACTTTGGTGTTCCTCATCGCCTTATCACCGATAATGGAAAAAATTAAAAATAAGACCTTGCGAAAAATTTGTGACACCTTCGGCATTCAGCTAAGTTTCTTGTCACCTTATTACCCAAAATCAATGGCCAAGCTGAATCCACTAACAAAACCTTTAGAAAAACTCTCATGAAAGTGGTTAACAAGACTGGGAAGGACTAGCATACGCACATTCCTTTTGCCCTGTGGGCATACTGCACTAGTATTCACACTTCCACTACCGCTACACTGTTTCTCGGTCTACGGTATAAAGGCTGTTCTTCCTCTCAAAGTCTAGATCCCCTCACTCTGTGTTTCTCTCCATGACATGCTCAATGATGAAAATTTCATTAGGACCATTTATCCAACTTGATTTATTAGACGAATGTTGTCTTAATGCTTTTGATCATCTTCAAGTTTACTAAAAATGTATCAAACATGCCTATGATAAACGTGCCCATGAACAAACCTTCCAAGTCGGTGACCTTGTCCTGAAAGAAAATCAACATGTAACTAAAGCAGAAAAAAGTAAACGGGAAAATTTTCTCTTAATTGGCTTGGACCATACATCATGACCTATACTTATAGATCAAGTGCTTATCATTTATCTTCACTCGATGGTAAAGTTGAACCTAAGCCCCTTAATGCCTTACATCTTCGACCATTATACTATTGAATTTTAGCCCTACCTCACCTTTTGCCTCTTTCCATGCTCATCCCTTGAGTGCTATCCACTTCCTACGTCATTACCAACGACTAAATGGGTAAGTGTAGCAAGTTGGGGGACAAAAAGGGGTCATAAGTGGATGTCATATTGCAAATAACACCATAATATCAACTTGTAGGGATTATTGACAATACATACACTCAAAATTAGAAAAACTTATATTAATATGAATCATAGCATCCGAATCTAGTTTCTAAAATACTAATTCTTTTTTAAATGGACAAGTTTAGCTATATTAAACAATCAAAATTCAATGACTTGGTTTTTTTTTTTTTTAAACACCTATAAGATTGTAGTCCGTTTGCCCATGATTTGGATGACCAAAAATTGATATATATTTTTCTCCTTTGGTGAGAAGTTAGATGTCACTATCTATCTTGGGATAGATTTTATTTTGTATTTTTTTAGCAATATTTTATTTTTTATGATTTTTTTGTGAAAGTGGTCTGAAAACATAAAGAAAACAAAGCACTTTCCGTTTTCCCACCATAACTTCATCAAAAATATTGAAATAAAATCATTTTTTTTTTGAACATGTATATAATTTCACCACGGTTGGGATGGTATAAGTTTTATCACATTCTGATAAGTGAAACAAAATTTGTAGTCTTAAACGTAGACATAAACATTCACGGGAAAAAGTGTCTTAAAGACCTACTATTAGTAAAAAATTATAAAATGATATTTATCCTATTCTATTCACTTTAAAATCAATATTTATACAAAGATAACAATCTCCCCTACATGATGGTACCATTTTTATGACATATTTTTGACTTTTCAGCATGGTTCAAGTCCGCGAAGACTAAATTTGATGTTTTGTTGTTTTTAATGTAAAATTTAGGATTTGATGTCCACTTAATTGTCCCCCAACTTATTGCAGTTACCCAAATAAGATTCATGTGCATACCCATCACTTTTTATCTTCTCTTGAATATGTGTACCACGGCGCTACACATAGCATGATTCTCATGGATACTTTTTGTCTACCTTTAGATGAGATCCCATGGTCATTTCACCCTGCTTTCTAAACAAGAATCCTATTCTTCACATTGGTCTTGTCCATGACTTTGAATCCCTCACATGGGATCCAACTCCTTGAGTCAAACTTCCCAATACAAAGATGACTCCCTCAAAAGGACATCTTCTTCTCTGCAATCGCTGCTATAAATAGACTGCCCTCCTCAAGGACAGCTATGCAAAGCTCTTTAAAAAAATGAGAGAATCTGAAGCTTCCCACATTGATCATCTTCATAAAAACCTCAAAGAGTTAATTTCCTCATCCATAAAGACTTCTCACCTCAATAAGTCTATCTCAAATATCTATCAAAACAGAAAGCCTTTTAGTCATGGACTTGCCCATTGTGGCCTTGGATCTCTTGCCCAAAGAGCATGCTACCTCATACCATATAAAAATTGACCACCTTTCACCCCTCTCACCATTCACACTCACATTTCCTACTGCCTTAAGGGACCTCTTGCAAACCATGACAATTGGTGATCATGTGACTACTTTTCACCCTTAGAACAATCAATCATGCAATGTCTTTTATGGTCTTATGTTCATCACCTCCTCCAAGGTATGACCTACTCGGTATGATCCTAACCAATCAGGCGGCTTTCTTGCCCCCTCTTATCTTTTAGCCTTCTTTATTACATATTGATTACCTTATACAAGACTTGGTCCTCGATGTTTACCTTTGGGGTAATATTCTTCTTCTACCACAATTGAAATCACCTATACCAATTTACCCACAACACACCCATACCTAGTAAACCTAACTTCATCCATGCCTACAACCTAACTCCACCATGCCTAAAACTCCGACTCAATCCATGCCTACACCATAAGCTAAATCGATCCATGCCTATAACCTAACTCAACCATGCCTATAACCTAACTCGATCCATGTCTACAATTTAAACTCAACCATGCCTATGACCTAACTCAACCATGCCTAACACCAACCTGACTCAACCATGCCTATGACCTAACTCCATCATGCCTAACACCAACCTGACTCAACCATGCCTAACACACCTACCATAAGTCCATCTATGCATAATAATGATTTGAAAACACATGGATTTTTCTTTTTATAACATCCCTGACCTAACCGATGTCGGTTTAACCTTCACCGACATCGGTCACCGCCTCTACCTTATCGTGGTTGGTTACCCTATACTAGGATCGGTTACCCTTGACCGACATCATTCACCCTCTCTTCCACATTGCCCACACTTTCACCCTATTACCCTACCCGTCACTCTTTTTCCCTCACCCAACACTTACCCTGACCATTCACCTCACCCTCCGGACCTCATCATTTACTACCTAACCTCGTCCTCATTTGGGGACTTGTTATTTTACCCATACCTCGGCCCTACTCATGTCGTGACCTAGATACTTGGACCTAGACCATCGCTAGTGACCTTTGACCCCATGTGTTCGCTATACCTTGCGACACTGTTACCTATGATTGTTGACCTAATGACCTTACCTTGCCTCTTGTCATGACCGTTTATCTTGACCTAACCTTTGGTGTATCGAACATACCTAAACGTTCTTGCACCTAACCTACATCATGTTTCCTAACCATATCCTATACCTTGGATACCAAAATCACTTCAACCTTGTTTGGATAAACCTATTGACCTTAGATAATGTAGAGTTTTCCTGCTCTTCATCTTGGTACTGCGTGTTGCGCTTTATACGTGTGTGTGCATTTGATCACATTACCTTTGACTCGACCTATTACCTAGATTACCCGAGTGGACCTTTTTCCTTTTTCCCCATTCCCCACCCTCCTATTCATCACATTCACCTTTTATCAAACCACTCACCACTTCTACCTTCCGCCTCATTAGTTCCCGGTTTTAGGGGATCACCTTCACCCACACAGGGCAACCACATCTTATTTTTGTCGGCGTCACTTACCAATACAAACTACATGACAAAAAGGGGCAAAATGTAAACACTAAAATTAAGTCACACTCCCCATTGGTCCTTCATCAAATAAACACCTCGAACATACTCGAGCTAACCATGGCCCCTTTCATCCCACACTAATATTAATTTAATTAAATTAATTCATTATCCTCACAATATTTATTATTTAAATATCCTAATTGGGATAATGCCCATATATCCACCTCACCTAGACACCTCACCCTAAGACCTATTCTTAGTAAGTTTCCATAACTAACTAAGACCTACCCAAACCCTAAAAATCAATGCCTATATTGCCTCTAACCACATTCCCACCCGTTAGAAGGAAGCTTCCATGCTAATCCGCAGCGTAAACGAAATGAGATCCCGAGAAAATCAAGAGGATCTCGCCAGTTTAGTAAACCTAGGAAATCCTACCCTAATCGACGTTGGTTACCCTTAACCTCCTCCGGTTAAGCCGGAGCTACCGCTTGTTACCATTTAACCCCAAAATAACCTTATTTCGAGGTTGTCACATTTCGAGAGGTAATCACATCTTTTGAGAACAAGTGACAAAACTAGAGTTGCATGCAAGTAGAACCTATGTTAGTATACACATCGAGCATCCATAGCCAATACCAAGTAATCACATAGCCACCTACCTTCACGGGAGCATCCAAGGAAGCACCAAAGACTACATCAAGTTCATTTCATTTGATCATCCACCATTTCCAACCAGGCATCAAGCCCGTACAAAAAACTAATTGTCCTATCGACTAACCGTGTGGTAGTGTTATATGTAACCACAATAATGACATCCTACCCCCATATGCCAACAATTTCTTGGTATGGACATGAAACCATATCATCTCGTAGTAATTTTCGTAATAGACTAGTGATGCCCCTTTATAGGGCCATAATTGTCCATCTCATTGCTCTAATAGCTCATGGATCTATTATCATAACACCCCTCTGATAGGGGATGATGTGCTCATAAACCCAACTTGTCACTAATGTAGGATGACTAAGGGCCTTTCCATATAGTCAAAAACCCTATAAAAATCATGATATATGGCTCTAAGATATCAATACCCCATGTGTA
The DNA here is from genome assembly GCA_018340775.1 of Taxus wallichiana var. yunnanensis. Lineage (NCBI taxonomy): Eukaryota > Viridiplantae > Streptophyta > Pinopsida > Cupressales > Taxaceae > Taxus > Taxus wallichiana. The sequence goes on from CM031238.1 coordinate 826,423,503, forward strand.
TATGCGGTTATGATGCTCTTTGCTTTTATAATGGGGCCCAACAATAAAGTAACTTATCTCCGCCCTTGTCCCCAACTAAGCGTGAAGCCAAAATGCCAATGATGGCCTTGCGTAAGGTAGGAATAAGGGCAAACGTGAATTGATAAAAGTCTCATCCCCTACTTGGTACTAGTATGTTGTGCTAATCTATCTCCCATGTAAGCAGCCCACTAGCGAGATATAACCACTAAACCTACACTCTCTAAAGTCAATTTCCTGCCAATGACAAGAACACCCATAATCCTATATACATTCTCTGAGTGATGGTCCACTCTCCTCAGACTCCAAGAGCGAGAAAGTGTTCCGGTCTGCTTCCCAATATCTTAGTAGATCGGCTAACAAGTAGTGAGGTGGTACAACTAACTGAGTCTAGGATATTCTCCATATCCCGACCCTATGCAATAAATATCTCTCCTCTTGAGATAGTGAATCCAAGATGGGAGGAATCCAATCACAATCTCGGCTCAACTCCATCTAATGTATGGACCCTACATTCACAAACATCAAGAAAAGAGCAAGTTAGAACCTTTTAGTCCATAATAAGCTCATCAAAAACATCATAAAACATTCATAAATTAAAAAATTCATCATACTTAGTCAATTTTAGAATTTTCCTCATAAATTACACAACCGCCCCTCTCATATAGAGTGGCGATTGGATAACCTCCCCCACACAGAGCGGCGATTGCATAACCACCGTGGTAAATCCACCTAGTATTTTAAACCTTGATGGTTATGCAACCGATGTAGCGGTTATGCAACCGCCTTTCTCGCGTAGAGTGATGGTTGTGAGAATCTCCATGGCAGCTTGTGTCTCAGTGGAAATAGAAATGTGCCCTATGCCCCAAAAAAATCAAAAAGTACAAAAATAGACCATTTTTGATGAAATAAATTACAAATACCCCTAGGTGCCCCCTTATGAACATTATAACTACAAAATTACAAAAATCCTCCTGTGTTGAATTTTTCACATTTTACACATTATGGGGTTAAAATAAATAAATGTGAATAACTCACCAATTCCCGACCTACTACTCCTCGATAGATATTGGTGCAGATTTATCAATGAAATTTTACTATAAGCTTATTGAAACAAACTACACACAATTAACACCGTCATGATTTTTTATTTAATGTGATTCATGCGAGATATATTATTCATGTAGAGATGGAGTTTATATACAAATTCTTGATCCTATTAACCAGATTCAATTCTTATCAAATATAACTATCTCTATCCCCACAATATCTCCACCAATCCCTAGTTATACTCCCACACCCCTATCTATGAGTTGTGCATGACAACTAATTGTGCACACTCATGATTTATTTAAATATTAAATAATACAATTATTCAAACTATATGTTCACACTATGAATAATTATTTTCTAACATTCACCCCCTAAGTGTGAACATGGGTGAGTTCTATCTAGTGCCTGGTCATGTTCTACAATCCAATGGTTTTCAAAGAGTACCATCAATTCCAAAAGTTTTCTAGTGGAACCATTAACCACTATGTATGTGATTTTCTAAGAGATTCACAAACTCTCAAATTGGTTTTCTAGTGGACCACCAACCACTTTCATAGCAGCATACATGTTTCCCCACTCACATTTTACAAAAGGGAACAATATATAGGAAAATATGTTCCTAACTATGAACAGGAATTATCCTTTTGTTCTTTATTTACTACCACACATGCTGAAATTAAACACACCGAACACAACTGAAAAACATGGCCACCAAAGCAATATTGTGGCCTCATCGATGGTGCCTGATGAGAGGTCACTAAAACACCTCCTTCCTCTGTTGCCTCCAGCCTCCATAAGTGATGCTACTTAGTATAAGTAGTCATCTTCATCCTCCTTTTGTTCAAGTTCTTCTTCTTCATCAACTGCATAGGCCTCGTCCATCTTGAGCTTACCTGATAAAATATCTTTGGCATGAATAGTACGAAAGAAGACTTGTGTCCCTTTTTCTTGCAATAAAAGAATTCTAATTCTTTTTTGTTTCTTGAAGAACTAGGATACTTTTTCTTTGTATAGAGGGTAGTTTCTTCCTCAATATCTTCTTTTGTTCTTTTCTCTTCAGCTAGTAATGCATAAATCATACCTTCAAGTGAATGAGAAGGCATTTGACCAAGAGTAAAAACTACATTACTTGTATTTTGAGGTAGGCTATTTAACAAAATAACTTTTGCATCTTCATCATCTACTCCGAGCGCTTACTATTAGTTGTCTTAGAAGATATCTAAGATCATTAATATGACTTGACATAGTTATACCCTCATTCATTTTCAACTTGAATAACTACAACTTAAGTGTAAATTTAGCATTCATAGCCTTTGCACCAAATGTCTGAATAAGAAAATCTCGTATCTTTAGACTTTTTTTCTAAGTCTACATAATGTAACTCATTGTCAGATAAAGCAAGCACAATACTGGATTTTACTTTATCATCCCTGGTTTGCCACTCCAGTAATTTTGTTGCATCTATTGGTCTAGCTTATTTTCCATTTACAATTCCCCAGAGATTTTTGTTCATTAGTTGCATTTGTATTTTCACCTTCCATGTGTGAAAATTTAAACCGTTGAATTTATCTAATGGGATTTCCATGATGTAGCCTAGAATTTACTATGAATAACTTAGGCGCGTTGGCACATCACTCGGCAGAACCGAGCACTCACTCAAAGTGCGCAAAGGTACAAGGTCCCTCTTTAGAGTTGTTTATACATGATGTTAGTGAGATGATGTTTAAACATATCCAGATTCATAACTAAACATAAACATTCCACAATGCATAAACCAGATCTAGATCTCAAGAATCATGAACTAAACAATAACTATAATAAGATTAACCATACAAGAACCAGATTCAGTTATGTCTAACACCGCATATCCATCCAATATAATCTATTGCATAAATACTTGTAAAACACATAAGCTTCTTACAATATAAATTCATGTGCGCATCAAAACCAACAACATAACTCTACAATAATTTAGTGCCCTAAACTACATAGTTCAATACATATTTATAGAGGTGGGGACTTTCCCTTCACCACCCATGCACTTCTCAAAATAGGTCACATGCTAATAATAGCCATGCACCTTTACAATAACATGCACAACATGTAATTTTTCTAACAATAGATGTCTTATAGTTAACTCTAAGAAGAAATCCTATTATTAGATCAAACTATGCATGATGCTTATCAGCCGCTTGTTCCCAAAATACCATTGCATGTACTGTAAGTCTTCATTTCTATGTGTTCTCCGCACACTATCTCCAAAAATAGCCTTTATCCCAAAACAGCTAAGTCTTGAACTTGGGTGCTTTAATACTATTATAGCTCTGCACATTTCTAGCGCCCTAGCTTCTCACACCCAACATTAGCCCATACTAAAGTACATTTCCACCCCAATGATGGGAATTATTTATGATGTCACCAATGATAAAGAATAAGTAATGAAAGAATGAAAAGAATGAACCAAACTCTGTACAAAAGAATGATGTTTATTCTGCAACACCCTCTTCTTCAACTAGAAGGATTAGTTCTAGATATTCATTCTTGATCTCAGCCTCCAAGGTCTTCCAGTCACTCAGTGCATTCCTCATTTTCTCTAGAATTTCAGTGGCTATATCATCCAATTCATCCTTAGAGAATTTCTCTTTCTCATTTTTAGTATCTCGGACAACATTTTCCATACTTGACAACATTTCCTCCATGAGGTCCATCTTACGCACTACGATCTTTCTAATTTCGTTAATCCTTTCCTTGTGAGGATTCTAGGTTGTTGCGAGGGCTTCATGATTTTGTTTTACCAACACCAACCTTTCATTGTGCCCAAGTATTTCATCCTTAATTGCCTTGAGAACTTCATTATCCTCTTCTAGATTTCTGGTCCTTATTATGGTGTCTAGCTCCATACAAAATTAAGAGCTTGATCAAATTTCTTCACTCATCCTTGAATGTTTGGAGAAATGCCTCATATACAGAAACTTTTCGATCAATAGTGGCTCTTGCGCTCATTGTTTTTTCCTTTGCATCCTTTTTCTTGGGGAGGAGTAGTGGTCCTTCATCTAAAAGTAGGTGAAATATTTCACACGAGATAGTGCGGCTAAGACTTGAAGTCCCGAGGCATCTTTTCCCAAAACTCGGGCCTTTGTAATAAAATCCCATCTCGCAATCTATTCTTCCATCATTTTTACCTTACGGGCATCTGTGATCGCATTATCAGGCTCTTGAATAAGGCACTTGATTTATGCGTCCTTGTCCTTTTATCCTCCACTAACACCCAAATTATTGCTTCCTTATCCAAATTTCATGCACTTACTGCAGACCTTAATCAAAGCGTTTCTCACCTGCTCATCTAAAAATTGAGTTGGATTGATGGACATATGACACATATGAGGCACCTTCCTCATCTTATTTGAAGTGCATGCCTCCTCACAGACATCAAAATTAGGCTCATCCATGTGAGTCTACATGCCCCAAGATAGCTTCTTGCGAGTGCGTGTATTGGCCATTTCAGGGTCCATCCAATCCCATCCATACAATTGTTTGTTTGGTAATGTACTCTAGAAATGGGTTCTAATAATTTGTGAAGGGTCATTCATATAACCCAAGTATTGAGTACCTACCACTTCTTCTTCTTCATGCACTTAGTATGTTTACCAACATCCTCGTGCGCTAACTCATCTTCTCCTTTCTATTTAGCTATGCCTCGCATCTTATGGGATAACACCTTCAACCACTCGGTTGAATTCATTCTCATATTTCCCTTCTTCCTGCATGGGGTGCATGATAACTTATGTATCTCCACCAACGTTGTTTTCTCCTTCACTAGAGATGTCTTCTCGAATATTCACACTGGGGTCTATAATCTCATAGACTACGTGCTCTCCCATCTCTTCATCATCCTAAATCTCCACATTGGGGGTGACATGAGCCCTATCTCAACTAATTCTTGGAGCTTCCTCCACTACTTCCTATGTGCTTAGATGTGGGGATTCCCCCTCACTATCTTGTATAGGGATATACTTCTTGTGCTTTCTCTTTTCCTTTTCTTTATCCTTTACCAAAGTCATGTGCGGTGATTTCCTTACTAGGCATTTGTGAAGTTCCAGCATCCTTCTTGACACAAGTCCAGTATCTCCTCTTGTAGGCCTCTTCCTCAAAATCCTTCTTGTATACACAAGTCCACCACTTTTCCATCCTTGAACCTTGGTAAATATAAACACGTTGTCTTTCCCTCTGAGTTCCTCTTTTATTTCTAGGACATTTTGTAGTCCATATATATGTATTGATAATATAATTATATATGGTCCTCTTGAGCCGTAAGGGTTAAGATAGCAACATTCTACTTGAAGTCCCCATTATTTGCTTCTTATCTAAGGAGGTCCTATTATTTGAGAGCCATACCCTTATAAGTGCCCTTCACCACTTTTCCATCCTTGAACCTTGGTCCACTCGAGGTAAATATATTTGTGATGCATGTTGGTTCAATCTTCCTAAAACCAAACTCTTAGATTTCTCTGGCATGATGTCCATAGTATCAAACTCCATTATTTCATTAATTTGACGTCTCAGCTATAGGCATCCTTACATGTGACCATACATATGTTTTGTGCAAAATGTGAATGTATGCATCACACTTTTACATCGAATTTTGGGAGTCTCGATCTCGATGCACATCATGAAATATATTCACATAATCTATGAAATACCTTTAATTATCTGTGCATGTGTAAATGCAAAAGGCAACTTACACTTGATGTGACAACTCGCATTTGTTATCTCTTCTCTCTAGACTTCATGTGTCTCAAGCACCCCGTATTTTACATGTTTGAAATGTTGGTAGAGTCAGAAATTTAGCCTCCTTGGTTTAATCTAAAAATTTGGGTAAAATCCTTCATTGGAATGCAAATAACATTCTTTTCCCTCAAATGCCCGTCGCACAATCTCTGAAACCACTTATCCAATCACTCACATTGTATGTGTTAAACAATGTGGAAATAGACCGGTGAGTTAGCATGCAACAGGACAAGTATTTCTTCGGCATGACGGGGCATATCATTTGGTTGCGTGTGGGACTTGTTTTCCAAGGTAAATTCCCATATATTTTCCCTAGGACCATCGAGGTCCGCCCGAGAGAGGAAGGGAGAATTCTGCATAATTCAACTTCACTAAATATAATTAATCTAAAAGTGCTTTCGGAGAGGTGGTTCAATTTAAAATATGGTTCTTCTTCGTGTTCACATTAAGGGGGTGAATATTGGGATTTAATAATGTTCACACAAATGTTAGGAATGAATGGTGTTCATTATTAATATGTGCTATATTATCATTGTCGCCGGATGATAATATAATTATATATGTGTGATGTAATTGTATAATTATCAATAAATTGAGTTGTGATGTGCGATAAATGTGAAAAATATCACCTTTTTACTTGGGATGTGTCATGAAATATATTCCTCATTCACCAAATTCTTTCTCCAATGTAGAAGCAACCCATTGAAATGTTGTAGTAGGTCTTGTTGGCCATTTTCCCTATGCTATATGTAACCAATCCAATCACTCTTTGAGAAATAGACCCACGCAACATGTATTTGGCATATCATGGTTGGGGACTTGTATCTCATTCCATCGCTGACTTCATGGTGCCCTAGGCCTCTTTTTTTATTTGTGTGCCTCATTCACCCGCTGTAAGCCAACGATATTGTAGTAGGTCTTGTTGGCCATTTTGTGTGCTATATGTAACCAACACATGTTTACCTCATTCCATCACTCAAAGGCCATTTTACTACCTGTATGCTATGTTAGTGACCTTGAAATCTTGGCCCCACTTCTTATACTTGTATAGGGCTGTTATGGCATCAATGCCCTCGTCATCTGTTAAGTCTCTAGCAATTTCTAAGCCCGTGTCGCAACTCTATTACCTTCTCGATCAACTTGGTAGTTATCCTTATTCTTCTTCTCATGAAATAGAAATAATCTTCATGGACCCATGACATTAGCCATTGGTACAATTTCTCTAGATTTCCAAAGTAGGGCAACTCTAGGATATGTAGTATGCCCACACTCTCGAGTGAAATGTGTGCCTCATTCACGGAGATTCAGTTTCTTCACTGAGGCATCCAAAACCCTAGTGCCATCTGCAATCCACCATTCGCGGTTAGTATTTATTTAGACTTCTTTCGTGATGTCCTTCGTACATTTTACAGTGCGGTGGTTAATCTCTGCGCAGCCCTAGAATGAGTAAAATTTGTTGTCCACGGACACCCTTCAATGACTCATTCTACTTTCTTTGGGTCATCCAACTACTCCTTTGCTTTGGTCATCAACCTCCTTCTCTACTACTTTGGATATTTCGGTGGTGCCATCACCCCTTCGATTTTGTAAATGCGAAAAAAACCTAGCTAGCCAATATACACCATTGTATAAATATTGTAAAACACGAATAATCTTACACTATAAAGTCATGTGCGCATCAAAAACAACATCATAACTCTAAAATAATTCAGTTCCTAAACTACATAGTTCAATACATATTTATAGAGGTGGGGACTTTCCCTTCAATGACATTTATTAGCCGCTTGTTCCCAAAAGACCATTGCATGTAGCACAAGTCTCGCATTTCTATGTGTGCTCCATCTATTGTCTCCAAAAAAGCCTTTATCCACAAAACAACTAAGTCCTGAGCTTGGGTGCTTCAATACTATTATAGCTCCATGCGCTTCCATCACCCTAGCTTCTCGCGCCAACAGATTACATCAGTTGGTTCAACTTCTTTTCCATTTATAATTCCCCGGATATTTTTGTACATTAGTTGCATTTGTATTTTCACCTTCTATGTGTGAAAATTTAAACCATTGAATTTATCTAATGGGATTTCCATTATGGGTGTCAAACTTAGTCTTAAATGCACCCTTACAATAATCTTGAATTTAAAAGTTGAAAGTAAAATATTCTCAAATATTTACAAAAATGGAAAAAATACATTTTTTTGGTTTGGCAATGATAAAGCATAGGATCAATGCATACACTTTCGAAAAAACACACATTACCACCTAAAATTTTGGAAATTACAAGTTCTAACTCCAACATCTTTCCATACCCTTTCCAAAAATGGAAATTTATTTTTGCATGCTTGTGTTTTTTTCTAATATGTCCAAAAATGGCAAAAATAGACGAATAAGGGTTACCTCTATTATAACGTAGTTTTAGAAGGTAGTAGATGACTATGGATTCACCTGAGAGTGGCGATGTCATTTCAAGAAGACAGATCCAATACCAGTCAAAACATTCAATGCATGTCAGACTTCTAAACATGATGTAGTGCTCAAACGCATTTGGGACTGTATGTTACTCCACAACAGAAAGAGATGGATTTTCAATGATCTATGCAGCAATATAACGGAATGCTCAAGGTGCCATACATGGATACAATAATGGATCTTAAATATACCATGTTGATGAACAATTTAGCAATAAAAAATACGTCCTCTAACAATCTGAGTAACCAAAAATTTCTAGATTCATTTTCTCACATGATAACTCACTTGCTTTCATACGGATGTGCCATGCTTTAATACCAATGATAGATATTGGTGCAGATTGCTCAATGAAATTTTACTATAATATTATTGAAACAAACTACACATAATTAACACCATACAATTTTTTATTTAATTTGATTCATACGGGATATATATTTATGTAGGAGATGGAGTTTATATACAAATGTTTGATCCTATTAATCAGGAGTCAAGTCTTATCAAAGATAACTATCTCTATCCCCATAATATCTCCACTAATCCCTAGTCATACTCCCACACCCCTATCTATGAGTTTTGCATGACAACTAATTGTGCACACTCATGATTTATTTAAATATTAAATAATACAATTATTCAAACTATATGTTCACACTATGAACAATTATTTCCTAACATCCTCCCGCTTAGTTGGGTTATCATCACGTCCGAGTGCTCTTCGATTGGATGTATTTGTGCACAAAACTATCACATGTGATCTAGAGCTCAAAAATATCTAAGTGGTGAGTGAAAATGATTTCTAGAAATAGTGATTTTGGTTATATATAGCATGTTTTAACTCTATTTTCGAGTGTGTGTGTTTGCGGGCGTGAGAACCTTTGGCGTAGGTATGTTTCTATCCCCGTGGATATGGTAAGTCCTCTTGTCATTTTATTTTAGCGTATTTTGTCAATTCTACATTATATCTCGCACATTATTATTTTTACTTCTTATAGGTGGCAGGAAGCTTGGATGGGTGTCGTTTTAGCACACGAATGTGTCGTATAATTTATAATCCTCCCGTTTGGGAGTGCCATAATCAAACTCTACATTTTACATCTCTTCATAGCTAAAACGATTCTCCGAGGGGGTAATATGTACTCACCACATTTTAAATGTTCTACATTTTAAGAATAGTTAAAAATCCCCAATGATGAGTAAATATCTTTCCAATGGTTTTCAAGTCCAATTTCACGTTTATAGTATATATTTGTAGCCTAGAATGCTTCCCTTAACCATTTCCATGATTTTCCTTCTTTCTTTTATCTCTTTCACAACTTTTCCTTATCTTTCATGCTTTAAGTTATGAATCTGCCAACTATTATGTAACCACCCCAATAGTTGTGTAACTACTGTCTCGCCTTAAGCGGTGGATACACAATCATTGCGGTGGTTGTATAACAACCAACTCTATGCAAACAAATGATTCAGTGTGATTTTTCCAAATATTCTATTAGGTGTTTTCTGAACATGTGTCAACTTCTTCAAATTTTATTTTAGTGCATGTCTCTTAACCAATTCGGTTCTTGAGCTCATTTGATGCCGACTTCTCCTTCACTTCCTTTTGTTAATTGTGAGTTAAATTGTAGCATCCCTATTTCACGATTACAAAAGAAATGGAATTTTTTATTTATACATTAATGTTCACTGTTCTAAATTTAGCATTTAGAACCACATTAAACCTGTTAATCAATCCTACAACAGTAACCATATGTAGCTATTATGACTTGGTGTACAACCAATCTCTCATATTTCATTTAATAGTAGTCTCGGTATACTTTTGGTTTCCCTTTTTCATTCAAGGGCCCATCAAGTGCGACCAAGAACTTATCTAGGTACTTATGTTACGAATACCCATACTATATTCCACACCTTAGTCTAGTGAATTTAAAACAACGCAACTAACAGCTTACAAAATTTTGTCCAATGTTTCGGACATGTTTTCCAAGCCTATATTCCAAGAAGACATACTCGTCATGAAGGAATATGTCTTTCTCCACACTCGAACATCTTATCTTGATTAGACTTTCTTGACTCTTGTCAATCCTTCTCATTTTCATGTTAGATGTTAGGAAGAGATAACCCACATGGGCTAGGGTATATGATCTACTTATGGTGATTAAGGATCATTAAGTGTATTTGAATATACCCCTATCATTTCGAGTTAACTTCATCACCAATAATCAAAGTAAGCTAACATCGACTCTAGACTATGGACTCATCACTAAATAATGTTTAACAATGAATTGAGATTCCATTACGATATGGTCTCACTAGTGGAGGTGAATGGATTATTACGCAATAATGAGTACTCCACAATAACCATCCAATGAACTCCCATCATTGTATGGGTACTTTGTAGAGTGGTTAAGGTGCAACAACCCATTAAGTTCTAGAATCTAAACCTCCTTCCTAAAAAAATTCATTAATTACTTTAATTTGCAGCTTTTAATCCCACCCTATTTATTTTCAGCCTTTAGGTGTCGTTCCCAAGGACTAACTCAAGTCCTATCAATCATTCCATCAAGATACGCTATGTTTCTACTAGGTTAACTAGAGGATCTATAGGTTCATTCTTGATCGTTACTTATTCTCTTACGTAAGAAACCTTCATTAGTTTCTTTTTATACCTTTAGAATGTCATACAAGTATGTTGTAGGGCATTAGCCTCATACATCCAATTATACCTTAATGAGCATTCAATTTTGTTTTAATGACTTATAATTGGGTCTTATGTATTCAATCGTAATAATCTCATGACTTAAATTTACTTCATTTAAGTCACTCAAATTATTCAAACTGTAATTACTTAGTTAAACTTAATCCCTTAAGTGTAACTCATCTATGGTAGAAGGACGTCTTACGTCGAACTCATAGTTTATTCAATGGGTTCATTTAGTCACCCCATAGTGAAAACTCCCATGAATTCAAGTCCTCATAGTATAATTGTTTCATGCATACTAAGTGTTGCTTCCTTATCCATATTTTTTCGCACTACTTCTACTGGACACCTAAATCAAAGTATTTCTCACCTCATCTAAAACCTAAGTTAGCTTGATGGACATATGACATATATGGGGCACCTTCCTCATCTACTTTTAAGTTCATGCATTCTCACATACATGAAAATTAGGCACATACATGTGAGTCTCGCATGCATCAAGATAGCTTCTTGCAAGTGCACGTATTGGCCATTTTAGGGTCCATCCAATCCCATCCATACAACCTGTTTGTTTGGTAATGTACTGAATGGGGTTCTAATAATTTGTGAAGGGTCATTCATATCACCCAAGTATTGAGTACCCACCACTTCTTCTTCTTCATGAGTGGCGGTATGTTTTCCAAAATCCTCATGTGCTAACGTGTCTTCTCCTTCTATTTAGCTATGCCTGCATCTTGTGGGACAATGCCTTCAACCACTTGGTTGACTTCCTCCTCATATTTCCCTTCTTCCTGCATGGGGTGCATGAGGAATTATGTATCTCCACCAACATTTTTTCTCCTTCACTAGAGATATCTTCTTGAATACTCACGTTGGGGTCTATAGTCTCATAGACTATGTGCTCGCCCATCTCTTCATCATCCTGTATCTCCACACTGGGGTGGCCTCAGCTCTATCTCCACTAATTCTTGGAGCTTCCTCCTCTACTTCCTATGTGCTTGGCTATGGGGATTCCCCCTCACTATCTTGTATAGGGATATACTTCCTGTGCTTTCTCTTTTCCTTCTCTTCATCCTTTACTGGAGTCACACATAGTGATTTCCTTACTAGCTGTGAAGTTCTAGCACCAGTATCTCTTGAAGTGGGCCTCTTCCTCAGAATCCTTCTTGTATACACAAGTCCAAGATCTTGTCTCTAAGATCCTCTTGTTCTAGGATGTTTTGAAGTCCCGTATTTATTGGGTCCTCTTCTACCAAAGGGGCACAGATGCAACATTCCTTGAAGTTCCCACTGTTTGCTTCTTCTGAGGAGGTCTTAGGAGAGCCATATCCACACCCTTCACCACTTTTCCATCCTTGAACCTTGGTCTAAGGTAAATATAGATGCACATTGGTTTAATATTCCCTACTACCAAACTCTCCGGTGTGATGTCCATAGTATAAAACTCCATTATTTTGACATAGGCCTCCTTACCTGACCATACATATGTTTTGCACTGAATGTGAATGTATGCATCCACCTTTTCTGCATCGAACTAGAGATGACACACATCATGAAATATATTCATAGAGTCCTTGAAATACCTTGCGGTAAACACAAAAGGAAACTTACACCATGGTCTCTTCTCTCTAGACTTCATGTGGAAGCGCCCCAAGCTAAAATGCTGGTAGATTGCAAATTCAACCTCCTCATTCAACACCTTGGGTAACTCGTGTGGAATGCGCCATTCTCCCTCAAATGCCCTGCATAATCTCTGAAACCACTTATGCAAGCACTCTTTGTGTGTGTTATAAATAGACCCATGCAACGTGAATTTGGCATATCATTTGGTTGGGGACTTGTTTTCCAACGGAAATTCCCATATATTTTCCCTAGGACCATCTGGTACCCCAACTTCACTGAATATAATTAATAACAAAATTGTACCCCAGGTTATCTTCTCACCTTTTTATTCTTGGGTGCGTGCCTCATCCACCAAGTTCTTTGCAATGTAGCTAACGATATTTTAGTAGGTATTGTTGGCCATTTTTATGCGCTATATGTAACCAACACATGTTTATCTCATTCCATCACTCAGTGGCCCTTAGTTTACTTCACTGCTAACCGTGTTGTACTCGCGGTGGCTATGTATGCTATGGTAGTGACCTTGAATGCTTGCCCCCATTTTTATACTTGTATAGGGATGTTGTGGCATCAATGTCCTCATCATCTATTAAGTATCCAACAATTTCTAAGCTTGTGTCGCGTAACCCTGTTACCTTCTTGATCAACCTAACAGCTTATCCTTATTCTTCTTCTTCGTGAAATAGAAATAATCTTCATGGACCCATGACATTAGCCACTGGTACAATTGCTTGGGATTTCCAAATTAGGGAAACTCCAGGATTTGTATTATGCCCACGCTCTCAAGTAGTTTCTTCATTGAGGCATCCAAAACCCTAGTGCCATCCACCATTCACTGGTTAGTCTTTCTGTAGACTTTTATCATGATGTCCTTCATACATTTTATAGTGCGGTGGTTAATCTCTGTAACCCTACATTGAGTAATATTTGTTTTCCACAGCCACCCTTCAATGACTCCTTTTGGATACAAAATTTCCACCAACCACTCCTCTTCTAGGTCGTCAACCTCATTCTCTACTACTGGATCTTTCCATGGTGCCATCTCCCTTTTGATTCTATAAATGCGTAAAAACCCTAGCTACAAAATGAAAATGCTAGTCATCCTTTTGTCATGCTCACACACCACTCCATAAATCCTACTTCCCTATGTGGGTACTTAACCCCATGCTTCACAACATGACCGATTTACTCGATCTGCGAAAGGCTCTTCGTCTCTAGCTCTTCTTTGCACTTCACAATTTCTTCTCAAGTTTGCAAGGTAGCAAATGACGTTGAGAACGCCAACTTTAAACCAAGTTTTAAAAAAAAATTGCTTCATTAATTTCTCCACCTACCACCATACACTACATTAATTTATCTTGAATGTGTTGCACACCTCATTAACCCACACTTTAATTTCTTGTGCCTCAAACGTTTATGCCTTAGTCATAGTTTCATGGTGTGCCACTACTTATTTGTCATAGATCTCCTCTACTCGCACTTCTTTAAGAAAAAGTAGTTTATCTAATGTGACCCATCATACGTAGTCTCCAATGTCATAGCCTCCCTTGATTTATACTTTGAGCGCCAAATGCTTTATGCATGATCTAAATTTTTCTAGCAACTCTTCAGAAGTTATCTTGAATTTTGAAACCTTGCTCCTTATGTTCCTCTTGTGGTTACCCATGAGTTTATTTATTTTCCATACCTTCTTTATCCACCCCACACTAAGGGTATGTGTAGTCCTCTGCACATATAAACACTTTAGATTGTAATCATCTTTTGGCGCACAAACACGCTTATTACACAAAACACTAAACTAAATTGACAAAGCATAGCGACAAAGAAGGAAATACATTAAATGAAATATAGTAAAGGAAATCTAATCTAAATGGAAATATTGCCTTATTACAAACACCAAGAAGGCTTATTTATAGTAGGGATTCACCTCTCCCATTGAAATCGAGTATCTATGTTCCATCAAGAGCCTCTAACTGGAAAGCGTCTGATTCAAGTATGTGAGTGATAACATACGGTCCCAACCAATGCACCTTAAGCTTGCTTGGGTGGTGCAGAAACTTTGAATCATAAAAAGTACCATATACATGACCTCAAGCTTCTTATCTCTTACGTTTCTATCATGTCATGCCTTCACTGCCCGCCTTTTCCCGCTTTTGACTCCAACGTCCTATGCGCACCTCTCATCCAACTTGTATTAATTTTTCAATTCTTTCTTTCAATGATTGCTCATCAATAGACCTCCCTGTATGTATAATACACAAAGAAGGTAACATGAATTCCATGGGAAGAACTACTTCTGTGCTAAACACCAACTTAAAGGGTGTGGCCTTATTCAACCTTTTGTAGGTTGTTACGTATGCCCAAAGTACAAAAAAAAATTATCATCCCAATCTTTTCTTCCAACATCACAATTTTTTTTCAAGGTCTGCGCTCGATATATTGTTGAATGCCTCAACAACCCCATTTTCTTGTGGATGATAAGGTGTAGTCTTATGGTGTGTGACCATAAACTCATCTAATAATATCTTGATCATCTCATTCAAGAAGTGTGTTCCCCTATCACTTGTCGGATAAATGGACATCCATACCTAGTAAGATTATTTTCCCATAAAAACCTAGTTGTTGTAGTCATTGTACAATCCTTGGCGGTGTTGATTCTTCCCACCTTGTAAGATATTCCGTATAAGTGATGATATAGCATGATCTATTTCTATGCGATCGGGGAAATAGGACCCAAAAATTCTATTTCCCATTTTTCAAATGGCTTTGCACTAGTAATAGGCCTCAACGACATTTCATCCCTTTGCCTAGGTTTTCTTTTATGTTGACAGTGATCACACACCTTACAATACTCTTTACAATCCTTGTATAAGGTCTCCCACCATAAACCAACAAGTAGAATCTTACGTGCGGTGGCGTCACCTACATAGTGCCCACCTACAATACCGCCATGAGCCTCTTCCATGATATCTATGCACTCATGCTCTAGTACATATCATGCAATACTTCATCTTGGCCTAGTTTTTATAAGTCACCACTGATCAACATGAAAGGTGTGATGTGAATTGCAAGTTGTTTCTTCCCAAGGCTTTCATTCCTTCTGGTGCCATACCTATGCATAAAAATACAACAATATCCTCCAATTCCGAAGGCACGTAGTTTAACCTATAAAACTTTGCATCTAACATTGTATCTTCAATTGTTTGCGCCTCTCTCCCTATTGATTTCTTGATAAGTGGATTGGGCCATAATTACTTTTACCTTGTTTTACCATGACTGTAAAGTCAAATTCTTGGAATAAGAGAACCCATCGGCATATGCACCCTTATAAAACGGGCTTATTTACCAAGTATTTCAATGCCACATGATCTATATAAAACACAAAAGGTGTTGCTAGCAAGTATTGTCTAAACTTATGCAACATGTAGATCATCGATAAGGCCTCATGCTCTGTAGTTATATAATTATGTTCTGTAGGAGTCAACTTTCTACTAGCAAAAAAATAGGATGATCTATAATACCTTCTCCATGATGAGCTAACACTACGCTAATGGCCATGCCAGTGGCATCCACATGTATGTGAAATGGTTGGTTCCATGAGGGAAAGCATAGAATAGAGCCATAGTAAGCCTCTCCTTCAACACTTCAAATGTACGTTGTTACGGTTCTCCCCAATAGAATGTCCCTTTTCCTTTTAGTAACTCCTCCAAGGGCACAAAAATCTTAGCATATCCTTTGATAAATTTTATATAATACCCTATGTGGCCCAAGAATCCACACACCTCACTCTAACTGGTAGGCTCCTCCAGGCCTACAATAACTACAACCTTAGTTGGATCTACTAAAAAACCTTCCTTGTAGATGATATGCCCTAGCAGAGTTCCAAAAGGTGTAGCAAATATGCACTTATTTATGTTTAAAAATATTCTTAACTATCTACATCTCTCAAACATTAAGCACAAGTTGTCATAATGATCCTTGACAAGCCCATATACCAAGTAACCACGTAATAATTTTTGACTAAAATCCTAAAATGCTTGAACAACTATGCACAAAAATACTACCAGCACGTTATTTAGTCCAAAGGGCATCACTGTGTATATGCTAAACTTCCCCATTCAAGGTGAAAGTTGTTTTCTCTTGATCCTCCTTTACAATTCATACCTAATGATACCCAGAATGCATATGTAAAAGAGTAAAAAAATTTCCCTACACACACTCCCAATATTTCCTTGGTGAAAGGTGTAGGAAAAGGATCAATTACACATGCAGCATTCATCTCCCTATAGTCCACACAAATCATGATCATGCCATCTTTCTTTATACATATTACCATGGGGCTAACTCACTCGATTCTTCTAGGGGCTTAATGATGCCGGATTTCAACATCTTGCCAATTTCTTCTTTAACTTTTACTAACATGTTATGGTTCATCCTGCAAGGTCTCTTCCCGACCGGGTGTGCACCTTCTTTTAGATTAATCCTCATTTCACACAAAGACTCATGCACTCTTTTTAACTCATGATAGCCCCTAGGAAATAAGTCCTGGAAATCACGTAGTAATTCAATTATCTTAGTCACTTCAGAATCAGACCAATAATCTCAAATTATGGCCTCCTTAGGTTCAGCACTCATGCCAATGTTCACTTTCTTGGTCTTCATAGTTTCATTATAGGCATGTACCTTCTTATCCACACTATATATAACCTCACGCATACCTTATGAATGATCAATGTATAAATTTTCTACTTTTTCATCATTCACTATGTAGACTATCTTTCCTTTCTCCTTCTCAAGGAAAGCGTGCTTAAGTATTTTGGCATCGGTCTCATCTACTTCATCAAAATGCACTCCTAGGTCTACCTCACCAAATAAATCTTGAATGAGTTCTTTAGCCTTTGCAATTTCTCCCATAGTCAAGTGCTCCATAACCTATAATGCCTCTTTCATTGGAGATTTAGTGGAGAATTAATCAAAAGTCTAAATCATTCCTTTAGTCAGGTCTTGCCAATTCCTAGTCTCCTATACAACTCTACATAAACGTACTGGCGCATGCGTAGTTAAGTAAAGTGAAATAAAGTTTTTGCACCCACAAGTGAAGGTGGTAAAGCTTCCTGCCCCTCTATCTAGAGTCTCTCACACTACTGAACATGGTGTTGAACAAGATGATTACCATGATATGTGCAGATTTGAGTAGGCGCATTGCTCCTGAGAAAATGGGTTGTTAGAGCAATTCTCACTTCATTCCATTCTATGAGATTATCCCTATGAACCATCCACCAACACGTTGTTGTCCCGTGTAGTGTATACACTAACATATTTATTTTTTCCAATGGATCCTTTCATTGGTCCTCCATGGCACGTAGGAATATCGTAGGTCTCCTTCCCAGCAGTACCTTGGGTATGATTTGTTACCTATCCTCCTAATACAGCAAGGCTTATCTCTTCATGTAGATGCACTTCTTACTTCGTACCCAACCATATCATAAGTTCCATGTGCCCATTTATCACAAGCAATAGTTGTAGTATCACTAATAGTATGTGTATCCTCCCACCGGAGGATTCTTTCCTTAGATGGATAAAGTACTTCCGGATATTGAATGGCGCACACATAAATTATGTTCGTGTCTTCCTCGCTTAAAGGTTCAACATAAGGTATGATTTCCCATCTATCAAAGGGATGATAATGTGTTTTTCCTTTTTCTCAAAAAGTATATACCCCTTGTTGAACCGTAGATCAACATTATTTGCATAACACCAAGGGCGCCTAAATAGAGATGGGAAGTTGTTTATACTTGTAAGTACTAAAACCTCAAAGTCCCCAAAAACTTGGCCCCTTGTATAGTAATGGATACATCCTTTAAAGATTCTATCGGGGTGGGCTTAGTTTGATTTTCCATAAAAAACACATTAGAGGATGACTTTAATGTAGGTCTTCCCATCTACACCCAAACATCTAAAGTAAGCACATTAAGTTATGCACCTATATCAATCAATATATTTCTCAAAAGCCACCCATCCACAACAACATTCAGAGTGATCTCCTTTTCATAATCCAAACTATGAGGGAGGAGATTAGCATGCAAGATTTTCCATCCATTCTCAATGCATGTGTGTGGAGTGTTTCCCTTTAATCAATTCCCTAATAATGGAATAATATTCTCCCATGCAAAGATCTTGCATATCTCTTTCAAATCATCGATGCATTCGATCGACCGTCTCTCTCGCTACTTTTTTTGTTCTATCTTTTATGACTGTTCCTTTAAACAATGTATCTCACCCTAAATATTTCTGAGTACCTCCATGGTTTCTGATAAACCTCCTTCTGATGTGTAGGATCTAGGTATCTTGCATGTAAGACCTCTTCCCTAGTAATGGTAGGATTTTGTTGTAACGCTTCTCTAGTGCACATAGCTTTAGTGTGTGTAGTAATTTTCACAGGTACTACCTTAGGTTCTGGTGTCAACTTTGGCATCCATTGATTTTCCATTACACATTGTATTCTAACCATCCATGCACCCTTGTTCTCCTGTTTATGTTGCTTGCTAAGATGCTCATATAAGTTTGGGCACTCCTCATAGTTATGATTCTTCCCACAAAAAGAAAAAGTAATATTTTAAGGACATTCATGCCTGTAGTGGTCAGGAGATCCACATGTATAACATGTTCCACGAGGAAACTCACCTCATCCACCACCACGGCCTCGACCCCTAATCCACCACGGTATCTTCGACCTCTACCATGACCTCCTTCAAATCACCCTTCATTTTGATCGTAGCACCCTTGAGTGTGATCACGATCATGGTGCTCACTTTTACCTTTAGAGTTATTTGATACTCATATCATCATACACCAATATCAATGGCATCATGGATCTGATCAATCAACCTCCGGGGTTTCGGTATTGTGAGTCATGGACTAGAAAATCTTATGGTAACAAGATACATTTTTCCTTATCACACGTTATAACAATGGGAAATGACTTACATCATGGTCTAAATGACATATCTCATAGTCTAGCAATAATGAATGCATTGACCTGTGGGGACAACTATCCTTAGTGTGCCCCTCAACTTCACAATCTATACACCAAATCCCAGTGCACGTCTCGTGAGCCGAGTTGGCCGATAGTTTCTCCAACTACTTTTCCATAGCTACAATCTGAGCTTCCAGGAATGGGATCACTCTAGTGTCTATACTTTCAACTACCTTAGCACACAATTCTACTTCAAGTGCTTCACGTGGATTCATATATGTCTTATGTTTCAACACCTTCCTAAAAGGTGTGATCAAGCCTCCGTGTGCATGCTAACTTGTATGGATATGATATGAAAGTTTAGACAAAATTGTTTTAAAATGGGCATCATATTCTCGAACACTCTTAGTAGTGCCCTACTTAATATCCTTAAGCGCACTTATACTTTTCTACTCGAACTCAGGGATATAAAATTTTGTAAGGAAAGCATACCATAATGTTGTATAATCTACACACTTGCAGTGGGGTCAAACTTTCCACCTACCCCAATTGTGTGCATGTCCATGAAACGTAGTTTTGAACCCACTCACCTTACACTCAAGTCATGATCCCTTTTACTTTCCACAATATCTCACACATGTGCACATGCTCAGCAACATATTCTATTCCCTATAATCTATAAGACGAAGTGACATCTCCATGTAAATTTTATGGGGTTGGTGAGGATCATGCCCACCGATCTAGAACCCCATGTATTACCTTTGCCTCAGGACTCCATCGGATCACCTGTTGAACTACAACCACATATGCCCCATAATCCTCTCGCATGTAGCTAGAAGTGAACCGGAGGATGTACTTCCTTGTGTCCCAATAATGGTACTAAATTGAACTCCTATAGTCTGCAAGATGGTACTACTCCCACAAGTGAGTACAAAATTTTGCGTGCCTAAGTTATGTGTTGTCAACGCACTTAAAAAGGTACCTCCAAATAATAAAGAAGATGTTTTCCTGACCATAGATGTACTTGTTATTTGATTCATTCTTGTTTAAACTAGCTCTTGCCGACTACTAGATGTACTATAAACTAGAAAACCAAGTGCAAGGACTAGGTTGCAGGGTAGATTTAGGTGCGTGCCCACGGCCCATGTCATCTCTACTTACACACTCTCATAAGAGGATGATGAGGGTTCCCTATCATGCTTTCCCAAATAGGGAGTTCCAGATTCTCTAGCTCTATGCCTTTTGCATGAGCTCCAAATCCTTTATGAGATATCTCTCTCCTCAATGACATATGTTCTGCAATATTCTCATTGCTTCTCTAACTCCCTCTCACACACCTCACTGTAATTAAGCCACCTTTCTTCTCTTTTCCTCTCTACCACTATGTCATCGCCATCCTTCACCAAACCTACTCATGTCCCCTTGCATGTGGGGTTTAGGTAGTCATAGACTTCTCTTCCGAATTCAAGGTTACCATCAAGATTTTAATCGCTAGTGGAATGCCTTATAGGTCGGTTCCCAGGATAATGTAAAAATTGGAACTCATTTACCACCTCAGGAAAGAATAAGTGGAAATTGAGTACTCCAAAAAATATCTATTCGAACACCAATGCAACCAAGTATCCACAGGGCACGTCCAAATCATCAACATCATAGAGGGCCTGAAATTCTTCCCCGCGTATCCGAGAAAAGTGTGTGAAACCTCAAATTCCTTTTACACACATAAGTAACCAGCCACATATACAACACTCTATCTGAAAAGAAAGCAAAGAAACTCTCATATAAATAGTCATATAAGTTCTACTCCACCCACGCACGCGCATCAAACTATGATCCAAAGTTGAATCTCTCGAGCATATTCTTCTTCCGATCTACTATTCACTCCTCAACACTTGATAGGGTCAACCAATACATCCTCATCATGAAACATCCCGAAAATAGCTGGAAAAGAGGTCCCGACAATGAAACCAATGATGCAGCCTAGAATTTAATATGAATAACCCATACACGCTGGCACATCACTCAACCTAAGCTGAGCACTCACCCAAAGCACGCAAAGGTACTAGGTCCCTCTTTAGAGTTTCTTGTACATGATGTTAGTGAGATGATGTTTAAACATATCCAGATTCATAACTAAACATAAACATTTCATAGTGCATAAACCAAATCTAGATCTTAGAGAATCATGAACTAAACAATAACTATAATAAGATTAAAAATAAAATAATCATATTTGGTTATGTCTAACACCATTATCCAGCCAATATACTCCATTGTATAAATATCTTTGTAAAACATGAAGTTTCTTACACTATAAATCCATGTGCTCATCAAACCAACATCATAACTCTACAATAATTCGGTCCTCTAAACTACACAATTCAATACATATTTATAGAGGTGGGTACTTTCCCTTCAACGCCCATGCACTTCTCGAAATAGGTCACATGTTGATAATAGCCATGCACCTTTACAATAACATGCACAACATGCAAGTGTTCTAACAATAGATGTCCTATAGTTAAATCTAAGAAGAAATCATATTATTAGCTTAAACTATGCATGGCGCTTATCAACCGCTTGTTCCCAAAATACCATTAAGTGTAGCACAAGTCTTCATTTCTATGTGTGCTCCACATGTTGTCTCCAAAATATCCTTTATCCACAAAAAAATGACTAAGTCCTCGAGCTTGGGTGCTTCAATACTATTATAGCTCCACACGCTTCCATCGCCCTAGCTTCTCACACCTAATAGTTGCATCGGTTTATTCAACTTCTTTTCCATTTACAATTCCCAAAGATTTTTGTTCATTAGTTGAATTTGTATTTTCACCTTCCATGTGAGAAAATTTAAACTGTTGAATTTATCTAATGGGATTTCCATTATGGGTGTCGAACTCATCTTAAATGCACCCTTCAATAATCTTTATTTAAAATTTGAAAGTAAAATTTTCTGAAATATTTGCAAAAAATGGAAAAAAAAAAATTTGGTTTGGCAACAGAAAGCATAGGATCAATGCGTAGAACTCGAAAAAACACACATTACCAGCTGAAAGTTATGGCACTTACAAGTTCTAACTCCAACATCTTTTCGGACCCTTTCCAAAAATGGAAATTTATTTTTCCATGCTTGTGTTTTTTTCTGATATGTCCAAAAATGGCAAAAACAAACAGATAAGGGTTACCTCTATTGTAATGTAGTTTTAGAAGGTAGCAGATGACTATGGATTCACCCGAGAGAGGTGACATCGTTTGAAGTAGACAGGGATCCAATACCATTCGAAACACTCAATGCATGTCAGACTTCTAAACGTGATGTAGTGTTGAACGCATTTGTGATCAGTATGTTACTCCATAACGAAAGAGATGGCTTTTTCAATGATCTATGCAATAATATAAATGTAATTATCAAGGTGTCATACATGGATACAATAAAAATCTTAAATCTACCATGTTGATCAACAACTCAAGAATAAAAAAATACATCCTCTAACAATCTGAGTAACCAAAAATTTCTAGATTCATTTTCTCGCATGATAACTCATTTCTTCCATATGGATCTGCCATGCTTTGATAATGATGGTAGATATTGGTGGAGATTGATCAATGAAATTTTAGTATAATCTTATTGAAACAAACTACACACAATTAACACCATACGAATTTTTATTTAATTTGATTCATACGGGATATATTATTTATGTAGAGATGGATTTTATATACAAATGCTTGATCCTATTAATCGTAGAGTCAAGTCTTATCAAAGATAATCAGTTATCCCCATAATATCTCCACTAATCCCTAGTCATACTCCTCACCCCTATCTATGAGTTGTGCATGCCAAGTAATTGTGCACACTCATGATTTATTTTAATATTAAATAATACAATTATTCAAACTATATGTTCACACTATGAACAATTATTTCCTAACATCCTCCTGCGAGTTGGGCCATCATCATGTCTCGATTGGTCTTCGATTTGACTGTATATTGGTGCACAAAACCGTCACATGTGATATAGAGCTCAAGAAATATCTAAGTGAGTGAGTGAGTGAAAATGATTTCTAAAAATAGTGATTTTGGTTATATATAGCATGTTTTAACTCTATTTTGAGTGTGTGTGTTTGCAGTGTTGAGCATTGGCGTAGGTATATTTCTATCCCCGTGGATATGGTAAGTCCTCTTGTCATTTTATTTTAGTGTATTTTTTCAATTCTACATTATATCTCGCACTTGCTTTTTCATTTACTTCTTGCAGGTTGAATGCCTTGATTTTTTTAAGTTATCATGGTAATTACTTTTCATAATGTCAGAATCGCAAATGAAGATAAACATGTTAAGATATATAGTTGATCTTAAAGGAATGTGTTGCTAATCTGGACCCTTATTTGCTGTAATTTGTTTACTTGGGACAAAAGTTATTATTGCTTGTGTGTTGCTAATGAGACAACAGACTTGTCGTATGCTTGATGAACTCTTTTCGCTGATTGATAGCACACCTTGAATCAATTCCATTGATCCAAGGTATGTTGTGGCCTTCTTGAGATCGCTTTGTCGATTTACTTCTAAACCACAGATCAAGGTTGATATAAATGTGGTAGCACTTTGATTTCGGTATGAATATCTGGTACGTAGATGCCAATGGAAAAGGTTCGATTCCCGAACCACATACAAGTTGTAACATTGGCGTAAGACAATAGGAGTCTGGATGCAAGTGACACAGGTATGTGTTGAGCATGGGACGAAACGTCCTGCATTGTGTTGAATGTGAATGCCAGTCGGTAAGACTCGTTGGAAACTATTAATTAGACGCTATGGAATTAAATTCTAACCTACAACTAAGTTTTATCCTATAACCTAACTACTACCCTACGTGGATTTTATATAGCATGGGGTGTAAGTTATGGCAAATCCTAATGATTTGCAACCTAGGTGAAAAACCTAAACTAATACTAACCTATGGAGGGGACCTATGGACCCATATGAAGAAATGGATAAGAAGGGAAGGTTAGAGATTTATTAGGACAATAAATGATGTCCTTACAAGTTTCAACCAAGTTTGGCGGGAACAAGAAAAAGTTGGAGGCATCCAACTAGCTAAGTGGCTAAAAAGGAATTACATGCAAAATTTGAAAAAGGAAACTCGCCAACCTGAGTCGGCAGTGGCGTGAGGAATGAGGAAAAAGCAATGCATTCAATGCATTCAATGACCTTGGTCTTAGCGACCAGCTCGCCTTGGAAGGAGGATAGAGGAAAAATTGTTTGTTATTGTGTTCATTCGGGTTTTTAGTTGCTCTGCATTTCTTCCTTGGTTCTGTCGAATCTTACTGTTATTTTTGGTTATTGTTGCTATTGTTGGAATAGCCACGGCTATTTTTGAGCTTGAGGAAGTTAGTGGACTATTGGGAAAGCCTTGCTGCGGATGCCGTGGAGAGAAATAGCTCTATGGACGTGGTTTTCTTCGAACCACAAAAAGAAATTGCAGGCATGTTAAGCCCTTCTCCTTAAACCGTTTGCTTTTGTTTAAACGTCTCATTAAAACAACCCTGCTCTTATGATGGGTGTTTTAGTTAAATGATGTTGTTGATTTGAATGAAGTGATTCTCTGGGTTGAGTCATTTTTCCTTTGCTGAACACGACTTGGGTAATTTTTTTTGCAAAATGGGTAAATGAAATAAATCTGTTCTTGATGTGTGAGTTGTTTGACAATGTTGGGTAATCATTTCTTTACTCAATATGATTGAATGGCATTGAATGTGTGTTCCATATTGCAAGTATGTGAACAGAGAACATTGGTTTCAAAAAGAAATTGTGTGATCCAAATTGCATTAATTGACAGAGAACAATTATTAAAACTCAACGTGTGTTTGAATTATATAATTCATAACGAGGAACGTTGTACAAAAAAATTCTTGTTCTAGTATCTTATAATGGGGATGTTACACAGGTGGTAGGAAGCTTGGTTGGGCGTCTCCTTCAAAGACAAGAATGTGTCGATATAACTTATAATCCTCCCATTTGGGAGTGCTATAATCGACTCTACATTTTACATCTCTTCATAGCTAAAACGCTTCTCCAAGGGGGTAATATGTACTCACCACATTTTAAATGTTCTACATTTTAAGAATAGTTAAAAATCCCAATGATGAGTAAATCTCTTTCTAATGGTGTTCAAGCCCAATTTCATGTTTACATATATATTTGTAGCCTCAATGTTGCCCTTCACCCTTTTGATTATTTTCCTTCTTTCTTTTATCTCTTTCACAACTTTTCCTTATCTTTCATGCTTTAAGTTACATAACTATGCCATAAACTTATGTAACCACCACAATAGTTGTGTAACTATTGAGTTCGCTTGAAGGTGGATACATAATCGTTGCGGTGGTTGTCATAACAACCCTGCGTGAGATGGATGATTCAATGTGATTTTTCCAAAGATTCTTCTAGCATGTTTTGAACACGTGTCGACTTCTTCAAATTTTATTTTAGTTCACGCCTCTTAACCAATTCGGTTCTTGACCTCATTTGATGCCGACTTCTCCTTCACTTCCTTTTGTTAAATTTCATGATTACAAAAGAAAGGGAATTTTTTTTTTATACATTAATGTTCACTATTCTAAATTCAGCATTTAGAACCACATTAAACTTATCTAATCAATCCTACAATAGTAACCATATGTACAATTGTTATGACTCGGTGTACAACCGATCTCTCATATTTCATTTAATAGTATACTCGGTATACTTTCGGTTTCCCTTTTTCATTCAAGGGCTCATCAAGTGCAACTAACCAAGGGCTTATCTAGGTACTTGTTACAATACCCATCCTATATCCCACACCTTGGTCTTGGTGAATTTAAGACAACACATAACCAACAACTTGCGATACTTTGGCCAAAGTTTCAGACATGTTTTCCATGCCTATATTCTAAGATGGAATATACTCATCATGAAGGAATATGTCTTTCACCACACTCAAAACTGTTATCTTGATTAGAATTTCTTGACTCCTGTCAATCCTTCTCATTTTCATGTTAGATGCTAGGAAGAGATAACCCACATGGGCTAGGGTAGATGATCTACTTATGGTGATTAAGGATCATCAAGTGTATTTGAATCGACCCCTATCATTTCAAGTACACTTCATCACCATAGTCAACGTAAGCCAACATCGACCATAGACCATGGACTCATCACTACCTAGTGTTTAACAATGAATTGAGATCCCATTCCAATATGGTCTCGATTAGTGGAGCTGAATGGATTATTACACCATAATGACTACTCCATAGTAACCACCCAATGAACCCCATCATTGGATGGGTACTGTGCATAGTAGTGGTTATGCTGCAACAACCCATTAAGTTCTAAAATCTAAACCTCCTTCCTTAACAAGTTCATTAATCCCTTTAATTCATAGCTTGTTAATCCCACCCTAGTTATTTTCAGCCTTTAGGTGTCATTCCTAAGGACTAACTCGGTCCTATCAATCATTCCATCAAGAAACGTTATGTTTCTACTTAGGTTAACTAGAAGGATCTGCAGGTTCATTCCTTCTCATTACTTATTCTCTTAAGTAAGAAACCTTCATTAGTTTACTTTTATACCTTTAGAACATCATACAAGTATGTTGTAGGGAATTAGCCTCATACATCCAATTATACCTTAAGGAGCATTCAAGTTCATTTTAATGACTCATAATCGGGTCTTATGTATTCGACCCATAATAATCTCATGACTTACATTTACTTCCTTTAAGTCATTCAACTTATTCAAACCAAATTACTTAGTTAAACTTAATCCCTTAAGTGTAACTCATCTATGGTAGAAGGACATCTTACGTCCAACTCATAGTTTATTCAAAGGGTTCATTTATCACCCCATAGTGAATAGTCCCTTGAATTCAAGTCCTCATAGTATAATTGTTTCATGCGTACAAATCAAATGTGTATCATACTTA
Source organism: Taxus wallichiana var. yunnanensis (assembly GCA_018340775.1). Lineage (NCBI taxonomy): Eukaryota > Viridiplantae > Streptophyta > Pinopsida > Cupressales > Taxaceae > Taxus > Taxus wallichiana. Next base: position 826,451,088 of record CM031238.1, read on the forward strand.
TAGCTTCATTATTACAACAAGAAGAACCATGCTCTTAATGCCTTAAGGTTAGGTTCATTATACTTCTAACCCCATTATCATTTCTATCCTTCATTAACACAATTCCATTTCATCGATGTACCTCATCATCAATTTAGATGGACATATTTCATTATGGTATAATCACTTAGACCCCTTTCCCAAAGTGGATTCCTATATGTACTTAATAAGATTAAGTACTTGTGTGATTATTCCTATGGTCCAAAAACCATTATTACAATCATGTATCCCTTTAGAGTTCATAGCATTCCTCATAAAATAGTCATGATTGTGTTGTTTCATAAAGATATAATTAGACACTAGTCATTCATGATTTAGATTCCTTAACATATGACTTGCTAAGTATAACTTACTCTTTATTTGTCTTAATCAAATGAATTCAGAAAATAAAAGTTACAACAACCAACATAGTCATTTCATTCAAGTCACTTGCAAGGTAAGGATCCCTATTTATTCCCTTTTTCATATCTAGAGATCAACATTAATATTCCTTGCTACATAATAACAATGTAAGTAAGTGACATTTCCCTTAACTTTCCCAAGGTTATAAATTAATGCCAAGAAGTGAAGAAATGTAAATCAACAGATTACCAACAAGCTCACTTTCCAAGTAAAAGAACTATTTCATTGAAGACACCATTGCCTTTAGCTAATCCAATCAAGAAAGAATGATTCAAGCAACAACCTTCATCATTTCCAATTTAAGACAACATTTCAAGATGACAAGAAATAATCAAGTTCTTTCCACAATTTACAAAATTGGCCTTAGGCCCTAGGCACTTATTCCCAAGAATAGTTCAGCAAATGAAACATAATCATTTCATCAAACTACATTTCCTCAAGAAATAGAACAAATGCAACTTTCCATAGGTCTTCCTCTTTCCCTTCTTATTTTTCATGAAACTTATCTACAAAAGCATTAACAATCTGTCAGTTCATTTGAACTGAGCATGATAGAAACTAAATCCTTAGAACCATATGTTCTATCTAACAACTTTGAGAAGGAACACTTGCTTATTAATAGAAATCAGTCAAGGGTTCAGAAAAATCTTTTCCTATTTGAACAATTCAACAACATCATACTCAAGTGGATCACAACCCTACAATGTTAGCATATAACAATCCAAAACAAGTCTGATTTCTATCAACTAGAAGACTTATTCACAAATCAGTTCAGTAATCATCCAAGTTCAGTCAACAAGTAATCCATAAACATGCAAGTATACATTCTCACTTACGCAATATCACACTGATGATGCAAAGCCAAGTATACCCGATAGTAGATAGAAAACATGAGTAGAAATGCCTTAATCATGCAACCCATACTACATGATTAAAACATTTCTCTCTGAGTCCAATCAATTACATTCAAAATTGAATTCAGTCCAAATGTTCCAATGTTCTAAAGGTTGGACAAGATCTATACAACTGGTTATAGAAATAACAACAATGAGCTCTCAAGGCCCAATTCCATTTTAGCCTATCAAACAAGCAACTAAACCAAAATAACTTGGCTTCAACCAAATTCAGAGTGCATGAGATGCATTGAATATATATAACATATATATAAATCATCAAGGAGATAGTGAAGAAAATGCAAGTATTCCATACAAGTCAGATAAAGAATCATATCAATTTGAGTACATCATTCAGATTTAGAACAAGTGATTGAACTAAGGAAGAGAAGACTCACGGCTAACATTATAGAAATCGATTAATGATATTTATGATCATCTTTGTATGATCAAGTATCGAGAGGAGTTAGCTTTATCAACACTCAAAGGAAAGTCTTGATAAATCATCTAACTAGTACATGTCGAGACCCCAACCTTAATTGTTTAAGGTAAGAAGAGAAAATGAACAAACTTAAACATATTCAAAGATATAACAGTTCAACATACTATTATCAAACTAGAAGTCTACCTAAGACCCAAACAGTTTGCAAAAGGAATCACAATAATCTCTAGTAGCCATTAACTACCCTAGTTTGAATAGTCACTACTACGCCCAAACCAAACCAGACCACCTCCTACTCATTCACACAAAAATATTCCCAAACATTCTTATGACCTGGGAAACAAATATCCCATCCATGGTGCAAGGAATTCAAACCGACTAGTTAAGTCAAATAACAGTCCCAAGATTTACTCAACACCTAGGGTGAACATGTTAAGTCATGGTGGGTGAAAATATTACCCCAAAATCCCAGTTGCACTCCAACTCGACTTGGGTTGTCAAAATCGACAACCTTCCTCAAAACAAACATAAAAAGGAGATAACCAAAAGCCAAACCTGATTGGGTTCAAAACCATTCCTTCCAAATGAGGGTGTTCAAATCATTTACCCTTGAATCCATAGTTACAAGATTAAAGGGTTCATCATTCAAACCAAAATAAAACACAACCCAACCAAACAACTTTGGCACAAAAATGATACAGTCTTATTCGAACCAAAATAAAACTCAACCAAGACAAACAACCTTAGCACAAATGATACAATCTTATTTGACTAAGAAATCAAATTCAAGTTTGACCCACAACACAGGGTCATCATTTCCCAAAAAAGATAAGCAAATGCCATATCATAGCCATAGAAATAATAATACATAGAGGTCGATAGAAACATTACAACCTGATTTAAGAGTATCCACACATGTAACTGAAAGCAACATTTTATCCTTCCATTACAGTCAAGGAATTATTTACAAACATTCCAAAATAGACATGTGAAGAAAACCAACTTTGTCACCATGATAAGGCCAAAATACAATGGCATGATCAAAAACTAGTTCCAACAACTACTTACCAAGAAACAAGTTCCATTTTACCATGCAATAGTAAAAACCTAGAACCCAAAATGATTTCTATAATAAGCAAGAGTTATTTTAATGAATCAATTAGATAGAACAAGTTTTTTGTAGGGATTAGAGCCTATCATGCCTGGTAGAGCTTCCCAAAGTCTTCTTCCATCTCCCAGATCCTTCTCCCAATTCCACGATAGCTTCCATAGTCAAGCAGTTTCACCAACACAACTTTCTCCACCCTTCCACTTAGAATCCTCTCCAATAGTCTCTCCATGAACCGAGGAGTAGAGATTCCAATATCAACAAAAAAATGAGAACCAGATCAAATCTCAAAACCTTCATTCACAGAGTGAGAGGGAGAAAATAAAAATGACCAAATGGAACCCCAAAACAACAATACTACCTTCACCGAACCCGATGTGTTTTCCCTAGGTAGTTTGGTACATTTTTCCAAATCATCAATGCCTACTAGGATGGACCAACTTTCCCACTCCCCACCAACTTCCTCTATCTCCATTTTGGCTCACCACTAACTACCTAGCCAACCCAATGATCACATTTAGCACCACTTTTTAGTAACTTTCCATTTCAATTTTGGCTTTCCACTAAGGAGTGTCGGTGGCCTACCATTAATGGAATTGAATTCAAACTCTAGTACATGCAAGGGTGGCGGCAACCACCACCCCAATTAAACATGCATCCATCCTTAATGCCACTCAATTATTATTCGAGTTAAACTTTATAGTCTAAGTCCCCTTCACCATTATAGGTTAGGGCTTAGGTTAGCTTAGTGACATCAAATTAGGCATAGATCAATTTAGGTTAGGTTCCCAAAAACCAAAATAATCTACATGCCTTAGGTCTTAGGTTAGGTCATTAGAACCTTTAACATTATTAGAATAATAGTAGTAGTGTAAGCTTAATAACTATCACAACCAATTCTTACCGGTAGAGAGTGATGTTTCCAAATGGGGTAGTACCACCCGAGCCAGCTCTTGGCACTTTCCAATCCTTATTATGGGACTGAATCATAGGAAACTAGAACAAGTCACTAGGATCAATTAGTGCAACATAGATAATCCAAAAAAGTGAATGAAAAACTAAATTTCTAGAGTTAATCAAATTAATCAAATTAAGGGAATGCCTCGGATCAATGAAACTGATCCGAGGTATGCTCTTAATCGATTCCCAATAATAATAATAATCGATCGTCATTGACTTAGAATAATTTTCCAAATTACCAGTTCACCAATTGGTCCCAAGAATAGAAATTAAACTTTCCACAACTGCAGACATCATGTTCATTTCATGAACCAATTAAATAAACATCACAATTCAAGAGTACTTTACAATTTAATGGATGATTAGTTACACAAATCTCAACTGAGATAAACATCAATCTAGCAACATGATTTAATCAGTTCAATAGAGAAACAACTCCAGAAAAATCACATGTCAACGTTGCAATCCACATTCCAATGAGAAAGTATAGTTGAAAGGATGGCAGGGAATTACATTCTTCCCCTCTAAAAGTATCATCATCCTGATGATTTCCTTGAATTCAAATAGTCTATCAAGAAAATAGTCTAATAAAATTTATGTAACCTTAAGATTTCTTGACAGTAAACAAAATTTAATCCAAAAATCAGTTTTCCAATTGTATAACAACATCGATGGCTGCAATAATACTCAATAAGGGTATTTTTCTCAAAACAACAAACCTAGAATCAATTATAAGCCAAAATGATTCAAGATTTTGGAAGAGAAATGAAATTTTTCCACTAAAACAAGTGGGAAAAGATGCTTTCATGTCCTCCAAATTTTCCCAAGTTGCACTTTCTTCATTAAATTGATCCCATTGGACCTTACATTGTCCAATTTCACGATTATGCAAGTACAACTTGCGGGTTTCAACACTCTAACTAGTTCCACCATGATTACCCCTAGGTCTTGGACCTGCACAATGCATTCCAGTTTAAAACATGTGATAAATTTGAAATGTATTTCTTAAGTAAAGAAATATGAAAAACATCATGCATCCATGCCAATGAGGGAGGCAATGCAAGTCGGTAGGCCACAAGACTGATTATTTCCACAATTTCAAAGGGGCCTACGTAATAACGAGGTGATAGTTTGGTTGACTTTCCAAAGGTAATCAAGCTCTTTTTAGGCTTGACCCTCAGAAAAACCTTATCACCAAGTTCAAATTTCCTTTCACCCTTTTCAGGTCTACATAGCATTTTCTGTCTATCAACAACCTCTTTTAATATTTCTCGGATTAACTTAACCTACTGTTCCATTTCAAAATCATTTCTAGTCCAATTACTTCTCTATCCTCCACGTTATCCCAACTAACAGAGTCCTGCACCTTCATCCATACAAAGCCTCGAAGGGTGCCATTTTTAGAGAAGAATGGTAAGTGTTATTGTATGAAAACTCAACCAAGGGAAGATATTCTTCCCATTTGTACTGTTGGTCCATGCAGTACATCCTAAGCATATCCTCAAGGACCTGATTTACCCTTTCTATTTTCCCATCCATTTTGGATGATAAGCAAAGCTAAAGTTCAGCTTTGTTCCCAAAGCTGCATTAAGAGTTTTCCAAAATCAAGAAGTCATTCATGGGTCCTATTAGAGATTATCAACTTGGGAATGCCATGCAAATCTGAAAATTTCTTGAACAAACATTTTTGCAAGCACGGTGAGTCATCTTTCAGATTTCTAGCAATGAAATGAGCTACTTTAGTTAGTTTATCAATCATAACCAAAATAACATCATGCTTATTCCTTAACATAGGTAGTCCTTGAACAAATTCCATGCTTATAACCTTGCCATTTAAACTATGGTATGCTATGAGGGTATAATAAACCAATTGGGTGCATATGCTCAACTTTCACACGCTGGAATTCCAAGCAGTGAGACATGTAATCCAAGATATCTCTCTTCATTCCCTTCCAAAAATATTGTTGTTTAACATCAACAAGCATTTTTGTCACTCCAGGATGCCTAGAGTAAGGTGCATTGTGAAATTCAGCCATCACCTTTTTCCTTAACTCATTTCCTAGTGGTACGTACACTCTATTCTCATACCTCAGTATCCCTTCACCGTCTAACCAAAATCCTTTGTACCTCATGTCCTTTGGATTCACAGCAAGTGTTATTTTTACCTGTTGAAAGTACGGATCAGTCATTAAGGTATCTCTGACCTCATCCTTAAATTGAGTTCTCAAGGTCACAAGTGTAGAAATATATTTCCTATAACTTAGTGCATATACTACTCTATTTTATTTCCCTTTTATGTAGCTGATGTCAAAATCATATTGAGATAAGAACTCCAACCATCTTCATTGCCTTGCATTTAAGTTAGGCTGAGTGAAGATATATTTCAGCCCAAGATGATTAATTTTTAACTCAAGGGATTCCCTAAGAGGTAATGTCTCCAAACTTGTAGTGCATGTACTATTACAGTAAGCTCTAAATCATGTGGTGCGTAATTTTTCTCATGCACTTTAAGCTTCCTGCTTTCATATGCTATCACATGATCTTTTTATAGCAATATACCCCTAATCCTTCCCCAAGAAGCATCCGTTACCACCATAAAACTTTTGTTTGATCAGGGAAAGTCAAAATAGGGGCTAAAGTTAGTTGTTATTTCAATGATTTAAATGCAGCCTCACATTTTTCACTCCATATAAATTTTTATCTTTCTTTTGCAATGAAGTTATTGGGGCAATAACCCTTGAGAAATCCTTTACAAATTTTCTATAGTAACCAACAAGTCCCATGAAGCTTCTAACTTCATGTATGTTCTTAGGTGTTGGCCATTCAATTATGGCTGATATCTTTGAGGGATCAACCGAGATTCCATCCTTATTTATTATATGTCCCAAGTATTGTACCTCAGTTTCATAAAAGGAACACTTGGATAGTTTTCCGTATAATTTTCTCTTTCTTAGAACCTCAAGCACAATCCTTAAGTGCTCATTATGCTCCTCCAAGCTTCATGAATAGATGAGAATGTCATCCAAGAATACAAGCACAAACTTTTCCAAGTATTCTTGAAAGATATTGTTCATCAAATTCATGAAGGTTGTACAGGGGCATTAGTTAGCCCGAAAGGTAAAACAATGAACTCATAATGTCCATATCTCATTCTAAAAGTAGTCTTATGAATATCTTCTTCCTTGATTCTTAATTGATGATATCCAAAACATAGATCTATTTTAGAGTAAACCAATGCTCCACGCATCTGATCAAAAATATCATCTATCCTTGGAAGAGGATATCTATTCTTTATAGTTCCTTATTCAACATCCTATAGTCAATGCAAAGTCTTAAGGTTCCATCTTTATTTTGAAAAGATCATCAGTGCTCCCCAAGGTGAGACACTCAACCTTATTAACCCTTTAGAAAATAATTCATGCAACTGTGCCTTTAACTCTACCAATTCAATGGTAGTCATCCTATAAGGTGCCTTAGAAATAGGTTTTGTTCCTGGTTTGATTTCAATAGTCAAACTCTCTTTTCGGTGGAAGGCTGATAACTCTTCTAGAAACACATCACTAAAATTTCATAAAGGGGTATGTATTTCTCCAAAAAGTTACCTTCTTCTTTAACCGAATCTGAATTTTTTTGCATAAAGAATATAACCTTTATTTTTGGCCTTTTTCAGTTGCATAGTTGATATTTCTCTAACTTTTATTGCTTCTTTTATTTCCTAAATGTCTCATTGATTTCTCGAGTCATCCAAACACCTTATGCATTTCCAAAAATAGTCCACAAGTGCCTTATGATCAGCCAACTAATTCACACCAATAATTATGTCATAATACCCTAGAGGTGTAACATACAGGTTTGCCTTAGTTGTGAAGCTCGAAAATTCTAAGGCTACACCAAAAAGGCACTTACTAACCATATGGACAACATTATTTTCGTATTGGACAGTCCATGGTTTTTCCATAAAACTAGCCTTATGTTTTAATTTAGTGACCAACTTATTAGAAATAAAACATTCAGAAGCACCAATATCAAAAAGTATAGTTACAGAAAGGCCATACAGCTTACCTAGTACTTTTATGGGCGTAGCCTACTTTTCAGCTTATTTCTCAGCCACCACAACATGTATCTTATGTTGTTGATTGCTATATTTTTATTTAAAGGACAATGAATTGCATAGTGGTCTCCTCCACAATTAAAACAACCTCCAATGGGTCCTTTCTTAGGCTCATATTTATTCTCAGCCTTGAAAGTACTATTTGCCCATGATTTCCCTTCTAGCCATTGTTCCTATTATTTGTTACAACTTTACCTATTGTTGTTTTCTTTTCATTTGCAGCCAAAGGCTTACTTTTGTTTCCAAATTTCTTCCATGTACCCTTCTTGGGTGGAAAAGATGAAGAAGCATTTCCATTTTTCTTATGTTTCTCCTCCTTATGTGCAGAAATTGCTTTCAGTTTTTGCTCCTACCGAATGGATTTTTCTACCACCTCTTCCATGGTGGTGGGGATATGTACATCATCAACCTCACCACCTATGATAGGGTACAACCCCATGATGAATTTCCTTATTCATAATTTTTCATCTGTTTGATACTGCGACACATATTTGAGAAGCTTGGTGAACTTCTCCTAATATTTTGTCACCAACAATTTTGCCTTGAATTAGAGTTTAGAACTCTATCATTTTCTAGTCATAGTAGAGCTAGGGAAGCCAAGGCTTCCTAAAATGACCCTTGAACTGATCCCACGTGATGTTTGTTTCATCAACATTTAGCTCAACCTTACGGTTGTCCCACCATGAAGATGCTTCATGGGAGAGTTGATAAGCTCCCCATACCACTTTGGTTTCCTCGGAGAAATTTCTTATCGTGAAATATTTCTCCATCTCACTAAGAAAATTCTCCTCCCCATCTCCTAGGGTGGTTCCATCAAATTTAGGTGGGCTTATCCTCTTTATATCGCTAGTCAATTCCACTGCCAATATTACCCTCTTATTCTCGGGTTGATTTGTTACATTTCTGTTACCATTATGTTCAGCATTACTTGCAGTGTTATCATTCACAATGTTGAGATCCTCAACATCATTATTTATCTCATCATGTGGCTACCCTTGAGACTGCTCACTTTCATTCTCAGCATTATTTCCATCCACTTGTTATTCAAGAACAACAATCCTATTCCTTGTGTCCAGCATGGAAGAAAGGATTTCATCTAGCTTTTGAGATGTAGTTGCTTCACCACCTGGAGGTGGGTTATTTGCAGTATGTCCCCTTATTCTTACCATTTATGTAATCAATAAGTTTAGTTTTATCAAAAGTGGACTCAAATAGGCCCAAGAGGTGCAACCTTCAGCTCTGATACCAAAATGTAACATCCCTATTTCATGATTACAAAAGCAAGGGAATTTTTTTATATACATTAATGTTCATTGTTCTAAATTCAACATTTAAAAGCACATTAAACCTACTAATCAATCCTATAATATGTAACTATATGCGCTTGTTATGACTTGGTGTATAACCAATCTCTCATATTTCATTTAATAGTATACTCGTGATACTTTCGCTTCCCTTTTTTATTCATCAGGGCTTATTTAGGTACTTATTATGAATAATCATCCTATATCCGACACCTTAGTCTAGTGAATTTAAGACAATGCAACCAGCAGCTTGCGATACTTTGGCCAAAGTTTTAGACATGTTTTCCATGCCAATATTCTGAGATGACATACTCGTCATGAAGGAATATGTCTTCACCACACTCAAAACTATTATCTTGATTATAATTTCTTGAATCCCGTCAATCATTCTATTTTTCGTGTTAGATGTTAGGAAGAGATAACCCAAATGGGATAGGTGTTGGTCGTCAAATAGGACTTCACGAAGAGCAATCAAGGGACAAAAGTCCCTCCTCTTTAATGGGAGAGGTTCCTTATTCAAAAGCGAACCTATTTACACATATACAAAACATGATTTTCTTGTGGAACTTGGATATTCACGAAAGTGTTTTCTATAAGGATCATCAATTACAAAAGGACTAAGGAATGAGAAAATGAGAACGAGCAGAAAGGCACCATTTAGAATTATAGATGACAGAGTAATTCTTTATGCATGCGAAGGTACAAAGAATTGAAACAAGATCATTTGTATCATACTAATAAGATGAAATTTGAAAGACACAAAGTTCTATCAATAACATCCGCAAGAATACAAAGCTTCTTAATATAATATAGATAAATGATCTTAACAATATTAAATGAAAAGCTTAGGGATAAAAGAGAGATCGATAGACGAAGAATGAAAAGCCCTTCTCATATTGATTTCTTTATGATTTATTTACACTTTCAAAAATAAGCCAAGTTCTTCCTCCTCAAAATGGCGAGGAGAGGCCATTATATAGTTTACAATTCAGCTTACTCTCGAACTACTTCTTTTAACTAAAGATTAGTTAAGGATTTCCAATCGTAATACCTCAACTTATTACAATAAATCGGGAAAAAGAATTGGAAAAGAAGAGAGGAATAAGGAGAAGAAGACAGGTGCTTATGACTGGGAGGGACCCACTGACTTCAAAATCCACTGCCTGAATCTCTTCAATGCCTCGGCTATGTCTCTCCCCGTGTATATTGGTCAATTCGCTTGAATCAGGGTTGAAATGAGCTCCGCATGAAAGCACTGTATCTACACATTGCACAAAGATTGGGAAACCACCAACAAAGCCAAATCACCGGCTGTCATGAATCATCTGTGCCATTGGCGTAGGGTTTCACGTCTGTCATCCTCGACCAAAAATCACTAAAGTCAAGATGGTGAACTTCACTGTCCCCGATATCGGGAACGGCAGACTCTAGTGGTGAGATTTGTTCTTGCCCCTAAATTTGATCTTCATGTTGGTAGTAATTCGGAGGGCAGAGCTGCAAGCTAGACTTGGGAAGGAATTACAGAGGAAAATGGATATGCGTGCAGGAATTTAGATTGCAAAGGTTCGAGCAAAAGATAGCAGGAAAGCAGTGTGCAAACGCATAGGGGGTTCACTCGTTATATAGCCGTTTAGGAGAGAGAAAGGCAATGAATGTGCATTTAATACATACCTACTAATTTGAAAAGCAAGGTATTCGGGTAGAGTGGGAAAAATTAGCACAAATAGCACTTTGGTTCATTTGGGACATGAGGGACGCGAAAGCGTGAAGTACGCGACTCGGCCGATTCGGGTGATACGGGGAAAAGACGCACAAATGCTCTTGGAACACGCGGGACAAAAGTATGCGAAGTACGCGACTCGGCCGAATCAGACGAAAATGGAACAACTGGTCCGGGTGAACTTGGGACATTTGGGACAAAAAGTTCCGACGGGCCCGAAAAGAACAGACTTCGGGTGAACCGGCCGATCGAGGAACAGAGGGCCCAATTGAACTTGGGACACGCGGACAAAAGTACGCTGAGTACGCACTCGGCCGAATCGACGAAAATGGAACAATTGGTCTAGGTGAACTTGGGACATTTGGGACAAAAAGTTCCAACGGGCCCGAAAAGAACAGACTTCGGGTGAACCGGCCGATCGGGGAACAGAGGGCCCAATTAAACTTGGGACACGCGGACAAAAATGTCCGACAGTTCAAAAACACACAAAATGACCCAAAACGTAGATTTCTCAATTTCTTTGGCATTTCACATTATCAAAGACAATAGAAAAGACACTTAAACTCAAATTTTAAATTTTCACTTCTTTAAGAGCAAGGGAATTTTGAGTGGACAACAAATGCTCCTTCTGGGGATGACTTGGCATAAATTCAAGGAATGAGACAAGGTAAGAACTTAGACAAACTCGGGAAGTAGACCAGTACCTTATCCATTGGGCAACGGAGTCAAAAAGCAAACCAATACAGAGGACAACACACCAAAACAAAGGGAAAGAAAAACAAAACGCTGTACAGAATATACAAAGGACTCCCTAATCACCTATGACTTGAACAATTTCAGGTACTACCCACTATAAGGAAGTGGGAGAGAAGAACCATCCATATAATCAAGGTAAAAAGAATTCTTACCAGCAAAGTGCCTGATCTTGAAAGGTCCGAGCCAAAGGGAATCAAACTTGCCATGGCTCGCCACGAGGTTCATGCCTTTATCCCACAACAAAACAAAGTGTCTCCAACTTGGAAATCTCTAAACCTCGGCTTTCTTATCAAACAGACCTTAAATTTTTGTTGATGAGCAGATATCTTATCAAAGAACTTCCAATCTATCCTCATTCAATTTGTGAAGGTACATTATTCTCTTATCCAAAGCATCATCAAACTGGTATCTTCAATGGCCTTCATTAGAGGAAAGGTCAAGCTCTCCACCGTGCATCGGCAATTGAGCTTCTACTCCATATACCACTTGAAAAGGAGACATTCCAATGGCTCTCTTAGGTGTGATCCTGTCTACCCAAAGAGCATCATAGAGTTTCTTGTGCCAGCTTCATTGAGACTCATCGACTAATTTCCTTATTATGGTCACCGATTTTTATTAGTGGATTCTCGCTTGTCCATTTCCCCGAGGATAGTAATCTGAAGAGTGAGCTAGAGAGATGCCATATCCATAACAAAAATCCATCATCTCAGTTGAAGAAAAATTCAAAGCATTATCTGTCACAATCTTGTTTGGTACACCATACCTTACCAAGATGTTTTCTTTGATGAAACTGCACACCACTTCAGAAGTAGTACTCTTTACTGGAATGGCTTCTACCCATTTGGTGAAATAATCAGAAAGCAGCTTAATACATGAGTATGACCAGCACTAGAAGAGGGATTAAGTGTTCCAATGAAGTCCAAACCCCACTATTGAAAAGGTTCTTCAATTACAATTGGCTTAAGAGGCAAAGAGGCCAATTTGGGTCTACCCACGAAAGTCTGACAAGCCTCACATTTATCAACCCACTGGATGCATCTCTGAACAAGGTAGGCCAGTAATATCCTCCACGAAGTATCTTATGAGCAGTGACGGTTGATGAGTAGTGCCCTCCACATGCCTGATCATGAAAAGCTGAGAGTAGCTTTTTCTGTTGTTCCTTGTCCACACATTTCAAAAACCTTCCATCTAACCCACGTTTAAACAAGGCGTTTTCCCACAACACATATTGCACTGACCTTAGTTTAACAATCCTCTTTTCTTTGGCAGTCAAATGAGAGGGGCATTCTCCATAGGTGAGAAAATGGGCGATATCAAAGATACCATTCATCAACCGAGCTAAGAAACAGAATCAGAGGAAGACCAATTTTATCCTCCAAAGAACTCATGTCTAGCTCCTTCAAAGAATGAGCTCACAAAGGCCTTTTCCACTGATGAGCTTGGTCGGTTTGATGTCAATATCATATTCTTGACCTTGGCCACCCAGCCTCCCTCTCTTGGATCCAAATTCTTGCTGTGTAAGAATTGACTTAACAGTTGTATCTGGTACCAACACCATGGAGTGAGAGTTAAGAATGTAAAAACGAAACTGCTTAACAGCTTTAACCACTGCAAAAGCATGTTTTTCCATCATGGTATATTTTAACTCATGATCTTTCAGAATATAGCTCATAAATGCAATTGGGAGTTCGTGCTCATTAGAATCTTCCCCGAGTCAAAACCGCAGACCAAGGTGTTATCTCAGTGGCATGTAGAATAGATAATAAAATCTTTACTAAAATCTGACATGCTAAAACAGAGTTTTAGCAATGGCTCTTTTAATATCTTCAAAGGCTTCTTTCCCTTCAAGACCAACCAAATTTTTGTTTGCCTTTCATCATTCGGGAGATATTCGAGTTAGTTCTACAAAATCGTGATGAATCTTCTCAAAAATTGATCTTACCAAAGAAAGAGTGCACGCCCTTTTTGCTGGTTGGGAGAGGAATTTGCTGAATAGCTTGAACTCACTCAAGATCAATTTTAATACCATCTTTGGAGACAATGTGCCCTAATAATTTCCCCTCTGTGACACAAAAGACAGATTTTTTAGGATTCAAAGAGATCCCATGTTCTCTACATCTTAGCAGAACTGTCTCCAGGTGCTGAAAATGATCTGCCCTTGTTTTAGAATACACAGTCAAGTCATCAAGGTATACAACAATACACTTCCCTTTCAAACTTCCAAAGGCTAGGTCCATAGCTCTCTGAAAAGTGGCACCAACGATTAATGAGCCCAAAAGGCATTCTTTTTGTAAGAAAGGTACCCCAAGGGGTAGTGAAAGCCGTTTTGTGTTGATCTGCAGTATTAACTTCTACCTGATTATATCCTGAGAATCCATCAAGCATAGACAACATTTCAGATCCTGTTACTACTTGTAAGACCTGATCCATCATAGGTAAAGGATAATTATCTTTCAAGGAAGCCTGATTCAGATTCCTGAAGTCAACACAGATACGAATCTCACCATTTTTCTTTCTAACAGGTACAATATTGGCAATCCATGTTGAATGATGGATAGGAAAAATGATTTTGGCTTTCAACAACTTCTGTATTTCTTGAAAAATGGTGTCAGCTATTTTGGGATTGTATTGCCTCTGTTTCTGCTTAAAAGGCTTAATTCCAGGTTTGAGAGGAATAAAATGCTGCATATCTTTTGGTTGGAAAGCTTTTAAATCTTCATAAGAGTAGGCAAGAACATCCTTATACCTCTTTAATAGATCAATTGCTTTCTTCCTCTCATCTCCATGCAACATTTTCCAATGTTCACGAACTTAGGGTCGTAGAACTCCCAATATTAATTTTGTCATATTCACTGATTGTTGAGGTCCAAAGAGAAGCTCTAGACTTTACATACCCGTCGTGTTTATCAAACAGCTTCCTCTAAACTCACCAATCCTTTAGGAATCTTGTTTCCCTTGAGTTTGATACATCCATCCCGATCCGCTTTCTTCTCCTTGAGTGGTTTCTTTGTCAAAGGGCACACTTTCACGAGGCAGGTTATCGCTTCCTTCAAAGTATAGTTGCTCAAAATTATCTTTGAGTTCTAAGAAAGAAAGAAAATGTTGATCATTATTGAAAACTTTCCAGTTATTTGTATTATCAGGTACACTAGGTCGATGGATCATCTCAATGGTGAACTTATCTTGTGAAAAGTCGATGAGGTATAATAAGTGACCTCGAGACCGCAAGCTAATGAATCAGCCCTGGTATTCTTCTCCCTAGGTATTGCTTCAATGGAGAAAGCATCAAGAAATTCAATGGAATCCCACACCTGATTCCTGTAATGTTTCAACCTTCCATTTTTCACCTGGAAGAGGTTTCTAACTTGCTTTACAATCAATTCCGCATCCCCACGAGCTAGAAGATTCTTCACACCTTGTTCTTTTGCCACCTATAGTCCAAGAATGAGAGCCTCATACTCTACTGTATTATTGGTATTTTCAAATTGCAACTTGAATGAAAAAGGATGAAGGCTTCCTTCAGTGACACCAAAGATGACACCACTCCAAAACTAGGCCGAGGAACAACTTCCATCAAACTCTAAAATCCAAACACCATTAGGATCTTTAGGTGATACTTTGGGGAGTTGGATTTCTTCAGGAGACATAATCATGTAGTTTCCATGCCCCATATCCTCATAGAGTATTTGTGCTTTGGGATCATCCGTTTTTTGTACAATATACTCAGATTGCTTCTCAGGAAACAACTTCTTCATTTGTCCATTAACAGGTATGAGGGCATGTGACCAATCCATTTGAATTTCTCCACCCACATCCTTACAGAAGTTTCTGCTTAGCAACATCCCGTATGAAGGAGGAATATCTGCTACTAAGATGGTAGCCAAAACTTTCTTCTCAAGCAAAGCAGCAAAAGCCACTTGTGCATCTTTAATTCTTCCGACTAAGGGCACTTCCTTACTCTCCATAGAGTAACAAGATCCATAAGTGCGTGTGAGAGTCAAGCCTAAGGCATGAGCTACTTTAGCAGGCATCACATTATCTGAGGCTCCTGAGTCTATGACACAATTACTGAGCCTATGGCCAGCTATAAGAAGTGTCACATAGAATGGTTTGATTTTTCATTGGGCGAGGTGACAAATGCAACTACCGATTAGGTTGTGGTGCAAGAGGAGGAGGGGTAAAAGGCCTTTAGAAGTAGTTTTAGAATGGGAATTGACAAAGTGAATCATTTTAGCAAAAGCCTTGGGATGGGTTTGATAATACTCACCTCTCGAGATTTTAACCTTAGTCTTTTTTTAGTGGTCAATAATATCAAAAGACCTGTATGGATGGGCTATCATCATTTGAAATCTTAGGTTTATCAATTTTAGGTGAAAAAGAAGTAACTTTAGTAGTAGAATTTGATGTGACTCACCTTTGGTGTAGATGAAACGGGATAGAGATCCTCTTTTTTGCGCAATTACAGGATAGTTTTGTCACCGCTCTTTAGATTTCTTGGTGGGTCGCATCACTTTCTCCTCTCGATTTGTCTCGCTCTCGAGTCATGACAGCAGTATGATTCGCTATTCATGTCTCCGCTACTATTTCATCATAATCATCCTCATCATCAATGCCCTCAGTGGTGAAGAAATTAACTCGAGATCCCTCAAGTTCATCTACTTCATCATCAACCTCTTCAACAAATTCCTCGCAATCTTCATTAACCTCTTCATCTTCAGGTTCCTCAACTTCACAGGCTGCATTGACGGGAACTTTAATAGGAGGTCCTTCAAGCGCTAGCCTTGTTTGAGCAAGCAGAAATGATTTCTAGGCTGAAAATTCCTCCTCGAACGCTCCGCATAGGAGCATGCTTGAGCCAATTGTTTCTTAATGGCAATGAGATCATTTGCGCAAGTTTTTGTACCAATGGATCAGTATTAGGTCCAGGGGTGGAAGAGGAGGAAGAAGTAGATTTAGATTTAGAAGGGTCTCTCCTCAACTTCCCTGACATGATTAAATCATCTTCGACACTAACAGCAAGAGTTTGATCTTCACCAATGTCATGAGATTAGCCCTTCTTAGTGCATAACTAACTTCAGGTGATTGAGCATTTAGGAAAAAACATTTTTGAATTTGATCTACAGGTTGAGTATTTGGCGGAATTTTGTTAATCAACCTGTTGAATCGGGCCACAAATTCTCTCATGGGTTCTTGTGAATCTTTCTTTATTTGAGAGATTTGGGCTACAAGGCACGCACGTCTTCGCACGGTTTGAACCGGTTTTCAAACCTAGTTCTCATCAGATCCCAAATTGGTGATAAGACCGGCTGAAGGTGATAGAACCAATCAACAAGATTATCTTGTAAAGTCTCAACGAAAAGTCTTACTGAGACATCTTCATGTTCAACTCCCGTAACTCCGCATGCAACTATGAAGGCTGCGATGTGTTCATCAGATGCACTTTACCATCACCTTTGAATTTAGGAAGTTCTTCCTGCTACCTCTCGCAACTCATGCAAAGGCCGAGGAAGGGCAAGGGGCCCGACACGATGACCCTGTAGCAGGGGTACCACCATTCTTGGAAAAATGGCTTGAAGAGGAACCGCAACACCAAAGCAAGAATCAAAGCTCAAGATTAGGACTCGATTGACTCAAGGAATACCACCCGTAGGGATTCTATCTTGACAGAGGAGTACTTGTTGAACAAGTCTTTCTATTTCTTGTTGAAGGGAAAGGAAAACCCCGCTGCTCCAAAAGCTAAAACCGAGAATCTTCAATACCAAGGGCCCTTCTCCTCGAGTAAAACGCATGGAGTCGCTAGATCAAAGGATGATCAAAATTACGTAACTCGAATATGATTTCCCAAATGAGTCGCCAAAAACTGAAGTTGGTCGTCAAATAGACTTCACGAAGAGCAAAAAGTCAAGGGACAAAAAGTCCCTCCTCTTTAATGGGAGAGGTTCCTTATTCGAAACGAACCTATTTACACATATACAAAACATGATTTTCTTGTGGAACTTGGATATTTACGAAAGTGTTTTCTATAAGGATCATCAATTACAAAAGGACTGAGGAATGAGAAAACGAGAACGAGCAGAAAGGCACCATTTAGAATTATAGATGACAGAGTAATTCTTTATGCATGCGAAGGTACAATGAATTGAAACAAGATCATTTGTATCATACTAATAAGATGAAATTTGAAAGACACAAAGTTCTATCAATAACATCTGCAAGAATACAAAGCTTCTTAATATAATATAGACAAATGATCTTAACAAGATTAAATGAAAAGCTTAGGGATAAAAGAGATCAGATAGACGAAGAATGAAAAGCCCTTCTGTATTGATTTCTTTATGATTTATTTACACTTTCAGAAAATAAGCCAAGTTCTTCCTCCTTTCAAAATGGCGAGGAGAGGCCATTATATAGTTTACAATTCAGTTACTCTCAGTAACTACTTCTTTTAACTAAAGATTAGTTAAGGATTGCCAATCGCAATACCTCAACTTATTACAATAAATCTGAGAAAAAGAATTGGAAGAGAAGAGAGGAATAAGGAGAAGAAGACAGGTGCTTATGACTGGGAGGGACCCACTGACTTCAAAATCCACTGCCTGAATCTCTTCAATGCCTCGGCTATGTCTCTACGTGTATATTGGTCAATTCGCTCGAATCAAGGTTGAAATGAGCTCCACATGAAAGCACTGTATCTGCACATTGCACAGAGATTGGGAAACCACCAAAGCTGCGAAGCCAAACCGCCATCACATGAATCATCTGTGCCATTGGCATAGGGTTTCAAGTCTGTCATCCTCACCAAAAATCACTAAAGTCAAGATGGCGAACTTCACTGTCCCCCGATATCGGGAACGGCAGACTTCTAGTGGTGAGATTTGTTCTTGCCCCCCGAAATTTGATCTTCATGTTGGTAGTAATTCGGAGGGCGAGAGCCGCAAGCTAGACTTGGGAAGGAATTGCAGAGAGAAAAATGGATACACGCAAGGAATTTAGATCAGCAAAGGTTCGAGCAAAAGATAGCAGAAAGCAAAGGTGCAAAACGCATAGGGGGTTCGCTCGTTATATAGCCGTTTAGGAGAGAGAAAGGCAATGAATGCGCATTTAATACATACCTACTAATTTGAAAAGCAAGGTATTCGGGTAGAGCGGGAAAAATTAGCACAAATAGCACTTTGGTTCATTTGGGACATGAGGGACGCGAAAGCGCGAAGTACGCGACTCGGCCGATTCGGTGATAGGGGAAAAGACGCACAAATGCTCTTGGAACACGTGGGACATTTAAGGACAAAAGTTCCAACGGGCCGAATCGCAAAATGGAAAAATGGAACAACTTCCAAGCGAACTTGGGACATTTGGGACAAAAAGTTCCAATCGACGGCCCTCAAGAACGTGGGATTGTACGTGAAACTTGGCCGAATCGGCCGATCGGGAACAAAGGGTCCAATTGAACTTGGGACACATGGGACAAAAGTACGTGAAGTACGCGCTCACCAATCGATGAAAATGGAACAATTGGTCCAGGCGAACTTGGGACATTTGGGACAAAAAGTTCCGACGGGCCCGAAAAGAACAGACTTCGGTGAACCGGCCGATCGGGGAACAGAGGGCCCAATTGAACTTGGGACACGCGGGACAAAAATGTCCGATAGGCCCGAAAAACACACAAAATGACCCAAAAACGCAGATTTCTCAATTTCTTTGGCATTTCACATTATCAGCACAGCAGAAAAGACACTTAAACTCAAAATTTTAAATTTTCACTTCCTTAAGAGCAGGGGAATTTTGAGTGGACAACAATAGGGTAGATGATCTACTTACGGTGATTAAGTATCATCAAGTGTATTTGAATCGACCCCTTTCATTTGGAGTACACTTCATCACCCATAGTCAACAAAATTTGACATCGACCGTAGACCATGGACTCATCACTTCCTAGTTTTTAAACATGAATTGAGATTCCATTCCGATACGGTCTTAATTAGTGGAGCTGAATGAATTATTATGCCATAACGACTACTCCACAGTAACCATCCAATTAACTCCATCATTGGATGGGTATTATATAGCAGATGGTTATGCTTTCATGACAACCCATTAAGTTTAAGAATCTAAACGTCCTTCCTTAACAAGTTCATTAATCCCTTTAATTCACAACTTATTAATCCCACCCTAGTTATTTTCATCATTTAGGTGTCATTCCTAAGGACTAAATCGGGTCCTATCAATCATTCCATCAAGAAATGTTATGTTTCTACTAGGTTAACTAGAAGAATCTCAGTAGGTTCATTCATGCTCATTACTTATTATTTTAAGTAAGAAACCTTCATTAGTTTCCTTTTATACCTTTAGAATGTCATACAAGTATGTCGTAGTGCATTAGCCTCATACATCCAACTATACATTAAGGAGCATTCGAGTTGATTTTAATGACTCATAATCGGGTCTTATGTATTTGACCCATAATAATCTCATGACTTACATTTACTTCCTTTAAGTCATTCAACTTATTCAAACCGTAATTACTTAGTTAAACTTAATCCATTAATCAGAATTTATCTATGGTAAAAGTACATCTTATGTCCAACTCATAGTTTATTCGAAGGGTTCATTCTCGCTCACCCCATAATGAATAAATTCTTGAATTCAAGTCCTCATAGTATAATTGTTTCATCTTGTACAAATAAAATGTGTCTCATACTTATAAATTCATTAGTACAACAAGAAGAACCATGCTCTGAATGCCTTAAGGTTAGGTGCATTATGCTTCTAACCCCATTATCATTTCTATTCTTCATTAAAAAAATCTATTTCATCGATGTACCTCATCGTCAATTTAGATGGATAGATTTCATTACAAAGATAATAAATTAAATCCCTTCCCCAAAATGCACTCCTATATGTATTTAATAAGATTAAATACTCATGTGATTATTCCTATGGTCTGAAAACCATTATTACATTCATGTATCCCTTTAGTGTTTATAGTTTTCCTCATAAAATAGTCATGATTGTCTTGTTTCATAAATATATAATTAGACACCCAGTCATTCATGATTTAGATTCGTTAACATATGACTTGCTAAGTATAACTTACTCTTTATTTGTCTTAATCAAATGAATTCAGAAAATAAAAGTTACAACAACCAACAATCATTTTATTCAATTCACTTACAAGGTAAGGGTCCTTATTTATTCCCTTTGCATATCCAGAGATCAACAAGAATATTCTTGCTACATAATAACAATGTAAGTAAGTGACATTTCCTTAAATTTCCCAAGGTTATAAATTAATGCCAATAAGTGGAGAAACATAAATCAACAGATTACCAACAAGATCACTTTCCAAGTAAAAGAACTATTTCATCAAGACACCATTTCCTTTAGCTAATCCAATCAAGAAATAATGATTCAAGCAACAACCTTCATCATTTCCAATTTAAGACAACATTCAAGATGCTAAGAAATAATCAAGTTCTTTCCATAGTTTACAAAATTGGCCTTAGACCCTGGCACTTATTCCTAAGAATAGTTCAACAAATGAAACATAATCATTTCATCTAACTACATTTCCTTAAGCAATAGAAAAATGAAACTTTCCATGGGTATTCCTCTTTCCCTTGTTATTTTTCACAAAATTTATCTACAAAAGCATTAACATCTATCACTTCATTTGAATTGAGCATGATAGAAACTAAATCCTTGGAACCATATGTTCTATCTAACAACTTCGAGAAGGATGATAAGGCCAAAATATGTCTCGTTAATGTGCAATAAATGATCTTATTTTACTCTCTTTTTATCAAGTTTGACTGCATTTTGTGATGTGTTTTTTATCTAGTATAAGTTACGATGTAATTGTCCATATTTTGTTGGATTTAGTTCTAACATCTAAAAACTATGTAATTCCTAACAAAGTGTGTGGAAATTCAGTTTTTGTAATAAAACAGGTCACAATCAATCAAGAGAACGAAGTATGAAGCAATCAACATGTTTTTGGGAGCATTGGCTTCAATACGGCTTAGTTTCTGAACTCCATCACATAGCTAAGGAGCTCTATCACTTAGTTCCGGAACTATTGCGCATAGCTCCGGAACTTTCATAGGTAGTTTTGGAATAGTTCCCTTTGGTTCTGGAACTTCTCCAAAGTTCCAAAATCAATGGGGATCTATTTATTTTTGAAAAAATCTGATCTTAGAGAAATCAATGGGCCTTCCAATCAAGAGAAAATCAACATATTGTCGATTCTTCATACTCCAGATCCAGAGATAACTTATCAGACAACTGTACGTCCAACAAGGTTTCTAAATTCCACATCTATTTTGGGCACTATTCGGTTCCATTTGAATTGGTAGAACAACTATGGTTGTAAATGCATCTTTGGATGATGAAATATACATAAAGACATGTAGATAGATTTAATAAATATATATAGAGATAGACAGAAAGAGAGGAGAGAGAGAGAGAGAGAGAGAGAGAGAGATACAATAATTTTTTTCTAAGACATAACATTTCGGCATAATAAAATATCCACTTTGTTTTGAGAGAATCATACTTTGTCAAATCCTGATTTAAGGTGGAGAAAGGGCCCACTCCTCCAAGAACCAGGATCCTTGTTTGATTGGTATTTATATTTCTAAGCAAATCATGTAGATCTCGTTAATTCTCAGTAAATACTTTTAATTCTTTAGTTGAATTACGTTATGTACTTGTCATATCAGAGGTGTTAGAGACTAGACTCTCATTTCCTTGCAAGCATTTTCACAACATTTTCAAATATGCATTTATTTCCAAGTGAGTGTGTTTATTTCTATAGGTGTGTTTATTTTTAGCAATTTATTTCATTCTCGCAATGTGTGTTTATTTTCAGCAATTTATTATAGTAAATGAGTGTTTATTTCAGCAAGTTTCTCAGTAGCATAGATATAATAATGCTTTGGCCATGGAATCCTAAGGACACTACAAAAAAACCCCGAGAAAATAAAATAACAAATACCTACAATCAATTACTAGATCACGAGGATTCTTCTTGTTTCATATAGCTTCTACACACCCCGGTTTGAATATGACATCAACTAAGAGTTTATTAAATGAAGGAAATAACGACACCCATCAAAGGAACACTTCTTATTAATAAAAATCAGTCAAGGGTTCAAAAATATTTTCCTATTTGAACAATTTAGCAACATCATACTCAAGCAGATCACAACCCTGTAGTGTTAGCATATAACAATCCAAAAAGTCTTATTTCTATCAACTAGAAGAATTATTCACAAATTAGTTCAAGAATCATCCAAGGTCAGTAAACAATTAATCCATAAACATGCAAGTATACATTCTCACTTACGCATTATCACACTGATGATGCAAAGCCAAGTATACCCGACAGTAGATAACAAACATGAGTAGAAATGCCTTAATCATGCAGCCCATACTACATGATTAAAACATTTCTCTCGAGTCCAATCAGTTACATTCAAAATTGAATTCATTCCAAACATTCCAATGTTCTAAAGGTTGGACAAGATCTATACAATTGGTTATAGAAATAACAACAACGAGCTCTCAAGGCCAAATTCCGTTTCACCTACAAAACAAGAAACTAAACTAAAATAACGTGGCTTCAACAAAATTCAGAGAGTGCATGAGATGCATTGAATACATACATATATATATATATATATATAAAAATCACCAAAGAGATAGTGCAAGAATGCAAGCATTTCATACAAGTCAAATAAAGAATCATATCGCTTGAGTACATCATTCATATTTAGAACAAGTGATTGAACTAAGGCATAGAAGACTCACGACTAACATTCTAATAACTTGATTAATGATATTTATGATCATCTTCATATGATCAAGTATCGAGAGGAGTTAGATTTATCAACACTCAAAGGCAAGTTTGATAAATCATCTAAGCAGATACATATACCAAAACCTCAACCTTAATTGTTTAACGTAAGAAGAGAACACTAAACAAACTTAAACATATTCAAAGATATAACACTTCATTACAGGTGTTATCAAACTAGAAGTCTACCTAAGACCCAAACAGTTCACAAAGGAAGTCAAAATAATCTGGTAGCCATTAACTACCCTGGTTCAAATAGTCACTACTACGACCAAACCAAACTAGACCACCTCCTACTCATTCACACAATAATATTCCCAAACATTCTTATGACTTGGGAAACAAAATATCCCATCTATGGTGTAAGGAATTTAAACCAAGTGGTTAAGTCAAATAATAGTCCCAAGATTTACCCAACACCCAGGGTGAACATGTTAAGTCATGGTGGGTGAAAAATATTACCCAAAATCCTAGTTGCACTCCAACTCAACCTAGGTTGAATCACGACTAACATTCTAGCAAATCGATTAATGATATTTATGATCATCTTCATATGATCAAGTATCGAGAGGAGTTAGCTTTATCAACACTCAAAGGAAAGTCTGATAAATCATCTAACTGGTACATACCGAGACCCCAACCTTAATTGTTTAAGGTAAGAAGAGAACAATGAACAAACTTAAACATATTCAAAGATATAACAGTTCAACATATTGTTATCAAACTAGAAGTCTACCTAAGATCAAAATAGTTCACAAAGGGAATCACAATAATCCCAAAGAGCCGTTAACTACACTCGGTTCCTTCCTCAAAACAAACATTGAAAAGGAGATAACCAAAAGCTAGACCTGACTGATCCGAACAACCATTCCTTCCAAACGAGGGTGTTCAAATCATTTACCCTGAATCCATAGTTACAAGATTGAAGGGTTTGATCATTAAAACCAAAATAAAACCCAACCGAGCCAAAAAAATTTGGCACAAAACCAACACTGTATTATTTGAACCAAAATAAAACTCAACCAAGACAAACAAACTTAGCACAAATGATACAATCTCATTCAACTAAGAAATCAAATTCAAGATCGACCTATAACACAGGGTCATCGTTTCCCAAAAATATAAGAAAATGCCATACCATAGCCATAGAAATAATAATGCAGAGGTCAATAGCAACATTACAACCCTGATTTAAGAGTATCCACACATGTAACTGGAAAACAACATTTTATCCTTCCATTACAGTCAAGGAATTATTTAAAAACATTCCAAAATAGACATGTGAAGAAAACCAACTTCGTCACCATGATAAGGCCAAAATATAATGGCATGATCAAAACCAATTCCAACAACTACTTACCAAGAAACAAGTTCCATTTTACTATGCAATAGTCAAAACCCATAACCCCAAAATGCTTTCTATAATAAACAGAGTTGTTTTAACAAATCAATTAGATATAACAATTTTTTGCAAGGGATTAGAGCCTATCATGTCTGGTAGAGCTTCCTGAAATCTTCCTCCACTCTCCCAGATCCTTCTCCCAATTCCACAATATCTTCCACAATCGAAGTAGTTCGCCAACACAAATTTCTCCACCCTTCCACTCGTAATCCTCTCAACAACAGCTCTCCAAACCAGAGGAGCAGAGATTTCAATATTAGCAAAAAAATGAGAACCAGATCAAAATCTCAAAACCTTCATTCGCAGAGCGAGAGGGTGAAAATAAAAATGACCAAATGGAACCCGAAAACAACAATACTGCCTTCACCGAACCCGATATGTTTTTACCTAGGTAGTTTGGTACAATTTTCCAAATCATCAATGCCTTCCAGGATGGACTAGCTTTCCCACTCCCCACTGACTTCCTCTATCTCCATTTTGGCTCACCTCCAACCGCCTAGCCAACCCAATGATCACATTTAGCACCAATTTTTAGTAACTTTCCATTTCAATATTGGCTTACCACTAATGAGTGTCGGTGGCCTAGAATTAATGGCATTGAATTCAAAATCTAGTACATGCAAGGGTGGCGAAACCACCAACCCCAATTAAGCATGCATCCATCCTTAACGTCACTCAATTATTATTTGAGTTAAACCTTATAGTCTAAGACCCCTTCACCATTATAGGTTAGGGATTAGGTTAGCTTAGTGACATAAAATTAGGCATAGATCAATTTAGGTTAGGTTCCCAAGCAACCACAATAATCTACATGCCTTAGGTCTTAGATTACATCATTAGAAACTTTATCATTATTAGAATAATAGTAGCAGTGTAAGCTTAATAACAGTCACAACCAATTCTTACCAGTAGAGTGATGTTTCCAAATGGGGTAGTACCACCCAAACCATCTCTTGGCACTTTCTAGCCCTGATTACGGGATTGAATCGTAGGGAAACTGGAACAAGTCACTAGGATCAATTAGTGCAACATAGATAATCCAAAAACAATGAACAACTACAATTTCTAGAGTTAATCGAATTGCAGATCAAATTAAGGGAATGCCTCATATCAATGAAACTGATCTAAGGTATGCTCAATTGATTCCCAATAATAATAATAATCGATCCTCATTGACTTAGAATAATCTTCTAAATTACCAATTCACCAATTGGTCCCAAGAATAGAAATTAAACTTTCCACAATTTAAGACATCATGTTCATTTCATGAACCAATTAAATAAACATCACAATTCAAGAGTAATTTGCAATTTAATGGATGACTAGTTACAAAAACCTCAACCGAGATAAACATTAATCTAGCAACATGATTTAATTAGTTAAATAGAGCAACAACTCCAGAAAAATCACATGTCAACATTACAATCCGCATTCCAATGAGCAAGTATATTTGAAAGGATGACAGGGGGCAATCCAAGTGTCAACTTCTTCAAATTTTATTTTAGCGCACGTCTCTTAACCAATTCGGTTGTTATTGAGCTCATTTGATGCCAACCGATCCTTCCTTCCTTTTGTGAATTGTGAGTTAAATTCCCCTTCTTTGAATTATGTGGCATCCCTTGGTTGCCAAATGGCTTAGACCATTTCCCTACCATTTTTCTATAAGATCCAAGCTTCTATCCGAAGCATTGGTTGGAGATTATTATTTTGAATTGCACTGTTATGTTGTCGTAATCCTACCAAGAAATACACAAGCAAGCTCAATTCTCTTGCCTTGTTATTCTCTTACCTATGTTCTTTGCCTGCAGATTACTTACAAGCCATTCCAACTCCAATATTTTCTTCATCATCCACACAAGCCAACACAGTTCCCTCGATATGTTGAACATACATTGGAAAGAAGTTGAGGGGAAAACAAGAAACACTTCTACCATTGGATTTATCTCTATATAACACTTCCAGGTTGGGGTGTCTTTTAATTCCTGCAAGTTTCTTCATTTATTTAGAATATTTTCAAAGCTTTAAATTTGTTAGTTACACTTCTTCATAAATATTCAATTGCAATAGTTGTTACAGTAGTTTTCATCCACAAATATTTCATTGAGGATTTCCTCTGAGCTTATCCATGTGGATTTTCTTGAGAAGGATTCATAGAAATATTATGCTACAGTGTTGTGTTAATATTTCTTCATCATTAGATTGTTTTGGGAATTTCATAGCATTCAAAAAGCTTCGTATTCTTTGGGAAGTTTCACAGAAGGGTTGCTTAGAAGCTTTCTTCCCATGACTCTGAGGTGGTGCCAGAATAAGCTTTTGTATCCACAATTACAAATAGGGAAAAAAAAATATTTTATTAGATTAGTTAAATCATCTGATAGGAAATAGCCAAATCTGGCTATTTCTCTATTTACCTTAATTTACATTAGAATATAAGTGGTTTCATTTAATTGGAAGAAATTATTTTGTCTGTGCATATTTCTTTCGTTTTCCAAAAGCATCAAAAATAAAAAAACATAGATTAAAGTAATTAGTTTCCTTATTTTTTTATTTCTTTCATTTAAATCATTGAAAATCAAAAAAATAATATATTATCATTACTTTGCTTGTTTAATTAGTTAGCTTTCATTTATTAATTAGTTGATGGCAACACATATATTTAATTAATTTTGAGGAAAGTAATTGAATCATTTTAATTTAAATATGTTTATTTCCATTTTTAAATTAGGAACATAGAGTTAATTAGAAATGAATTAACACATCTCCCCACATACCCTAGTTGGCTAAGGATTAACCTAGCCCTATTGCAATTTTCTTTGCGAGATTGTTTTTTTCTTCACTTTAGTAGTTTGTACATCCCACATGACCATTAAAGGCCCTCAACAACCAAGAGATTACGTATATGACCCCCAAGTCCCACAACTAAACACAACTAACCTATTTATAGATATTGACATGGGTCTTAGAACCTTGGTTTTCTAGACTTCACCGCTTCCACCCGTTATCATCTCATAGTTGCTAGTTTTGAACATCGAAGTAGATAGTTCTTACGAGTTCTAGAAAAGTCAGCTTGGACAAAACTAGCTTCCATAATTCACACATTTTTCCTATTCACATGTTTCCTCCTACACCTCCATGACCTTTTCTGGAGACTTCTACGAGGCAAACACAGGATAGTTCCCCCACATTCTACAGCCGGTTTAGAGAGTGTTTGGTGACACTGATATCGATAAACTCCTTCATGTGTCCATTCTCCTCAATTGTTCCATTACACCCACCCAAGTGAGGCAAGCATTCATTTCTTTAGATGAGAAAATCCCCACAGTTCCCATTGAGGACATTAGATTGCCTTGATCACTTATTGACCATTTTCACCCATTTTTATATATTCTACCTACCCACCTTATTTATCCCATTCCATAGCCATCTATTCATTCCATTGCGGCTTGTCTCATAATGACCTCGGGAGGTCACATGTGTTTAAGACCACATTTTGATTTTAAGATGTACAAAATTTGTGAACCCAACGTGAAGGAGTAGTTCCTTCTTATTTCCTTTTCTTTCATTTGTATTACTTCACCTTTCCGTTTTGTCCCCTATTTCAAAGGGTATTTTATACTTCCCCAAATATGTCTAGTAAAGAGTTTGGTGGGCCATTTGGATTTGATAGATATTACACCAACATTCAACCACAACAATCCCCTTCCCTTTTCGGATGGGCTAACAATTACACCAACAACATGCAAGCCTCCCCTAGCTATGTTTCAAACCCCACTAGTTATGTGAGGATAGAGGAGGTCGATCAACCTTTAAACATGTAATACGGTCAATCTAATTCAAACAACATGGTTTTTGCGAGTGGAACAAATCCTTACCCTAGATTCTTGTCGAGACCTCACATTTCCATGCAAATAGAAGATGATGTTTTTACACAAATTGTTAATCCTCTTCACCAAATAGACAAGTCCTTAGATAGGATGAAGGTTAATTCCTCAGAACTATTCAATAACAATGTATCGAAAACCTATCCTGAGACTCCTAATTTTAAGGAAAACAAGAATGACAATGTTGAACAATTCATAAGAGGATATCATGTGCCCTCTCAACCAAACCCTACACAACAAGCACCCAAACAAGAAACTCAATCCTCGCCTCATGATGTTATTTCCACTTTAGTAGGGAGGATTAGAGAACTAGAGAGTGCCCAACCTTCACAACCAACCTATGCAGTAGGGTAGAACATGGGGCATCCCATCGACAAAAATGGTACACCCTATCAATGCACAACCAATACAACATCCTCAGTGCAATCAAATTTGGGTGATATTCTCATGGGAGCTGATACCCTAGGAATGGGCCCTCACCCTTCTCACACTTATCCTATGCAAGGGTTGGCTGGAAGTGCGTTCTCGAATGTCACTCCATCAGCAATGCGACATTCCCTAGTTTCACACCCACTAGCCCATTTCCTAGTGTTGTTCCACCTTACCTGCATATGTATGAAAATTCCCCGGATGGTATACCTTCCCTACTCCTTATACGCCATATCAAGGAGCTTCATATGTTCTAGCTAATGCCTACACTAGCATCTTATCCAGTTCCTCCTCCTCCACCTCCTCATCAAGGAACTTCAATAGTGGAATCTTACACAATGGGTACTTACGCTGAGTATCTGAAAGAACCCCTTGATTTCACAATATGGGGTATCATGCTTCCACACCCATTTCCTGATCTTCCTAAGTTTAAGGGAGAAG
Source organism: Taxus wallichiana var. yunnanensis (assembly GCA_018340775.1). Lineage (NCBI taxonomy): Eukaryota > Viridiplantae > Streptophyta > Pinopsida > Cupressales > Taxaceae > Taxus > Taxus wallichiana. The sequence continues at coordinate 826,480,830 of CM031238.1, forward strand.
GAGACCCAAACGTTCATACCAAGGCCTACATGATGTGCGCCTTCTTAGCTCAACATAGTCTCTCCCCTGACCAATTCATCCATGTTCTTAAACCTAATAACATTCAAATTATACCCACAGTCCTATTTGATGCCTATATATTAACTCTTGGCTTTCTCAACCCATAAACCTTCTTCTTCTTGTCATAGTCCCACTCATGCATCCTCAATGTTTCTCATGACATCATTCACTATCTTGAGATGGCCTATCTTCCCCCTTAATCTCATATTTCAACCATCAAGAGTTAAGGTATCCTATACCTTTTAGTACCTTGTAGGAATTATATGATGATATCACCCATTCAATAAAAAGGAAACACTCAATATACTTTCATGGGTCTTGTATCACATATTACAATAAAGGATCATCCATCCACATGTTAATATTTCTCTAGTCTCATGTTAATTCTAATTTATTCAACTCTACAATCTTACTCTCTATTCACATGCTTGCACCATTAAGAACTTGTCTAACCGGCATGATTAGTATCTTCAAGGCACCAAGAAAGAGTTTACTTGATACCAACCAAATGGATGTCAATTGGCCTTCAATTGATCTCACATTCTCTGTCCACATGCATGAAATTCCAAATCATCAACCAATCATGTTAATACTTCCCTTTTTTATGTTAGGTATAGATTTGGTCCCATAAGCTCAGTCCCCATATTAGTCACTAGGTATAAGAAGTACTAATTATCATCCCGAGAAAATGGGAATCATTGAATATAAGGTCATATATATTTCCAAGCTTGTATCTTCTCATATTAAGATTGTCTCATACTACAACCCATTTCTTATAATTACTAACACAAATGCCATTGAGACCCTCAAGACATGCTTTACCCTATAATGAGGTATATTACAAATAAATTCAGGGAATCATTATACCTAGTTGGACATGTGAAAGGCATCAAAATAAATATTTGGACTCCTCTTTGTTTACTCTAGCAAAAAAATTCAAATTGCTTCTTGATACTCTTCGCTCAAGTTTCCTAAGGCTCTTATTTTTCCAAATCAATGCCTAAAATGCAAGTAAAAGGATTCCATGCTCTATAGGAATCATTTACTATGTTTTAAATGTTCCCAACTTTATATGCACTAGAAATTAGCACATTGTTTCCAACTCACCTTCTAGTGTAACCTTTTAAGTGATCTAATCCAACTCTACACCCTACACAAATCAATATTCATATGAAATGATGGTGTTTACTTCATTTATTTACCCCGAGATAATTCAAATTCACCCTTTAGACCTTAATCCATCTCCATTTAAAGTTGAGTGTCATGACTATCAAACATTAGTGATAATTCTATTCATTTTCCTTACCATTCATGTATAGTGGATTTCCTTCGCTCTAGCTCAAACTCATGTCATCGATAACTTCTCCTATGATGCTCAATAACTATAAGAATTGGGGATATATAATTTGACATGAGATAGAGGTATTTTGAAAATATGATATTATTCCATCGGTCAGTGAGAGATTTGGAAGGCCCTAATCATGAGCCCCAAAGCATATTATTTGCTATAAAAAAAAATCATGCATTTTCAAGACTAGTGAAAATCATGAGTATGTTCCTTGTCACATGTAGAACTTTTCCATCTTAACAATCAAAATAAATCTATCATATAAATGCCATTGAGGGTTTTATACCCACCGTCCTAGCAAACTCCCCATACACAGTCCACTAAAAACCTACAAAATAAGCTTAAATCATGCTAAAATCATGCATTTCCATTATAGGCATGGCACATACACACCGTGAAGAAAGATTTAGAAGTCTTTGGAGCCTAATAAGTTCATTTCCATTCATTTCTTATTCAAAACATGCCTTGCATCATGTATTACATGCAATTTTCACTTCTCCAAATCTCAACTCCCTCTCTACACATTACTCATGTTTTCTCCTCCTTCAGATGAAAAACTTGACCTCTACTGCCCTTACATAGCTTGAATTAGCTGTATTAATCCTTATCTAGGCCTAAAAGTCCTATTTTGAGAGATACTCTCCACTTTACAAGCACAATTCAAGGAATTCGTTGGTCAACCATGACCTTGGACAACTAAATGTTGTTAATACAATATATTTAGACTCTTTCAATCCTCCTCCTACAAAGATAATGAAGATAAGACAGCTCATACACACCTAGACACCCAACAATAACCTTATTTTGGACTAATACACTTACTTTTACACTTGTACAAAGGAATTTACATCACAAATTTAAATATTCAAACCTTATGACAACTCCTAATACATGTTCAATGCCTTTCAAAGGCTTATTCAAACTTTATTGTACTCCAAAGCTACCATGATGATGCTCCCGCATCACTATGCTATGCTACTACGGTTATGTTTATGGAGCCTATTTTCATGTTAGAGTGTGGTACACCTTCTATGTGTTACACTCGGGTATTTTTACGGCGGTCCCGCTCACCGGTGAGTGGGTCGGGGGTTCGGGGGTGAAGCCCCCCCGATCGAAGGGGTTGGGGCGAAGCCCCAAAGCAAATTTTCATGGGTGGTTTATTAACCCATGGGTAATGGGTAACCATTATGGGCTATTTTTGGGCCCATGGTTTTTCGGTACCCATTGTTTTGTAAAACCGCCTCTTCGGCTACCCATAGGTTTATGGGACGGTTTTTTTTTCCCATTGTTTGATACCCATGGTTTTGTAAAACTACTTAAGCAGTTGTCTATTTATATGGTCTTATGCATATGATAGATAGACAAGCAAATGTATTGCAGATGTGTTTTGAATTTGGGTGTGAATTCTGTAGAGTTTGTTGAGCATAGCTCCAAACGGATCTGGGTATTGTATTGAGAGAGTGGAGGCTTGTAATAAAATCTGAGCAAGTGATTCTTGGTGGACGTAGCCCAAATTGGGTGAACCACGTTAAATCTTGTCTCTCTATGTTGTGTTATTTATTCTACACTTTTATTTGAGATCTGTAATATTTTCTGCATATTAGTTTCTACTGTTGCGATTCTATAAGGGATTATTCCGCATATTTTATCTCTTATTTCCTAACAATTGGTATCAAAGTCTGGTTTGGTTTGTTGAAGTGTTGAATCACAGGGAAAGTTTTATCTTGAGTGGGAGCTATGGCAGATGATGGAAGATCTAGGGTTGATAAATTCAATGGGTAGAATTTCAGTCTTTGGAAGATGCAGATGGAAGATTACCTTTATCAAAAGGATCTTTATACTCCGTTGTCTGAGAAGGTGAACAAACCCTCGAGTATGACAGATGCGGAATGGGATTTGTTGGATCGGAAGGCACTTGGAATGATCCGGTTGTGTCTTGCATCTTCGGTATTATTTAATGTTTCAAAGGAAAAGACTACAAAAGATCTAATGGATGCATTAGGGAAGTTGTATGAAAAACCCTCTGCCTCTAACAAGATATTTTTAATGAAAAAGTTGTTTAATATGAAGATGTCTAAGAATAGTTCAGTAGCAGATCATTTAAATGATTTCAATACGGTTGTGAATATGCTAGCTTCGGTTATAATAGAATTTGATGAAGAAGTTAGGGCTTTATTAATTTTGTGCTCTTTACCTGAAAGTTGGAATAGCACAGTAATGTGGTAAGCAACTCGGTTCTAGCTAACTCGAAGTTGAAGTTTGAGGATGTTGTAGGGGTGATTCTAAGCGAGGAAATGTGAAGAAAAGCTCAGGAATCTTCTACTTGAGGAATGCTTTGATGGAAACTAGAGGGAGACAAAGAATAGAGAAACCATGGAAAATCGAAAGATCGGGCAAGGTCAAAATCCAAGAGCAAGATTGTATGTTGGAACTATGTGGAAAGTCAGGCATGCGAAAAGGATTGTTGGGAGCTTCGGGATAAGAAGAAACAACAGGAAGAAAACAAGGAGGCAAATGTGGCATCGGGTAATGTATGTCAGGATGCTTTGATTCTTTCTTTGCATAATATTACTGAATCTTGGGTTTTAGATTCAGGGGCTTCTTTTCATGCTACTCCACATAGGCATTATTTTGTTGATTATGTTCAAGGGGATTTTGGGCATGTTTTTTCTTGGTGATGATGAGCCTTGCAGTATAGTTGGAAAAGGTTCTATTCAGGTTAAGATGTAGAATGGGAATACATGGCTATTGAAGGATGTCAGACATGTGCCTACATTAAGGAGAAATTTGATATCGGCGGGGCAATTGGGAAGTGATGGTTGTACTGTGATATTTACAGCTAACTCTTGGAAGGTTACCAAGGGTGCTCTTGTGGTGGCAAGAGGTAAGAAGGTTGGAACCTTGTATTTAACCACTGATAGTACTAATGATTGTAATCTTGTGGCTTCAGATGCAGATACAACATTATGGCACTATAGGCTCGGTCATATGAGCCATAAGGGCATGAACATCATAAAGAAGAATTTTCCTGGATATACAAAAATAGTTTGGATTTACTGTGAGAACTGCATATATGGGAAACATAAGCGAGTAAGGTTTCTCAAGGTTGGACCTACGAAGAAAGAGAGTAAGTTAGAGTTGGTACATTCTGATGTGTGGGGGCCGGCTCAGGTATCATCTCTTGGGGGTTCAAGTTATTATGTTACTTTTATTGATGATGCAACAAGGAAAGTTTGGGTTTATTGTATTAGAAACAAATCTGATGTATTTGACACTTTTGTTAAATGGAAAGCCTTGGTAGAGAATGAAACAGGTCTTAAGCTAAAATGTCTCAGGTCAGATAATGGAGGGGAGTATTGCAGCAATGAATTTAATGATTATTGTTCTAAGAATGGAATCCACAGAAAAGATGGTTCCAGAACTCCACAGCAGAATGGGGTATCAAAAAGGATGAACAGAACAATAATGGAACGTCTAGGAGCATGAGGTTACATGCAGGACTACCTCTTTCTTTTTGGGTAGAAGCGGTGAGCACAGCTGTGTACTTGATAAATAGAGGACCCTCAAGTGCCTTGGATGGAGGCATACTTGAGGAGGCATGGTATGGTAAGAAAGTTGATTATTCATTTCTTAGAGTCTTTGGATGTGAGGTGTTTGTTCATATAGACAAGGATGATAGGACCAAGCTAGAGGCTAAATCAAAAAAATGTACTTTCATTGGTTATGGTGGTGATGACTTTGGATTTAAATGTTGGAGTATTAAGGACAAGAAAATCATTCGGTCTAGGGATGTGGTCTTTAATGAGAAAGTCATGTATAAGCAATAGTTGCAGGAAAACAGGGAAGAATCCAAGAAAGAATATGCAGTGGTAGAGGATCTTCCGGATGGGAAAGTGACCCATGAATCAGTTTAGGAACCTACTCAACAGGAACCCCAAACTCCTACGGTGAGGAGGAGGTCTTCTAGGGTAAGAAAAGAACTACGAACGTTTTTCTCCTTCTCTTTATTATTTATTACTCACTTTGATAGTGGAGAGCCGAGAGCTTTGATGAAGCAATGCGGGTAGATGCCGGTAAGAAGTGGGAGCAAGCCATGGATGAGGAGCATAAGTCTCTCATGGAGAACCAGGACTTGGGATTTGGTGAAGCTACGGAAGGCAAAAGAGCATTGCGAGAACAAGTGGGTGTACGAGTTAAAGATGAAGAAGAGGAAAGAAAAGATATAAGGCCCGGTTGGTGGTCAAGGGTTTGCACGAAACAAGGTATAGATTTTGATGAGATATTTTCTCCTGTAGTAAAAATGACTTCTATTAGAACTATTCTTGGAATAGTGGCGCGAGAAGACTTGCACTTAGAACGAGTTAGATGTAAAGACGCATTTCTCCATGGTGATTTGGAGGAGGAACTATATATGCAGCAACCAGAGGGCTATGAGGTCAAAGGTAAAGAGGAGATGGTGTGTAAACTGAAGAAGAGCTTGTATGGCTTGAAACAAGCTCCACGTCAATGGTATAAGAAGTTTGATAGCTTCATGATGGAGCAAGGTTATATTAGATGTCATTCTGACCATTGCGTGTATACAAAGAAATTTGAGGATGGAAGTTATATTATCTGTGTTTGTATGTTGATGACATGTTGGTTGCAGGTAAAAACATGCAGGAAATAAAAGTACTCAAGAAACAACTAAGTGAATCCTTTGATATGAAGGATTTGGGGGCAGCCAGACAAATCCTTGGTATGAGGATAACTCGGGATAGGAAGGAATGGAAGTTGACTTTATCTCAGGAAGAGTACATTAAGAAGGTATTGGATAGGTTTAACATGCAGGATGCTAAACCGGTTGGGACTCCTTTGGCAGGCCATTTTAAGTTATCAAAGGAGTAGTGTCCCAAGACAGAGCAGGAAAGAAACCAGATGTCCAAGGTACCTTACTCATCAGCGGTTGGTAGTTTGATGTATGCTATGGTGTGCACTAGGCCTAATATTGCCCATGCAGTGGGAGCTGTGAGTAGATTTATGAGTGATCCAGGTAAAGAGCATTGGCAAGCAGTAAAGTGGATCCTTCGGTATTTGAGAGGAACCATGGGGACAGTTTTGTGCTATAGTGGATCAGACACCACTTTACGTGGTTATGTAGATTCAGACATGGCTGGAGATGTAGACAGCAAGAGGAGCACGACAGGTTATATTTATATTGTAGGTGGGACAACAGTGAGCTGGATTTCATGACTACAAAAGTTGGTGGCTTTGTCGACCACGGAGGTTGAGTAGTATGTTGCTTGCCACGAGGCAAGCAAAGAGATGATTTGGTTACAAAAATTGCTTGAGGAGTTGGGGCATAAGCAGGAGGAATGTAAGTTGCATAGTGATAGTCAGAGTGTTATACACCTAGCTAAGAACTCTACTTTCCACTCCAGGATGAAGCATATACAGTTGAGATATCACTTCATCAGGACAACTTTGGAGGAAGATAAGTTGAAGTTGGAGAAGATTCATACTAGTCAAGAATCCTGCGGACATGATGACCAAGGTGGTCACAAGGATAAACTAAAGCTATGTTCAGCTTTGGTTGGCCTTCGCGGATGACAGTGAAGGGTTGAGAAGCTTGCTCAGTGGAAATCAGTCTCCAAGTGGGAGATTGTTATGTTTGTGGAGCCTATTTTCATGTTAGAGTGTGGTACACCTTCTATGTGTTACACTCGGGTATTTTTACGGTGGTCCCGCTCACCGGTGAGTGGTTAGGGGGTTCGGGGTGGGAAGCCCCCCCGATCGAAGGGGGTTTGGGGGTGAAGCCCCAAAGCAAATTTTCATGGGTGGTTTATTAACCCATGGGTAATGGGTAACCATTATGGGCTGTTTTTGGGCCCATGGTTTTTTCGGTACCCATTGTTTTGTAAAACCACCTCTTCGGCTACCCATAGGTTTATGGGACGGTTTTTTTTTTTCCCATTGTTTGATACCCATGGTTTTGTAAAACTACTTAAGCAGTTGTCTATTTATATGGTCTTATGCATATGATAGATATACAAGCAAATGTATTGCAGATGTGTTTTGAATTCGGGTGTGAATTCTGTAGAGTTTGTTGAGCATAGCTCCAAACGGATCTGGGTATTGTATTGAGAGAGTGGAGGCTTGTAATAAAATCTGAGCAAGTGATTCTTGGTGGACGTAGCCCAAATTGGGTGAACCACGTTAAATCTTGTCTCTCTGTGTTGTGTTATTTATTCTGCACTTTTATTTGAGATCTATAATATTTTCTGCATATTAGTTTCTACTATTGTGATTCTGTAAGGGATTATTCCACATATTTCCTATAACTACCATCGGAATTTCCTAACGACGATGCAAGTGGTGGCTAAGTAATTCCCTCTACAATTTTATTCATGAATGTTAAAAAATCAAGCTTAAGAAATAATGGAGACAACATTATATACTCACTTCCCTTATGATATTATTATTATGTGTTGTGTGTGTGTTACTTTACTTTTATTTCATTTTAGTTGAATTGATTATGTTAAATAGATAATGTACTTGAAACTCTTTTCTATTTACGTGAAAAAAATTCATGGTTTTTACCCATTTAGGGGTTTTCCATGTTACATGTTGTGTCATTGTGTCATTTATTTTATTTTATTTATTTTACTTAGATGTGCACATTCATATTTATGTATATTAATTAATGTTAACCTAACATTTAATAAGGTTAGTTAATATTTATTCCACCCCTTGTCCTGACATGGTACCAAAGCGGGATTAAATAATCTAATTTAATTCTAATGTTCTATTGTTGCAACAGTTGGGAATTTAGGTGGTTAGTTGGTTGAAATCCTATTTAACCTCCCCCTTCCCTCTCCATATGGATGGAATGTATGGTGTGTGCATAGGTGGAAATTACTTGAGATCTCAACAACATGTAGAAAGTTTAAATTCAAGAATTACCAAGACCCTATAAATTAAGGTAAGGTTAATAAATTTTGTGAAATATTTTCTATATTTTATAAATGTGTGTAGGAAAATTCAAGATATCAAAAAGAGAAAGTAAAAAATTCAAGTGAAATTCAAGTTTACAAGGGGAGACAAGAATCCAGAAAATAGGTTTTTGAATTTTCTTATTGGTCGGTTAAAACATCTTGTCCCCTAGTAATGTAAAATTTTACTTTCACTTTGAATTTCAAACCCTATCTCATGTCCTGGATGGACCCCCGTAAAATTCTTGCACCTATAGTTTATAATCAATATAAACTATATTTTATATTTTCTATAGTTTTTATAAAATTCTTTGTGTTTAAAATATATATATAATATATATATAAACTATGGTTTATATATAAACCTAAACCATATAAAACTATGTTGTTGATATAAAAAGGCTTATATAAAAAAATCAAAGGTTATATGGGCGGCCCCCTCGAACCCCTGTTCCATCTTTGTGCCACATGGCACATCCTACACGCCTCGCAAAACCCTCCCTTTTGTTTGTCCCGCAAATTCTCCCAAAGATGTGGTATAATAATGTTTTCCATGAGAAACAGTGATATTTAGTCTCATAAATACATATGCTAGCCTAAACCTTTAGGGTTTATGGATTTGTAAATTATGTTGTATAAACATGTAAAAAATCACAAGTAGTATATGGATCCCCACTTAATATTAAGGGGGTGTTAGAACTATAATATTAAGTGTATCATTATATTCTTTTATATTTAAATAATCTAGAGTAAGTTATATTCTAATTATTTAAATATAAACTTTATATTATGTGGTTGGTCAATAATACTAAGGTTGATCCATCTTTTCCCATCAACGCATGTTTTATTCCACTTCTCATTGCTATTGGCTATCCATTATCAAAAATTTCATATCTGATGAACAATTAATATGGTATCGTCAAACTTTGCATTATGGTAGGACCTCTTACTATGCTTGTACCTTTCCTTATTAGACAAGTAGTTGATAGTTGTGACATGATTTTAGGCCTCAATTGGATCCGTAGGTATATGTCTATCATCTCTATGAGTCATTTTCATTTAAAATTTATTCACAACAATCAATTCATTTCTATTGATGGTGTGCCTCCATCTACTCCATGGTCACACCCTCCTCTCGCAATGGCTAATGCACCACCTACTACATCTAGTATGTCACAACCCATATAACCTAAAGTAAAATCTACTTCTAGCTTTTACCTACTCACACACATTATACACAACCTCATAGTTATGTTAGTCCAACACATTGGTATAGGCCCATTCCTAAGAAACTTATTACATCTCGATGTAAATCACCACCTCGTTTTATTCCACATAGGTGTCCATCACCATGCATTCTGCTTTCGCATAGATCTCCATCACCTACACATTTTATTGCGTCAACGAGCCCATCATATACTCATTCATCACATGCATATTAACTTCATTCACTTGCACAACGTCTCTCTCACATACCACCACTCTTAGAGCATGATCACACATTTTCATCACCACAATCATCGAGTAGAGGACCTTCATCCTTTACTTTTATTAGATAGTTCACTCATGATTACACACTTGGGGAATTACATTTATCTCTCCCCGACTAACATTAACACGCATTTGAAATTCACCTTATCACATATTCTAACATCAAAATTTCCTAATGATGCACTCTTGTGCTTCAGTTCACCTGTTGAGGGCATCCTATACACATGAACCTCACACACTACACAATAGACACTACACATTCTACATTACATGGTGTGCATTCTTATTCTTGCACACCACATAACATTGTCCTATCACTACATATAATACACATCTTACACATCTACTTCTATGTACTACACTCATTACTTGATGATGCACTCTAGTCTCATGGTCCATCCGGATCAGTGAGGGTATTAACATAAATGGACCACTTGTTCATCAATCAATATTTTGTTAGCAAATTCCAGGTTTGGGGCATGGATTAGCTTTAATTTCTTCTTCTATTAACTCTAATTTATTGCTTTATAGCTATGTACTCCATTATATATGAGCTACATAAGTAACAACTCTCATAACAATGTATTTGTCTTTACCTCGCACCTTCTCAACAATCTTTGGTTAATATGAAACCAATCTACCCGAATGGTTTCAACCATTAATAATAACATTGATAATAAAACAATATCTCGTTTTTTATTATCTCGACTTACTAACTTACTAATTTACTAATTACCATATAGTAAATACTATTTACTATATGTAATATTACATTCACATTATAATAATATTATCCATGATAATATTATATTCATCAATCTAATGTTCACACTATACAAGATCTCTAACATTTTTCCATCATGCGACATTCCAAGAATAGTGACATATGTTATAGGCAACATCATCACTTCCACTTACATTATTTTAGTGGTATACACTTTAGGCTACATCACCACTCCTACTCATCTTGCATTCAAACATTGTAGGCTACATCATCACTTACTCTAGCTGATAATAATGGTATAGCTTTGATACCAAATGATAGAATAGAATAAGATTGCAATGACCAAAGAGGGACGGAAGCCTCACAAATATTATTGATCATGAAATCAGATTACATAACAATGCAAGAGCTGTAATATTTATAGATATTAGACAACCTCATATGGATAGACATGACACCCTATCAGGCACCAACTACGAGATGATAAGACCCATCTCACATGCACATGTAATTACTACTAATACCAATATTGAATGTTATCCAACATAACAATATTGAATGCAAGTCACTAGACTAGAGTGCACATGTTGCACATTATTAAATAAAAGACAATGCAATAAAATGCAATAAATATGCCTATGCTAAATTATGCTAACATTCCCCCCCTTAATTTTGCATAGTTTCCAATGAAGTGGAGAGGAACTCTCTGAATAGTGTGAATTTGTCACATGCAAGTGACTTAGTGAAAACATCTGCCTTCTATTCAACTTGTAGGACAAATGGAGTTGTATGTTGTGCTTCAAGACATGCTCGTGTATGAAATGAACATGTACTTCAATATGCTTGGTTCTCTCATGAAATACTGGATTGCGAACAAGCTTTAGAACTCCTTCATTATCAACATATACTAGAGTAGATTTCTGTTGTGGTAGACCAATTCCTTCCAGTATTCGGCGTAGCCATATTGCTTCACAAATAGCTTCACCTGCAGCTCGATACTTTCTGCTTCTATAGAAGAGTAAGAAACAAAGTTTTGTTTCTTGCTTCCCCATGATATCGGTCCAGATCCCATAAAGAAGATGAAGCTTGATGTTGACTTCCTATCATCCATGTTTCCTACATGATCTGAATCTGAATATCCAATCAAGAAGAAATTGTCATTCTTCTTGTACTCTAGACCAAGGTCAACTGTACCCTTTAGATATCTCAATATTCTCTTTGCTGCTTTCCAATGACATATTTTTGGTTCTTGCATGAAGCGTGATAAATAGCTGACTACAAAGCTGATATCTAGTCTAGTATATGTCAGGTAAATGAGACTCCCGATCAACTGCCGATAGAGAGTTGCATTCACCGGTGGTGATGGATCGGAACGAGATAACTGAAGTCTCACTTCCATAGGTGTAGCAATAGGAGTACATTCCATCATCCTAAATTTCTTGAGCGTTGTCTTGGTGTATTTCAACTGTGACACAAAGATATGATTCTCTTTTTGCCATACTTCCAACCCAAGACAATAGTGCATGAGCCCGAGATCTGTCATGTCGAATGATCGATTAAAATCCTTCTTTGTTGCATCGATCATCTTCACAGAACTACTTGTAATGACTAGATCGTCGACATAAACAACCACAATGACAATCTCCCCCTTGCTTTTTGAGGTAGAGATTGGGGTCATAAGGATTCCTTTCAATCCATGACTTATGAGATGCTCATCAATTTTGATGTACCATGCCCGGGTGCCTGTTTTAGGCCATATAGAGATTTTATGAGTCTACATACCATCATCTCTTTTCCTAGTATTACATAACCCTCTGGCTGAGTCATATAGACTTCTTCTTGCAAATCTCCATTAAGAAAGGCACTTTTCACATCCATTTGGTGGAATTTCCAACCAAATTGTGTAGCTAGAGCAAAGATCATCCTGATTGTCTTGATCTTGGCTGTGGGAGCAAATGTCTCCTCATAATCAATGCCTTCTTGTTGTGCATACCCCTTTGCTACAAGCCTTGCTTTATACTTGTCAATAGTCCCATCTGATTTGTACTTAGTCTTGAATATCCATCTACATCCAATGGGTTTCTTCCCTGGTGGAAGGTCGATAAGTTGCCATGTGTTGTTCTTCATCACTGACTGATACTCTGAATCCATGGCATCTTTCCAAGCTTTTGATTATAGGGCTTCCTGAACTATAGATGGCTCAACTGTTTCAACAACTCTACTCATTAGGGCATAATTGACCTCTTCACGAGCTTGACTACGAGTTCTAGGTCCAGGATTGGACGATGTGCTAGGTGCTTCATCCAAATTTGCATATCTTATTAATTGAGTATACCATTTAGGTAACTTCTTAGTTGTTCCATTGGCTTGTGGTGGATCCAAGTTTTCACCATCATCCAATTCATCACTGTCATCTTCAGTGGGAACATCAAATTTTGTCTTCACAAGAGGTGTATTCTGCATATTTTTTGAGTCGTTAAGTGGAGCATCTACTTGTTTCTTCTCAAAGAACTCAACATCCCTACTTGTGTATACTTTCTTTTCTTTTAGATCCCATAATCTGTACCCAAGTGCTTCTTCATTGTATCCAATGAATATCAGTTTCTCAACTTTCATATCCAACTTGTTCTTGTTTTTCTTGGGTATGTGCATGCTAGCTTTACACCCAAATACTCTTAGGTGTGCAATTGATGGTTTCCATTTTACCATGCTTCTTGAGGTGTCACTCCTTCAAGAGCTACTGTAGGCACTCTATTCAACAAATAGATCGCAGTTCTTGCAGCTTCTACCCAAAATGTCTTTGCTAAACTGAGTCATCAATCATACATCGCACCATTTCCATGATAAGTATGATTCCTTCTCTCAACTATACCATTTTGATGTGGTGGTTGAGTAGGAGGCATTTGTCGATGAATCCCATGAGCTTCCAAGTAAGTCTTGAACTCATTGCTTGTAAATTCCCCCTCGATCTGAGCGGAGAGTTTTGATCTTGCAACCAACTTCATTCTCAACAAGTGCTTTGAACTTCAAATGTCTCAAAGGCTTTACTCTTGTTTCTTAGACAATATATCCACATCTTTCTTGAGTAGTCATCAACACAAAGCATGAAGTATTGACATCCAGAATGACTTGGTTGCATGGGCCCGCAAAGATCGGTGTGCACCAAATCAAGCTTTCCTTAGCTCTATATGTGTTCTTTTAGAAGGGTACTCTGTGTTGCTTTCCAGCTAGGCAATTGTGACACTTGTCAGTGTTGTGCTTGAGTGTAGGCAATCCTTTCACCATGTTGCCCTTTTGAAGTGTTTGGAGATAGCCAAAACTGATGTGACCATATCTACAATGCCATAGTTCAGATTGTGTGTCTTTGGCCACTAGAGCTTGATCATCCTTGTGGACAAAATCAAGTTGGAACATGTGTCCCACATTCGAGGCTCTTGCTATAATCTTGGAACCTCTTGACTTATCTCTTATCAAGCACACTTTTTCTCCATTATTACTGTCAAAATCCAACTTCAAGTTGTGATCAAGGAGTTGACTAATTGATAGCAAATTCTTGGTCAACCCAGGTACATACAATACATTGTGATTTTACAGTCATGTTTTCCAAGAGGTAGTGAAATGTTTCCAATCCCTTTACACTGTATGATGATTCATCACCTAATGACACATGGTTCTTGTTAGGTGAGTCACGTAGTGTGTAGAACCAATCCTTGCGTCCAAATCATGTGTGAGTTGCACCCAGTCAACATACCAGATATATCTTGTGTGGACTTGGTTTCTTCATCAAATTGAGCGAATACATGTGGTGTCCTTCATCTGAATCATCCTCATGTTCGGCAATGTACCCTTGTTGTTTGGGTTTTCTTTGCCAATTACCATTTTTCTTCCCTTGATTGTTGTTGTTGTTGGACTTCCCTTTATTTGAATTATTGTTACCATGTTGGTTATTGGGTTTTGAATTGCTTGATGAACCCTTTTTGTATAGGAATTATACCAACAATCTTTGATGTCTGTCCCCCTCTATTGCAAATGGGACACTTCGTGGTGTTGTCTATTGACTTTGACTTTGATTTTTGTTGGGACTTCTTGTGATTGGACTGAAATTTCCCTTTCCTTTATGATTGGAAGATAGTGTTTTCTCATCTTCATGATCTTTGTTGTTCATTGCCTCTTCTTGTTGGAGTAGATTGACCAACTTCTCAAAGGTGACTGTGTGTTCACTCATATTGATAGTTGTCACAAAGATTCTGTAGGAAGGAGGAAGTGCTCACAACACAATTGGTACGAGGTCTTCATCACTTATCTCTTTTCCCAATGCCAATAGAGATGCCCTCAAAGTAGCAACTCGTCTCAAAAAAACTTCAACCTTCTCATTGTGCTTGAACTTGAGAGTATGCAGTTGTGATAGTAGGTTGAGGATGGCATTCTTATTCTTTTCCTCATAGACTGTGCTCAACTTATCCCATGCATCCTTGGCCGATGTGGCATCTCTAATGTGGGGTTGCACATCGTCTGTTACGCTAAACAAGATGATCAACTTGGCCTTTTGATTGGCCCTATCAAATTGAACTTGTTGTCTTCCATCATCAAGTGATCTTGTTGTTTTTCCATCTACAATTGTCCATAGGTCTTCAAACTCAAGTAACATCTTGATCTTCGGTTTCCATGCAGCATAGTTGTCTCCTCTAAGTAGTTGTGAATCTGGCAAGAAGAACTTTGGTGCTTGTGCACCCATTTCTACAATTTGAATTTCTAAAACTCTAAATTTCTGACAAAGGGTAAGGCTCTTATCACTCCAAGTTTATGGTCTCCCTCTCAATATACCGTTAGGCCGATATACCAAACCTTTCTATATACGCTCCCTTCCGATATACCCGTCGGTACATGGAAGAAGATCACCCTTTCAATATACCCGTCAGTACGGAAAGAGGTGTTAACGCACGTGAAAGAATTTAGTACGTGGTACTTAGATAATACGGAGAGGGGTTTGTGCAAGCAAAAACGGATGGGAGGGCTCAAATGTGTGTGTATTGTGTCCTTATTACTCCCCGTCAATTTTATAGGGTCAATGCCCAGATGACATTTAGGCAGCTATGTTACACGTTAAGTGCAAGTAGTAGTAGTTGCGATGGCATCACCCATAAGCACTTCCCAGAGGCACCATATATACCGAACGCTGCTATGAGATCAAAGATCTCGTGTGATAGAACCAAACATAAAATAAAAAATTTACACTTTTTTTTTTTCTACTTTATGCACCAAGATTAGTACAAAATGCTCTAAAAGTACATCAAAATGAAGTTTTTGTGTCCCCCCTCTTTAGAAAAAAGGGTCTAGAATCACAAAATACATAATTTAGGCCAAAAATATTTTTACCCCCAATAGGTGTTTTTTTGCTAAATTTAGCGGTGGCTCTAAATGTGTTTGGTGAGCTTCTAAATTTGGAAATCTCCCAAAATTTAGTAATTTCTCCAAATTTTCCAAAAAAAATAATTTAATAAAAAATATGGAGAGAGTGGGAATTGAACCGCTGACCTATTTGTTCCCAAGATCCAAACAAACAATCTAAATATTGTTTTCACCTTTTCTCACAAACCGTGATCTAGGTTTTTCTAAAATTTTGACAACAGCATCATACAATATTTTTCTTGAAACCCACAAAATTTCAGAAGAATCAGAATCTTATTTTTTGAGATCTTACCAATTTACCAGCTAGATCTGATTTTTTTCAGAAAAAATGATCCGACTTGTACAGACTTTTCGTCACATGTAAAGGCCGAATCTGAAGATGATGTAAACTTTAAAGTTGTGTGCCTCCTTCTTATCTTTCCAGCAAAAATATGGCACATCAATCCGACATTTATAAAAAAAGTTATGTCTTTTTTCTAAGAACTATCTCTGCTGAAATTTTGTTGATAGGACTACTTGACCTTTGCTCCCGAATTCTTCACACCTCCACTTTCAGATCTGATTTTTTTTTTTTTAGATCTGATCTTTTTTTTTCCACTCTTTTTTAGATCTGCAATTTTTTTTTTTCAAGATCTTTCTCCTTTTTTAAGATCTCTTTTTTTTCACAATTTTTTTTTCAAGATCTTTTTTTTTTAAGATCTCCAAATCTAAAATATTCCGCCAATATGTTGGATCAATTGGCTATGCCAATGACTAATCAAAAAAATAAATTACCTTCCAAATAAGTGGATAGGTCAAATTTTAGTTGAGGGATGCTTGGAAGGAATGGAGGTTGTGGGATGCTTCAATGGCTCTCCTTTGATGCAGATCTACTTCTCCATGGATCCTCTCTAATAGTGCTCCTCTTGAACCTTGCTTGATAGAACTCCGCTCGATACCAAATGATAATAATGGTATAGCTTTGATACCAAATGATAGAATAGAATAAGATTGCAATGACCAAAGAGGGATGAAAGCCTCACAAATATTATTGATCATGAAATCAATTACATAACAATGCAAGAGTCATGTAATATTTATAGATATTAGACACCTCATATGGATAGACATGACACCCTATCATGCACCAACTACACGAGATGATAAGACTCATCTCACATGCACATGTAATTACTACTAATACCAATATTGAATGTTATCCAACATAACAATATCGAATGCAAGTCACTAGACTAGAGTGCACATGTTACACATTATTAAATAAAAGACAATGCAATAAAATACAATAAATATGCCTATGCTAAATTATGCTAACACTAGCATCATCATCACTTATTTTGATCATCATTTAGAGATATACGCTTTATGATAAATCATCAATCCTTCGATCATATTACCATGATATACACTTAGGCTACATCGTCACGTACACTTCATCTCTATGCCACATATCATCACTCCATATTCACAACAATGTGTTACACAAAACATTTAGTTTGACCATTTCTCGATGATGCACTCTCATTTATTGTTCATTCAAGACTATTGAGGGGGCATAAATAAATGAATCTCATTACATACAACTCCTTTCACTCACACGGGGCATGCTGCTCCTATCATTCACTCTACATTCCATTCCATCTATTCGTAACATATTGCATATCTTGGTTGCTTTTACTCTTTCTCATATTTACTTGTACATGTTCATCTTATTACACATGCTAGATAGATATCTTGTATGTCATTGTATTCCTCATAAACACATGTGAGTTCACTTGCTTTCTAGTTGTGATCGCAAATTATAGAGGGTCATTCCACGCAACATGGATGCTTGGTGTAATACCTAGTACTAGTCCCACAACGACTCCTAGGGGCATCCACATTTTTACACTACAGGTGTTATTATTTCATTTGGTTTCATATCACACACTACTTTATCGATTATACATGCTTTTGACATACTTGTTATCTTTTTAACATGCTAACGGATGCTTTATGTGAAACATTGTTTTTGGAGGATTACTTGCCACCATGGTTATCTATTACATTGTTTGTACTTGTTTGTGTAGACACCTATAATTTAGCCTGAACAATGTAAACACTTAAATTGTGCTAATTATCCCCTTTCCCACAAGTTGGTTACATATCATCAATAATGCTCATCTTCTCTTCTATCATCATTAATTAATTACAATAAGTAATTAATTAAGTCTTCTATTCAACAAATACCCTAATTAATGACCTTCCATTAATTAATCCTTCCTTCTATCTAAACTAATTAATTATTATTAATTAATTAGCTTCCCCTTTCATTAAACCAATAAATCATTATTTAATTGATTTAATCCTTCTATAGTCTAAATCATGTTAATATTCCTCTAAAAAGCTTTTATAAGCTTGCACATCTATTAATTAATCATCTTGATTAATTAATAAACCCCCTTTATCCACATGAGTCACTAAAGGACAAGCTAAACTCTCCTAAAGTTAACGCAACCCTTTTAAACCCCCTTATCCACAACTAACTCAACATCTCTATTGTCCCACATATAAAGGGATGTAGAGATTCCTTTATCTATTGGGCTTTATAAAGACCCTCTCTCCTACCTTTACACTTACACCTATTCCTTGAGAAACAAAAGTGAGCATATAGCAAATAAGCTATAGTCATTTGTCATCTTAGAGCATTCTTCATTGGAAGCTAGCTACTTTCATTTCTTGTATTCATTCACCCAAGTTTTGAAGTCATATGGGGATATGTCAAATGGTCTTGTAGCCATGGATTGACAAGACTCCATTCTTGAAAACCTTGGGATTCAAACATACAATCAAACCTTTGATTGCTAAGGATCTAAATAGGTTCATTTCATTTTATTAGCATTCAATAGAGATAGAGATTAATGGATTAACATGTTAGTTTGAATATTTGTTCATGTTCTAATGTAATGATGTTAGTAGATTAGTTTTTCTTAAGCTCTAAGCATGATGGTGCATTGAATTTGATTTAGCTTTGTTTTAGGACTACTAGGTGTTAGTTCTAACTCTTTTTCATTGCTAACAAATACATGTACACATTTGGCATGCCCAATGGGACGGGTCCTTAGTCCCTTAGAATTCTAGCTCAAATTTTATTGTTATTTCAAGTTTTTGGCTAACCCTTGATATACACATATGGCAAATAATGTTCAATTTCTTAGGATTTTGCTAATATTCCATGTGTAGGATCTCATTTAGAGATTTAATTCTAATGGGTTGTTGTCAATTTCAAGCTAACATACTAAAATTTGGAGTGTTTTGAGATTTTTGGTGTCTTTTGCTAATATTACATGTGTGAAATAATGTTAAATTTCTTATGATTTTGCTAACTTTGCATGTGTTGAGTCTTGTTTAGGGATTTAATTTATATGGGTTGTTGTCAATTTTGAGCTAACATATCGAAAATTTGACCTTTTTGAAGTTGTTTATCTTAAAATGACATATTTTTGATGTCACCCAGGAAAGGGAGTGCACACATCATTATGTGCGCGTAGGCATAACTCTCACTATTTTTTTTTACACAGGGTGGTGCAGGCACCCAACCATGGCGTAGGCACCTAACCATGGTGCGCATGCACCCTAACCTTGGTGCAGACACCCAAACCTTGGTGCAGAACCCTAACCTTGGTGCAGGAACCCTAACCTTGGCACAAGTACCCTAACCTTGTGCGCAGAACCCAAACCTTGCGCGAGTACCCTAACCTTAACGCAGCACCTAAAACTTGGCGCGCAGCACACACTAAACCTTAGCAGTGCAGTACCTAACAACTTAACACATGGGCAGCACCAAAACCTTGGCACACGCACCCAAACCTTGGCGCAGCACACCAAACCATGGTGTGTAAGCACTCCCTAACCTTAGCGCGCAGGCACCTAAACCATTGGTGTAGGCACCCAAACCTTCGCGTAGGCACCCTAAACTTGGCGTAGGCACACAAATCCTAGTGCAAGACATCATTAGCAATCTTCCAGAGGCCATAAAGTTTGTTCTCAAACTCGAAACGACTCTTTTTTGTTGCGTTGGAAAGGTATTGAAGAGAACTACACAATGGAAAAATAAATTTAGAGTTTTGAGTTACCAAAAATTTAAGGTTTTCATTTTTTATAAAACCACTCATTTCTAACATGTCTAAATGTTTTGGAAAATTTGGTCTTTGATGTTCTTACACCTTGTGAGTTTTATTTTGAATCTAACTTCTATTTTGTAGGGTGTTTTTTTGCATGTTTGATGGTAATTTGAATTGTTTAAAAGGTTAATGAACATTACATGTTTAATCATGAGATTAGAATCGTGTATGCTCTTCCCTCGCACCTTTTAGGTGATCTTGGGAATCAAACAATTTCTATGTATCTTTTTTGTTTTGAAAAATGCTTGTTCTTACAAGAATGAATGTCAAAGTTTGTTAAAAAGAACAAATATTTCATTTGAACTAAGTGTTTTCCATTTTTTATTTCATAGTTGGATTCTACGTTACATGTATGCTCTTCTCTTGCGTCTTAGGATGATCTTGAGAATCAGAAATGATGTTTTATCCTCTTTAGTATTTTTATGGAAAATTACTAATCCATTGTGTAGGACCAAAAATGCTTGTCAAAGAAAGGTGGAATCGAAACAAAATCAAACTACTAATACAGTTTCCGTGTAGGTTGCCAAAAGGTGTTCAAGCAAACCACATCAAATTAAACAAGATAAAAAGAACACCACATTCAAAACATTGTATTTACAGGTTCGGATAAGGGTACGCCCCATCCACTTAAAACTAGGACATAACCCCTTTGGCATAATCCTTAAGCTACAACAATGGGGGTGGTCCTAGGAACCCCAAAGTAGTCCACACAAGAGGGCACCTTATGGAAGAAATGGGAAGTGATCCGCACAACCTACTTGACTAGTTTTTCCTTGTGAGTTAGTGTTACCGGTTGTCCGTATGGTGACCCCAATGATAGTACATGTGGATGTACTAGTTGCCCATTGTTCTTGAAGGGGGTAAAGTAGTAAAGCCGAGATACTCCTAAATTAGTCATTAAATTTTTGGGTAAATCGAGCTCACTTAAGACAACTTTATAACACCTAGTTGAGAGAGCCACCTAGGAAGATATCTTTGGCCAGGAGCCCACTTTGACCATTTCAAAACAATTTTGAATTTTGAGCCATTATTCATCACGAAACATGTGAAGCGTTACTTTTGCTTAGTTTTTCACTTGCCTTAAGGCGAGGTGAAACTCTGCCAAAGTAAGGCCAACATTTTTCACCCCCAATTGATCTACTTCCTTCACTTTATTTTGACACTTTGTTGATCAAAAGAAGAGTGACTACCTTTGCATTATCAATTGATTGTTTTCACCACTTTTGTGTCTGTTTACGCCCATCCATGTTTGCGGTTGGGTTGTTAAACATCTAAAGTGTGTGGAGATGTTTTTATATCATTGGTAGCCTTTTTGATCTTGATACCCAAGTCAAGATTGTCATCGTAGTTAGGCTTGGTTCATCACTTTGATTCTCCTTTGAACGGTTATCTTATTTATATCGTGTCACTACAATTTTGGTATTTACATCTTGTTTCTTGTAAAATTGACCTAAATACCTATATTGTAAGGTTACGCTATATACACTTTAACAATTCCTAGGTATACTATAGATTTAGTTTGATTTCAATTATTACCTCGATTTTGAAAAGTGTTTAGTGTTACCACTTGTGCATGTTATATCAATATCATCTTGATATCAATACCTTACTTTCTCAAAGTTTGGTTAACATATCTTGGTGAAATTGTTTTGTCACTCACAATCGTAACTGACACCTTTTGGAATATAGGTCTTAATTAAATTTGGGCTTGCTTCTAGTATACTTTGTTTGGAGATCGCGTTAACTTCTTGTTATTACTTATGCCTTGTTCATTTCTTTGAACTCGACATAAGTAGGGACATTTTGTTAATCATCATACACCACTAACTATCATTTAGAAATATAATTGAGAAGTAATTCGATGATTGATTGGTTTAAAAAAACAAATTTGTGTGGTTGTGTCTCATTCGTCATATTGACTTACCCATTTAGGACAATCACTTTGATCCATTGATTCTTTATCATTCATTATTCTTTGGTCATTAATTCGGCTTTGTGTTTTGAACTTGCATGATTGTTCCTTGTGTTTATCCATCTTATAAACTTATTTTTAGGACAATCCTTTGGTCTTTGATCCTCTTGATCTTCTTGTTTTTTCCTAATTCTATGGTCATTTTTGAACATATCTTTCAAACCTTAGTAAAAAATTTCCTATCAAGCAAATTTTGCACCAATCGAACATTGGAAATCTTCCCTTTGTATCCTTTATGTTGCTAAAATTTTGATCAATCCTTTGACATTTATGTCTTCATCCCTTATTGGATTATCAGTCTTGATTCATCACGATGTATGTTTTCCTTAGCTTCCCTTTTGGAAAATCATACAAGCATCCCCATATTTATGAAATGTCTAGTTGGTTGTCGTTATGCTGCCCAAATCAACATGAAACCTTCTTCACTTTGAAAAAGTTTGATCATACAATCTAGGTTTAGACCTTTGAACCCAACACATGCCAATAATGATTGATTATCGTAAGGTCCCTTATACATACGATAATAAGGAATCAAAGTTTCGGTGTTCACATCAAAATACACCCATCATGACCAAACCTTGATTGGTTCTTCGTCTAGAGAACCCATTTGGGTAACTCGTTCCCCACCTTCATCTCATAGTCGGTGGTATGATTTGGACACTTCTGATCCAAATTATTATTCGAGTTCCCCCCACTCTTCTTCTAATTCTAATCCAAACATTTCCTCTTCTTCTGAGGATTCCAATCCAAATATTTCCTCTAACTCTTCTAATGATTCAGATCCAAACTACTATTTGGATCCAAAATATTATTCAGATTCATCTAATTCACTCCTAAGTCATCTAATGTGACTCCTATGTCATGGTCCTCCCTATCTTCGCAAGACCCTCTTCATCATACATTTAATATGACTCCTATGTCGTGGTCCTCCCTTTCTTCGCAGGACCCCTTTTATCAATCACCTCAACAACATCTTCTTCCTTTGAAGATACGCGCAACTCCAAATCCCTCCAATCAAACATCTAATACAATTCTTAAATTACGGTCCTCTCTTTCTTTGCAGGACCCTTGTTATTATTCATCCAATGTGATTCTTGAATCATGATCCTCCCCTTCTTCACAAGACCTTCTTCATCAATCACCCCTCTAAGTCTTCTTCTTTGAAGATTTGTGTGACTCAAAGTCCTTCTAGTCAAACGTCCGAAATTGACCCATGCATGTCGCCACAATGTGCGACTTTAAACTTAATCCTACTAGTTTACAAACGATATATACCATCATGCATAGGTAGGTCCACACCACCTTCTTCTACTCCTGAGACATCTAGCTACACATCTTCTTCGTCCCTCACATCATCTTCTTCTATCAATCATCATCAAACATCTTCTAAGTCTTCCACACCAAGTGAACCTCTTTCTTCCAATCAACCCCTGGTGATCGATTAACAACTCATACCGATTGACCTCTTTCAAAATGAAGAAACAATCAAGGCATTTATAGGGGCACATGAAGATATTCCTTTAGCAGATTATGAGAAAGGATTCTCTTTAAAATTCAATACATCCACATATTGTGAGGAAAATGTTGATTCCTTTTATCAAGAAATAGAGGAAGAGCCTCAAATCATGCAACTTGATCCTCTTATTCTTCCATCTTCACATTCTTCATTATGTGATGAAACTCCTTGGTCTTGCATTGATCCATGGCCTATCTTCTCATCACCCAATAACTCTTTGTCTATTATAATTCCTCAATCACAATCTCTTATGGGGTCAATGCCAAGAAGCCATTCATATTCATCTAGGTATGGGTCACCTTCTAGTATCCCTCCCTTTGCTATTTGTGGGACATTTTTGAGTAGTCCACTATCTTCTATTCTTGGGGCATGTCCCACTAGCCCCTTGTCTTCTATGTATGGATCACCCTCGGTAGTCCATCATCTTCTATTCTTGGGCCACATTCTAGTAGCCCATCATCTTACATCTATGGGTCATGTCCTAGTAGCCCTTCTTCCTCTATACTAGGGCCACATCCAAGTATCCTTCCATCTTCTATCTATGGCTCACCTCCTAGTAGCCCATCTTCTTCAATTCTTAGACCATATCATTTTCATCCATCACATTCTCCTTCTACCAATGATTATGGAAAGCCCATCATCATTTCTCATATCAATTCTAAACGTCCACGTTCTTCTCCCACTTCCCGAGATCAAAAATTCATGCATTAGCTTATAAGAAACCTAGAAAAGTTTTTACCAAGCTAAGACCAAAACAAAAGAGCTCTAAAGCTCCCAACAACTCAAATGATCATAAAATCCAAAATCAAACACAATTCCAGAATGCACACCAATGTACCCATCAAGTATGGTGCAAAGTGTAAAAACCTATGGATAGGGAACTCAAGCTCCTACATACAAAACCCATGTTTCAAAACAAATCACAATCATTTGTTGAGTGTGAACTCACCACAATCATCGAGATCGGGGATAATATCACTCTTGATAAAAAAATGTGCCTAGTCTCCTTATCAAGGAAGTCGCACACATCATTGTTGATCCTATCATGCAGATTGATATTGCTGGTCCCAACTTTCAAAAAAATCTAAAATCATAAAAAAACATAAAACAAGTTCAAAAGTACAAAAATGAGAAAACATTAAAACATTACAAAAAAAAGGTGCAAAGATCAAACATTGCAATCAAATATTGTGTACACATGGATGTTCTTTATTCCTTTTCTTTCATATTCATCTGTAAGTCATCTACCATTTTCATCCCTTCGATGTTAGTGTGGTTAGCCTATTCACACACATTTTGTGACATTTATCTCTTTGGTATCGATTTGAACTTGGTCTTTCATAACCTTGGTAAATTAAAGAATGACTGACCTCTTAGAGATCCTATCACAATTCTCATCTAATAAACTTGTTGTGAAGAACTTTTGGGTGTATTTGTTGACACTATCCAATGTCATCATCATAATCACTTCCACATCCTTCCATCAAGCCATCAGTGGTTCTTAACCCCTTGTCAAACAAGAGAGCTGAAATAATTTTTCAGAAAGCAAAAGAATCAAAATCAATCAATCAAAAAGAAAAAACTAAAAGTAAAATCAAATTGATATATAACTCTCTCTTGGGGTATTTCCAATAATCTCTACTAGGGCTATGGACATGCCTTTGATCGGAAATAGAGCAATGTTGTGATTAGAATCAAATGCATCTCCATCGGGGCTATGGATTCTTGGCTAGCAGTGGAGAAATGTACGACTCTTCTTCCATAATCCATTCACAAATCACCTTTCAAACTAAATCATTCCTACACATTGGCTAGTGTCTTCACTTGATGTCTATCTACTCTTTCCTTCAAGAGGTAGTTAATTTCCACGTGCACACATAGGATCTCGATGAGTAAAAAGGATTAGAATGTTACCAAGTGTTACTTTTTGGACCTTGTTCAAAATTGTGCTTTAGCGCATGTCTTGTCTCATGATTTGTGCCTTGGGCTAATCACTTTTTCATCAAAGGCCTTCTAAATCTTTTCATAGCATATTTTGTTCTTCAAAAATCATTTAGAACATCCATGTGTATAGGATGGCATTTTTTCTATGTTTTTGGACACCTTTGTCCCCCTTTAATAAATCAATCACCCACTTCCTTTCTATCACATGTTTCTTGGCCAGCTTACACTTTGGGGCATCCTTGCTCCCTCATGATTGAACCTATTTTATATATTGGCCTTGATCCCCCTTCTATCTGTGAAGAGTTTGTCTTTGAATACTCCTACCTAATTATTGGGGCATATCACATCTTCACTTTCTCATATGTGTGGCATTCTACCCTTGTACATCCCATCTATCATTGGGGGCATCCACACTTCTTTGTCTTCCTGTACATAGCTTCAAAAACTTATAGAAAATCACAAAAACATTCAAATATGTTTCAAGAAAAAATAAAAATAATATAAATCATCCTACAAAATATCGCTCTTTGGTTCTACTTTGAGCTTGTGTGTGACTCGTAGATCATCTTGATCTACTACCTCCATCAACAAAGTTAGTTTGCTTACTATGTCTCATACTGGGGCATAATGAGTTGTTTGGTATTGTTTCATAGTGCATAATTTCTTTTCATAGGACCCAAGTGTCCTCTGTTATTCCCATTGCATGTATCCTTTCTTAGGGCACCATCTTTTAACCCTTGTCGTTAATTCACATAAATCAGAGTCAAAGCTTGATAACAAAAACATTGCATTATGTTTCTCTGTTAGGTTAGCTTGTTTATTTTCTTGTATTGCATTACATTATGTATGTTGCAAGGAGTTAGGCATCTTTTACTTTCTCGTATTGCATTGCATTTTGTATGTTGCATGGAGTTGGTGTTTTCAGCAATGGACAATTGTTCATAGTATGGCTTTTCATGTCATTCTACTTTTTTCATATGCTTATATTTTTAATAAGGACCGATGATGTAGATCTTTGGCAATATGATGACACTAAAGTTGTTTCAATACATAGGATGAAAGCTAGTTCTTTCTCTCTACTTATCCATATTTCTTCTACATCATTCTCCTATCAACACTATTCTTCTTATTCACCTGGGCATCCTGCTCCTACCCATTCTTCTATCCATTTCTCTCACCTTTTTGATCGTTGATTGGATTATTTCATCACCCCATCGACACTCGAGGGGGCATCTCTCACTTCTACTAATTTTTCTTCTATGCTTTCAAATTTTATTGTCTACTATCTTTGAAGTGGCGTCACTTACACCACCCCAAAGAGGGGAAAATGTAAACACCTATAATTTATCCTAAACAATTTAAACACTTAAATTGTGCTAATTATCCCCTTTCCCACAAATTGGTGACATATCGTCAATAATGCTCATCTTCTCTTCTATCATCGTTAATTAATTATAATAAGTAATTAATTAAGTCTTCTATTCAACAAATACCCTAATTAACACCTTCCGTTAATTAATCCTTCCTTCTATCTAAACTAATTAATTATTATTAATTAATTAGCTTCCCCTTTCATTAAACCAATAAATCATTATTTAATTGATTTAATCCCCTTCTATAGTCTAAATCATGTTAATATTCCTCTAAAAATATTTTATAAGCTTGCACATCTATTAATTAATCATCTTGATTAATTAATAAACCCCCTTTATCCACATGAGTCACTAAAGGACAAGCTAAACTCTCTAAAGTTAACTTAACCCTTTCTAAAACCCCTTATCCACAACTAATTTAACATCTCTATTGTCCCACATGCAAAGGGATGTAGAGATTCCTTTATCCATTAGGCTATATAAAGATCCCTCCTCCTACCTTTACACTTACACCTATTCCTTGAGAAACAAAAGTGAGCATATAGCAAATAAGTTATAGCCATTTGTCATCTTGGAGCATTCTTCATTGGAGAAGCTAGCTACTTTCATTTCTTGTATTCATCCACCCAAGTTTTGAAGTCATATGGGGATATGTCAAATGGTCTTATAGCCATGGATTGACAAGACTCCATTCTTGAAAACCTTGGGATTCAAACATACAATCAAACCTTTGATTGCTAAGGATCTAAATAGGTTCATTTCATTTGATTAGCATTCAATAGAGATAGAGATTAATGGATTAACATGTTAGTTTGAATATTTGTTCATGTTCTAATGCAATGATGTTAGTAGATTAGTTTTTCTTAAGCTCTAAGCATGATGGTGCATTGAATTTGATTTAGCTTTGTTTTAGGACTACTAGGTGTTAGTTCTAACTCTTTTTGCATTGCTAACAAATACATGTACACATTTTGTCATTATATGATTTTGTTTGTGGATTTGCAATTTGTTTTTGTGCACACTTGTTTGATTACGTCCACTACGGATTTGAGAGTCTTGCGATATTGTGAGTGGTGTCCCATGTTTACAACCCACTTTTTTCAGTCTACATTGTCTTCTTGCATGTCTACTTGCACTCTAGCTTACATATTGTTATTCTAACTTATAGTTTGTATAATACATGCATGTTCATCTTTTCTTGTACAATAAAATACATAATCATACTCCTCCTTCGCTTCCGTAGAAACCTCGAATGGGCTAGGAAACTTGGATTGAGCCCTGATTTTGTGATATGTAGGTGCTTTTCTTCAAGACGGAGCAAGACCTTCCTGCAACAACGATCCTCTTACTTTGCACTAGATGGGAAAAAGGATTATGAGGCTATTTTGGCATTAGGATGAGGCAAAAGGATGTTCTTTGCTCAAAGGATGCAAGAACTTAGATATGGCATGAAAGCTTATTCTCCGTGTGTTTAGAGGGGAGGGGTAAGGTTGTATTTATAGCTTGAGGGAGTGATTAGCTTAGATTAATTTAAGTAATCATGGTTTGAAAATGTGGGCAAGATTAAGTGAGTGGTTTGAAAATGTGGGCAAGATTAGGTGAGTGGTTTGAAAATGTGGGCAAGATTAGGTGAGTGGTTTGAAAATGTGGGCAAGATTAGGTGAGTGGGGGCCACGAAGAATGGGTGAGGATTTGAATTATATTTTTAATTCATAAGTGGAGGATTTTAGGTGAGTGGGGACCACGAAGGGTGGGTGAGGATTTGAATTTGAATTTTTAATTCAATAGTGGAAAAACATGGAGAATAATGACATGTGGTGAGGATTGATTATTTTTTAGATTTTGAAATGGATAATTAATCAAATTATATTTGATTAATTCGAAGTGTATTTTTGTGGGAAATGAGGAAGGGGAATTAATTGATTTAGGATAGATGTGAAATTGGGGTGTCTACATTTGCCCCTCTTTGGAAGGGTACTATGAAAGTAGTGTCCTTTCAAAGAAAGTAGACGGTATGGGGGAAGAATTCAATCTACTTTTTTTAAAAGGTAGAGCGAATGTTTGTTGGGGAGAATAGAAAGTGGTGAGTGACGGATGTCATAGTATCCTCCAAGACAAAAATGTCATGAGAAGATGTGATTATGGATAGATGTGGTGATGCCCCCTCGAGAGGACTGACGAGAATGGAATATACGACAGAACTCTCGAAAAGAAGGGAAATGGATTCGGTGGAGAAGAGGATGATAATGGAGTGGAAGAGACTGGAATGACCGCATGACGCAAATGGAGAAAGGATTCAATCGACCTTGAATGCTAGGTGTGAGGGTGTGTGGGAAAGAGAAAAGGGAATGGATAGGATTGGGGGTTGATTATGAGAAGAGTAAGGGAGATAGGGAGGGGAAAAAAAGGAATGAAAGAGGTAGAAATAAGAGAGAGGGATGATAGGGGAAGAAGGGAATGATGAAGGACAAACAAGGCAAAAATAGGAAAATGACAGAGTAGAGGGTGAAGGGATGAAATAGAGAGATGTGCAAAATGAAGGAAGCAACAGAGATAGTAAAGAGGGATGCGTGGAAGTGAAATAAATGATAGAGCTGAGAAAAGTAGGAAACGGGAAAGGATAAATAAGAAGGAGAAAACGAGGTGGGAGTAGGGGGTGAAATGGAGGAAAATGGAAAGAGGACGAAAGAAGAAGTAGAACGGAGAAAAAAAAGAAACTATGAGGGGCGAGGAAAGTGTGAAAAAGAGGAGAGAAAGGAAGAGAAACAGATACAGAATGAACGAAAAGGTAGGGGTGGTAGAGAAAAGGAGAAGTGGTCAAAAAAAACGTGAAAATTAGGGGAGAGGAAAGGAAGATAGAATGAATACAAGGAGAAGATTGAAGGAATCGTGTCATTGCGAGGAAGACCAAGGCAAAGAATATGGAACAGACCGTATGGAGATGCATGTGGAGGGTGGTATGATAAAAAAGACAGGACAACGCTGAACAACCAAAGTTATCGATGGGGAAGTAAGGAGGAAACGTGATGGAAAAAGGGGAAGAAGATGATACAGGGAAGGGAAATAAGACGAGGGGTGGGAGAGAGAAGAGGATAACAAAGAAAATGATGTAGAAGGAAGGGAATACAGAAAGGGGGTAATAAGTGGAAAGGAAATGGTATAAGGAATGTTCAAAGAAGAAAGAGGGGAGGAATGACATCGATTGGAAAAGATGTGGAGATGCATGAAATGAGGATACTAGGATGACGAGAAAATAGAAAAAGGATGTATGATGAAGACAGTAAAGATATTGAAGAGGGCAAAGAGGAGATGGAGAGATGGGTAAGAAGTGACAAGAAAGGGTGGGAGTGAGGGAAAAGAATAGGAGAGAAAAGAGAATGGGGGATAGAAGAGGCAATGCCAATGAGGGGATGTTAGGGAAATCCCTTTTACAATGAGTGGTGGGGAAGGGTGAGAGAAAAAATGAAGAAAAGGAGAAAGCTAATGAGGATTGGAAAGGGTAACGCCAACAAAGGGACGTTAGGGAAAACCCTTTGACAATGAGTGGTGGGCTTAGAGGAGGGAAGGAATGAAGGGAAACTCTAGAAGGTCCAAGGGAGTGAATGAGGTCGTGCGGAATGAGGATTGATGATTTTTAGGGAAAACCCATTGACAATTATTAGCTCGGGAAGAGAAGATGATGATGAAAGAATGATATAGGAGTGTTAACAATAATGGCGAATGTGTGTGTGGGTAGAAATGTGGGGGGAATTTGAGAAGATGAAGTGGAAAGAGTGAAGAAGATGAGAGGGATGAGTTGGGACTAAGTGAAAGGAGAGGAGAGATGCGGGTGATGAGGATGAACGAGGTGAGGATGAAGAACCAAGACATGAAAATAATGGGAAGAAACGGTATGAAGGATGATGGATCAAGAAGGGGAAAATGGGGGAAAAGAATGTGATTGTAGGTGGAAGAGATTAGATGTATGTGTAAGAGGATATGTGGAGAAAGGATAATAGTAGGAGGAAAAAGTGGGTAGTAGGAGATACTAGGTGGAAGAAGCGATCAACAAAGTGAACGAAGAATGAGGCGGGGAGAAGTTCACGATGACAAGTTAAGTGTAGGGAGGACCCTGACATAAGATTGTCATGTGACGGAAGTGGTTAAGTAAGATTGCCATGTGAGCAAAACTGGAGATGACAAATGGTCAAGCGAGAAGTGGTGTTTGCGAGAATCGAAAAGGAGGTGAAAGGATGTGATAATGGGGAATGCCGAGAAAAAATGAAGGGTGAAGGGTGTGTAGTGATGGGGAAAGGCAAGGAGATAGATCATCCTTAAGAGGGACTCTTAAGTGAGATCGCCATGCCGGGTGAGTGGTTAAGTAAGATTGCCAAGCAGAGGAGGGTGATAGTGGTGGTAAAAAGATGTGATGATGGGGAATGAAGAGGAAATATGGATGGTGAGATTGTAGAGTGATGGGCGAGTGTAAGATGACATGTCATGCTTAAGAGAATCTCTTAAGTAAGATCATCATGTTACTGGAGAGGTTTCGTAGGATCACCCAACCGACAGGGATGATATGCAAAGAGAAAGACAAGATGATATTGGGGATAGGGGTGGAATGGTAGGGTGAAGAAGATGATCGCGATGAGAGGTGGGAGAAATAAGATGGGGGAAATATGATGGGATGGGGAAGGCCATAGGCAGATCAACCTTAAGTGGAAGTCTTAAGTAAGATTGCCATGCGGCTGGAATGGTTAAGTAAGATCGCCAAGTTGAGGAAGAAGAAGGATGATGTTAGAGTTGGTGGGAATAGGGTATGACAAAATGGACTGAAGGGGAACCCTCAAGTGAATTTTCCATACTACGAGAGCGTGTAAGTAGGATGACCAGGCATAAGGTGGATTTGGGGAAGGATGAGAAAAGAGTGAGTGAGGTATGCCTAAGTGGTATATGATATGAGATGAGGTGATAATAAGAAAGAAAGGAAACAAAGGAGTGTAACATGAATGGATGAAGGAATATATGTAGTGGAGGGCGGAGAGTGTGAGGGGAATCCTTAATTGGGATGCCCGCGTGGTGAGAGTAATGATGCGAGAATGGGAAGTAGAAGAGGTGGAGTGGGAAGATGTGTTTGGTGGTGATGGTTGTTGATGAGAGGGGAGGTGGTGAAGAAGCTTCTACAACGGGAAGATCTTAGGGAGAGGGTAAACCTCCACCGAGGATTCCATATAGAAGGGGTTATTAAGTAAGATTGTCAAGCGGGAAGCAAAAGGGTGAAAGGAAAGAATACCAATGGGTGAGAGGGGACATGAATGGTGAGAAGGGTAATATGGGTATAAGCGGCGGAGGAGTAAAAATGAGGAGTGAGGATGAATGGATCAAATACATGGTGATCATGGTGGGGGAAGGAGTCACTGCTTGGATAGTGAATGCTACTTGAGAAAGATCGTCAAGTAGGATTCACAAACCGCAACGATGATGATCAAGTAGGATTCCCAAACTGGAGAATGCATTAGTATGGGTGAATGGATGGGGTGCAAAGTAAGATGTTGATCATGCAGGAAGATACTCACGTGACGAAAAGCATCTTAATTTTAATATAGCACATAACAGATGCATCGTGATATAAAAGATCAGGATGACTAGACTGTAATATGCGTGATAGCATAGACAGGGGCCATCAAAAAGGTTTGATGCCCCAATATGATATGCAAATGGAAGAGAGCATAGACAGAGGCCATCAAGAAAGTATGATGCCCCAATATGACATGCAATCAGATAACATAAGAATATTAGAGAACACCAGGATACATAAAATCAAGATGCCCCCTGTAATATATCAAGATACAAGAAAGTAATTAATAATTTACAACTAATAATGCAACACAAGAACCAATAAACATGTCCCTAACGTGTTCCACAGTGAGGATTGATTGGATGTGCCCCCAAGCAGGGGTACGAGGACATAGTAAAGTATTGGGTCATTGTCCTCAAACAAGGAAACAATGAGAGCCGGATTTTCCCCAAGCGAGGATTCACGCGAGGAGAAGTGGTTTGAATTTGGTAGTCATAAGGTGATTGGATCATTCGTTGGGGATAATAGTTCAAAGGTTGAATTGTGTTGGTTATTTTAGAGTTTTTTTTTTTTTGTGGATTTTTTTCTTTTGATATTTTTATTTTTGTTTATTATATATATATATATATATTTTTTTATGTTTTTGATTTTTTGATTTTGATTTTTTAATGTTTTTGATTTTTTTTGACGATTTTTTTTAAATTTTTTTGATTTTTGACGATTTTTAATGTTTTTTTTTTTTGACGATTTTTTTAATGTTTTTTTTTTTTTTTTTTTGTTTTTTGATTTTGACGATTTTTTCTAATGTTTTTTTTTGGACGATTTTAATGTTTTTTTTTTTGATTTTTTATGATTTTTGATTTTTTCAATGTTTTTAGATTTTTGATTTGACGATTTTCAAATGTTTTTGGATTTTTGATTTTTAATTTTTTTGGATTTTTGATTTTTATTTTCAAATGTTTTTAGATTTTTGATTTTTCAAATGTTTTTAGATTTTTGATTTTTACATTGTTTTTAGATTTTTGACGATTTTCAAATGTTTTTGATTTTTAGATTTTTACATTGTTTTTGATTTTTGATGATTTTCAAATGTTTTTAGATTTTTACATTGTGATTGGCAATTTATGGACCAGAGTGCAGACTTATTTTTGAGAGGCGATAAACATGGATATTATCCATATGTACCATGTTCCGTGTTGTAACTTATGCTCAGAATAACACAAATTCTCTTTCCATTGGCAGGATATGGTGGTGATGATATGATGAAAAGAATTCCAGCTCCATTCTTGACTCCACACAACTAGTAAGATGTGTGGGCTCATCACCGAGAATCAAGAAGGACGCAGGAGGTAGATAATGAATATAGAGACAAATGCTAACAACAATCCCTTTGGGAAATTGTGACTCCATTCTTCATAATGGTACTGAACCAGTTTCAAAAATGGCTTTCACTTTATGAGTCACATGCTAGACTTAGACAGTTATGTGGCCTGCTGATTGATAAGATATGAGGTTAAGGGATAGTTCTCTCTTCACTTAGGCATCTAAATTACGTGTTTGGGGATTCTATAATTTGTAAGCACTATAAGATTTTGTATTTTTGAAATGACTCCCTATGCCTTGCCCCATGCTACTAGTGAGAAGCAAGGGCTCATCACCAAAGGCAAAATATAGGCGAGTGAATTTCTTTTTTCTTTTTTTTTTTTTTTTTTTTTTTTTTTTTTTTTTGAATATTTTGCAATGTTTTTATGCTTGTATGAGAATGACCCTCTACGCTTTGCCCCATGCCACTTGTAAGAGGCAAGGGTTTATCACCGAAGACAAGAGATGAGTAAGGGCACCTTCCTCCATTCCCAGTCTCACACTACCAGTAAGAAGTGTGGGCTCAACACCAAAGACTATGAAGGACGAAAGATGTGACAATGAATTATTCATAAGTTATTGAATTGATGGATTTTTTTACAATAGTGCTTTGTATTTGGGAAGAAACGTCTGCCCCCAATCTCAACCCCACACGACTAGTAGGACGCGAGGGTTCAACACCGAAGACTGAGATGGACGACCAAACGAACTAGGTAACGAAGTTTAGAGCTTTGTTATGAAAGAGAGAATGTATTTGAAGGGAATATATTACCATCAGTAAGCTTCTAGGTATGACCATAGAGGAAAGCGACTGAAAATGGAAGAAGTATGACGCTCACAAACTTAATAGGATTTATACTAGCACTTGTCTCATGATGATAAATATGAAGATGTGATTTTGATAAAGAAAATATCTGCCAATGGAAATGAATAAATTTAAATTATTCGAGATAAGCAAGACAAAAGGAACAATGTACACGTTGTTGTTTCCTAGAATAGAGAGTGCTTTCAAGAATAAAATTTCTTTGAATGGAATGCATTCATGGGTTTTCAAGGACTTGGCCTATGTCAATGGCCAATTTATAAGCTCCAAACCCAAAATTATCTATGATTTCGTTGGGCTCAAATTTGTCTTGTTTGTCTCGTTCTTTGGGTGTGTTCTTTCGATTTTCTTTGAGAATGAAATGATTGACCTTAAATTTTCTAGGTTTGAATTTTTTATGGTAGCTATGCCATAGCCGATTTTGATATACTTGAAGATGATCTAGGGCATTAAGTCATTTTTCATCAAGAAGCTCGAGTTCATTAAGGCGTGACTGTTGATAATAATCTTTATTGATTACATCTTTGAAGGATATTATGAAGGATGAAAATTCAACCTTGACATGTAAAATAGCTTCCCAACCATAAATAAAGTAGAAGGGAGTGGCTCCAATAGGTGTGTGATAAGATGTGCGGTAAGCCCAAAGAGTGGGATAGATTTGGTTAAGCCAATAGCTTCCATGTGTGTTGACAATGATGGTTTGTGTTATTTGGTTTTTTGCTTCTATTTGTCCATTAATTGATTGTTTTGAGGATAGATTCACAATTAAAGATGGAAAAGGTTGTGTAAAGATATTCCTGGGTATAAGTACCTCGTAGAATGGATGCACGTAGAAGTCTTGACAGGTGAGACTAATTAGTGATGAGATGCCTGCAAGATCGATAGTTGAAAGCATGATGGACACGATGGGTTGCATTGTCGCAAGTGTCCAAACTCGATGTGGTTGTGTTTCGACAAAAAGGCTAGAGATGTTAGGCATAAGAGCCAATATTGGAAGAATAGAATCAAACTTAATGGTACCTGTTGATGGAACCTCTCTCGTAGTGTCTACATAAATATCAAGGTTTGAAAGGGAGTCTTGAAATGAGATCAAGGTCTCGTTAGATGTTGGAAGAATGTTGTCACCCAAAACAGTTCAATATATGTTTGGGTTCAAAAAGAGAGTCTTGAAATAAGTTCAAGTGCTCAAGATGTGGGAAGAATGTTGTTGTCCAAAACAAGTTCAATGATGTTTGGGTTGAAAAAGAGTCTTGAAATAAGTTCAAGTGCTCAAGAGATGTGGGAAGAATGTTGTTGTCCAAAACAAGTTCAATGTATGTTTGGGTTGAAAGAGTGTCTTGAAATAAGTTCAAGTGCTCAGTAGATGTTGGAAGAATGTTGTTGTCCAAAACAGTTCAATGTATGTTTGGGTTGAAAGAGAGTCTCGAAATAAGTTCAAGTGCTCAGTAGATGTTGGAAGAATGTTGTTGTCCAAAACAGGTTCAATGTATGTTTGAACTAATGGAAGGAAATTTGAAGAAGATATGGATTGGTTTGGAATTAGAGAGTCTTGACTGTTGTCATCATGATCTCGTGGAATTTCAGTATATATAGGAGTTTCGACAGTAGTCAGCTCTTCATGGAAAGTTGTGGTATTGGATGTGTCGTTGGTTGCAAGAGCATTGTCATCAAGTTCTACAGAGATGACATCATCATCAATTAAGTCTTGGACGTAATTCTTAAATCGCACACATTTATCTATGTGATGACCATCAATGCGATGAAAGTCACAATATGTGTTAGGTTTGTACCAACATGGCTTAGCTTCCCCTTTGACAAAGGGTTTTGTAATTGGATATCTTATCAGTTTAGCCTCTTTTAGTTGATGAAAAACACTAGAGAGACTTTCTCCAAGGGGGTAAACTGACGTTGGACTTTACGTGAACTGATTTCTTCGTGAGGTTGTATGATCGGCTTTTTGGGTGATCGCTCACTGATTTGGGTAGCCATATGAGAGAGTTGTGTTGTCATCTTATTAATTTGTTCTAATAGCTCATTGTGTGATGTTTTTCGTGAATTCATCATGTTTGAAAGAGAGGGAGAACGAAGAAAGGTGCGATGAAGAAATCAACCTATTGATTGTGATCTTTGTTTTGGCTCAATCGAGTTTTAACAAGTAAGGCTATAAGGAGAAAGCTTAAAAAAGCTACTCGGGATAAATATGGATATAACTCAAACAAGCTATAATGAAAATGGTTTAGGTTTGGATTAAACAAGCTTAGCAGATGAAAATGTAAGGAGTACACTCAAACAAGGTACTCAATACAAGTGAGATATAGCTCAAACAAGCTATGATGAATATGTTGATTGGTTTGACTTAAACAAGCTCTAGATTTTTGATAGGAAGAGTAACTCAAACAAGTGACTCAACACATGAACTCAAAATGAGATTTGAAGGATTTGTGTCGATGGGATTTTGTTAAACTTGATGGTGGACAAAATAATGAGTGAACTCAAACAAGTCACCCAATATTAGTTTGATATAGCTTGAAACAAGCTATATAAAGGATGTTTTGACAATTGATGAGATAAGGAGTGAATGCAAGTCACTCAATATCTATTGATATAGCTGAAAACAAGCTATATAGTGGAGTTGTTGTTGGTCAAGTAGCTAATGAAATTGGTGTGATGTTTTGATCTTCATGTGTTGGATTGTTTGAATGTTTTGCTTGGTATTGAATCGGTCGAGAAATGATTTTTTTGGAACACAACTAGGATTTGAATTTTACAATGAACACATTGATATCAGCCAAGTTTTATGATAAAACAATGCTAAACTATTTTGTTTTCAAACAACAAGCAATCATGTGGATTCAATTGTTTTGGCTTATGAGGTAACTTCTTCAGGAATGATCATTGTTTCATGCAATCATACAAGTATGTCAGAAATGGTGGATGCAGGCTCTTATTACTCCAAGAAGATGCGTCCTCCGATATACCCTAGTCCTGATATACCTAATTCTGTACGGGACAAAATTGGTACAGGGAACCCTTAGAGCACTTGGAGGAGACTCACCAATTCTTACTTGCCTGTTTTGGAGTGAATCACCACGTCCAGAATAGTTTTGTGAAAAGGTGGAAGGTGATGGAGGGATGAATGTGTATGGTGTCCTTATAACTCCCCGAAGATTTACAGGGACGATGCCCAGGCTTCGTTGTTACAACTATTTAGGCGTGACTCATGCGCTGCACGACAACATTACCTGTAAGTGAAGAGCAGCGGCGAGGTAAATACCGAACGCTGTGATGAGACTAGGTCTCAAAGTGCAATGCAGATGCAAATGTTGTTGGTGCGTGGTAGTCAAGTCCACGTCACCGGTGTAGCTTTGGTGGTGATGAAATCCACCTCGTCTACGTGCAAAAACAATATGATAAAGTGATTAAACGCAGGGTTCTTTCCAACTTGAAATAAATCACTAGCAAAAAATAATTACGTACCTGAGCGTACTTTTTTTTTTTGTTTCAAAATTGTTCTTTGAATGGTGGTATTTTTGTGGGATTTTTTTTTTTTTTTTTTTTTTTTTTTGACAATATTCCAACGAACGCGGTTCTACAAAAAACAAATTAGTAGTTATCCTGCAAATGAAATGTTAGAAAAGTGATCGTGGTTGTTTTTGATTTTCCAGATCGCTCAAAGGCGCAGGAAAAGAGCATACACAACCAACGACCAAACAAATATTAAGAATATGACAAAGGAAAATAATTATTAAAATGATAGTTGGAAAACAAAGCTAGAGGATCCTGCAATGTTAGAACAAGAAACTAAAAAATTGTGACCGTTTTTGATTTTCCAGATCGCTCGAAGGCGCAAGAAAAGAGCATACGCGGATACAATTGGAATAGTTTTTTTTTAATTTTAAATGTTAATAATTATTGCAATTAATCATGATTGCAAAATAGCGATAATGATTATTTTCACAAAAAAGAAAAACGATGAAAGAAGAGGGTGAAAACGTTACCTAGAAGTGTTGTCGTGGAAAATTGAAATGTAAGGCAAAAAAATTAAAAATTAAAAAAAAAAAAAAAAATTGTTTGCAGAGCCCGAGTGGCCTCACGTTTCTGATTTCCAAGATCACTTTTGAAGTGCGAGGAAAGAGCATACGTGTGAGGTTGTTACGTGAAATAAAAAAAAAAATAAAAAAAAAAAACTATAATTTTGTTGTTTTTTTAAAAAGATAGGTGTTAGAAGAAATGAAACCAAAATTTTTTTAAGTCTAAATCTAAAAATTATTTTTTCATTGCATATATCTTTTCAATACCTTTCCGTTAAAAAAAAATGAAGTCATTCCGAGTTCGGGAGCAAAAGTTATGGCTTCCGGAAGATGGGCTACTGAGAGCACTCTCAATGAAAATTTTAAACGTGAGAAAAACGTCCCGGGAGCTGGTTTTTTTTATTTTCTGACTTCTATACTTCACCTGAGAAGCTAAAATTTTGACAGCAAGGTTAAAAAAGAACAATAAACAGAAAGAAAGAGTTAGATCACAAAATGATTGATTAAAATAAAAGAAAAAAAAATGATTAACTTCCTACAAAGCAAAGCTTATTTTTTAGCAAAAGTAAATAAATAAATGCATTTTCCGGATTGGTTGTCCCATGACAATAAGATGATAAACTAATGGCTAGTTCATGTGTTTCTACAGATGACGAGTAAATAGCAAAATCAAAACTAGGAACTAAACACCAAGCACCGAGGAGATCAAAGACAGATGAGCTTCAGAGTTTCATTGTTGCTATAACCTGCAGATACACCACAAGACACCACACAACAAAAACACTACCCAAAGCGTGAAGGTTAACCAAAGAAGACCATAAGGAACAGAAAAGGAAATAATAATGAACAATAATAAACAAAGAATAGATAAAACCACTAATTGGGAAATTAATGGTAACAGATCGAAAGTAACCGAAGCGTGCTAGAATGTAAGCTAGGAAAAATACACTACTAACAAGGAAGTAAAATACCAATAATCATACCTCCTCCTTCGCGTGCCAACCTCAGAATGGGCTAGGAAACTTGGATTGAGCCCTGATTTTGTGATATGTAGGTGCTTTTCTTCAAGACGAGCAAGACCTTCCTGCAACAACGATCCTCTTACTTTGCACTAGATGGGAAAAAGGATTATGAGGCTATTTTGGCATTAGGACTAGGCAAAAGGATGTTCTTTGCTCAAAGGATGCAAGAACTTAGATATGGCATGAAAGCTTATTCTCCGTGTGTTTAGAGGGGAGGGGTAAGGTTGTATTTATAGCCTGAGGGAGTGATTAACTTAGATTAATTTAAGTAATCATGGTTTGAAAATGTGGGCAAGATTAAGTGAGTGGTTTGAAAATGTGGGCAAGATTAGGTGAGTGGTTTGAAAATGTGGGCAAGATTAGGTGAGTGGTTTGAAAATGTGGGCAAGATTAGGTGAGTGGGGACCACGAAGAATGGGTGAGGATTTGAATTATATTTTTAATTCATAAGTGGAGGATTTTAGGTGAGTGGCACGAATGGTGGGTGAGGATTTGAATTTGAATTTTTAATTCAATAGTGGCACTAAGAACTAGCTATCACCACATAAGGTTGAATTCATCAAGGCATTTATAGATACATTTACATCTATTTAGATCCATCACAAGGGGAAAAGGTTGGTTCATCTACATCACATTTCATAGGAGGGAGTTTATTCTATTCTATGCACACATTATTTACATTCTATGTTAAGCTACTTGCTCACTACTTCAGTGTGTGGCACACACAAGAGAAACCTATGGCACAATTCCGCACATACACACACACACAAAAAACTACATTGGGTCTAAGATGTAGTGTAGAGCTCAGCTATAAGACCACCATTGTGGCATCTGAGTACAGTCGACCCCTTCATATGCATTTTTCTTTTTAAGATATTGATGCTTTATCTAGGGTTTTTAGGTGATTCTATCATTCCAAATTTACGGTAACATACGGTGAATTTCAATGAT
This sequence comes from Taxus wallichiana var. yunnanensis, assembly GCA_018340775.1. Taxonomy (NCBI): domain Eukaryota; kingdom Viridiplantae; phylum Streptophyta; class Pinopsida; order Cupressales; family Taxaceae; genus Taxus; species Taxus wallichiana. The sequence goes on from CM031238.1 coordinate 826,521,544, forward strand.
ATACACGCGACAAGAAGTGAAAAAGTGCAAAGCTCTGACGACCCATTTAGAACTAGGTTCGGCCATTTTTATAGACTAGGGTGCCCTAGGTACGCCAATATCTTTTCTAGGAACCCACTTCTAGCCAAATCACTCGTATTTGCATTTTATTAGTATCTGTGTGATGGTCTTCCATTTCTATTCATCCAGTCTTCACTACGACAAAGTCCTCGTGGCATTTTTGAATCAGTTAAGGCTCTTCCAAGTCTCTCTGCACATTAGGGTTTCATATTTTTATTTCTTAGTTACTTGGGTTATTTCCTTTATTTATTTATTTGTTATTTACTAAAAACTTGCATTGGATTAGGTTAGGATATTACATTTTAGCATAATCACTAACAAGGAACAAAAATATGTGTGAAATAAAGTGTAAAGATGATAGGTTGATGTTTATCTAGATTGATTTTATGCATTTTACTCTCGTGGATGTGTCAACATGTCAGTGTGCAAGGATAAATAAGATAAATAATGGACCTTGGAAAGTGTTAAGTAGGAATGGAGAAGTTGCATTTATCATAGCAAGAGTGCATAGTCAAATCAAGGGTTTCCAAAGTGCAAATTACCAAATTTGAGTTTCTAAAATGTGCATAAGATTAAGGAAACATTTATTGAAAGGATACATAGATCTTGAGATACAAATTTTGAGAGTAGACACAAACTTAAACAGAGAAAAGTATACAAAAGTGCATAAATAATATAGCAGGGAAGGGAAAGATCAAGAGAATTCAAAGAACAAAAAGGATTATTCTGCATGTGTAAAGAGAAGGTAAGGGTTATCATAGTTTCACACATCGAAGTAAGTTAACATCAACTACAAGTTCTTACTTATCTGTTTTAACATACTATTAAATATTTCATTACATATATATTATGGTGAAATGGATATTCCAACCTTGCTATAAATCTAGGGTTTCGAGTTCAATACTACACCCACTTAAACAATTAAAAATAAATCAAATAAATATCTTGATTAAATATGGGTCTTTGTGTGTGCAAAAAAATGGAAACAAAGCTTGGAGCGGTGGCTAAGTCATTCAAACATGAATCGTGGGGTCATGGGTTCAACCTCTCAAACCCCACAACACCTCTTTTTCATGTTATAAATTTGGTTGGAAAAACAAAAGACATTCCTATCATGTTTAAAAGTAAATTCAATTGATTCAAGAATTAAAAAAATTCATATTCGTTTGGTAAGACATAGATCTTAGGGGTATGAGGTTGAGTGGTTGACTCTCTCCACAAATCCTTTATCTATTTTAGATGATTGAAAAGTTGGGTTCTCGTTTACCTATTTTAGATGATTTTGGAGATAGAGATGTCTTGTTGTGAATTACTTTTTTGTTCATTGTCTTTTTTTTTTAATTCTTCCTTTCCCTTGGCTAAGAAGAAGGAAAGGGAATAAGCATGCTTTGAGATCATAACATGGCTGAGACTTTTATGTTATGTTTAGGAAGAATGAATCACTTGTGAATGAAAATAGAGATTATGATCTAACAAAACGTGCAATGATTTACTTCACGAGTGAGGTATTTGGTTCAAGTCTAAGATGACAACGAAATGTTTTTAAAGATGTGTATATGGACTAAAGAGTGATTTGTATGGATGGGTCAGTTTACCTAATGCATTTTTATATGACAATTGTTAGGGGTTAAGGCATGACTATGGATAGAATCAAGGTCTACCCTCATGAATAGTTGAGTAGGATTACTTTGCATCATTGTACATTATTGGATTTCATTAGGAGTGTGTACGTAGTGTTATCCTAAGTATATTAGAAAAATCATATTCATTAAACTACTATTATTTTTTAGGATGTTATCTTTCTACCTTATTCATTTGTCTACCTTTTTTGGTGACTTCACTACACATGGTATTCTCTCTTACCTTATTGATTACGACATCTTCCTTATCGTGAATGGTAGGGCCACTCTCACTTTGTGGGAGGTGCAAAAGGATATGTAAGTTAGTGGTTAGAGGTAATGTACTCTAATGATACTCTTTCCAATTTGGTATCGGGATGGATCTATGGTGAAAGGCGACAAATGTGTCACAACGTAGTTGTGATGTATTGTATTCATAATATTTATTGTATTGTATCACGAGACAAGAGAAATCAAACATTATATATTGAATCTATGTAACCTAAAATACTTATTCATTTGTAATAAATTGTAACATGATTTATGAGATGAAAACTTATGTATATAGAACTACATGGATTTTGAGTTATTTTAAAACTATATATCTTTGTAACACTTATTATGAAATTGTAGTATATTATATGACCTATAAATAACATTATCATGGGTGTATTATGGTCAAAGTAATACATGTTTCCATTGAATGAAATTAATGTTTGTCATATTCTTGTTAATGTTCATTGGAATAGATGGGAATTAATGCACATCTTAATGGATTAATTATAAATGCATTAGTCTAATTGGATGAAACATTTTTGTAGACACTAAAATTAGGTCATAATCCCCTTGGTCCTCGTAAAATAAATACCTTGAACACATCCACCTAGCCATGGCCCCCTTTACTTTTGTGCACTATGATATTAATTTAATTATTTAAATTAAATTAATTCATTATCCTCACAATATTTATTATTTAAATATCCTAATTAGGATAATGGCCACATATCCAACTCACCTAAACACCTCATCTAGCCACCTCACCCTAAGACTTATTCTTAGTAAGTTGCCATAACTAACTAAGACCTACCCAAACCCTAAAAATCAATGCCTACATCCCTTTAACCACATTCCCACCTGTTAGAAGGAAGTTTCCATGATAATTCCTGGAGTAAACAAAACAAGATCCCATAAAATCAAGGGGATCTGCCTAGTTTAGTAAACCTAGGAAATCCCGCCCTAACCGACATCGGTTACCCTTAACCACCGTCGGTTAATCCGAACTTATCCGGTTATCATTTAACCCCTAAAACAACCTTATTTCGAGGTTGACACATTTCTGAGAGATAATCACATCTTTTGAGAACAAGTGACGAAACCAGAGCTGCATACAAGTAGAACCAGTGTTAGTATACACATCAGAGCATCCATAGCTAGTACCTGAAGCAATCACACAACCATCTACCTTCACGGGAGCATTTGGGGAAGTGCCAGCACTACATCAAGTTCATTCCATTTGATCACCCACCATTTCCAACCAGGCATCAAGCCTATACAAACAGTAAGTTTTGTTAACCAACACTCATATATTCATCATTTGGTAGATCCTTTTACATATGTTATTTAAATTTTGCTTTCATTTCCATTCCCCCATCATCTACCTCCATGCAAACTTGACCATCTTTTTATCCATACCCTTACACTGCCTATACCTAGATCTTAATCATTCTTGTGCATATCCAGGATCCACATAAATCTTGCCATTGCCCTTCCATCTTCATCTAATCTCATATCTATCACCCAGCCAAGTTTTATTGAGTTTCCTATACCCCGACCATACGGCACACGGTTACCCACAATGGCAGATCACCGGTACCCCCCGATACTGGGGTCATACTAAACCCGATGTCGATCTTTGTGTCTTTTAAAAGAAACCAAGAATAGAGCTCCTAAACCTCCACCAAATACCCAAAACCACCCAGAATCTCACCCTGACTAGCATCAGTACCTTGACAGTGACCTTGACCTTCAGATTCAATCATAGCTTAGCCCATTGTGGATGAATTTACTTATTGTAGACGAATGAGATACCTAAATCATTTTAACTATAGAAGGATTTCCTTTATTTCTCACATTAATTTTCTTTAAACATTGGACTGACAGCCATCTAGGAAGTATCACACTTCTCGGATCTAGCACATGCTAGGAAGTCCACTCCATATATTGTTTAAATTTTATTTGGTGGTCTTGTGTTCCATTTCAGGTAGTTCCTCCAAGCAAAAAGGAAGCTCTCACAATCAGTTGTGGATTCAGAATTCATACGCGCACAACAACCTACAACCAACATTTTAACAGGTATTCCTCCTAGCCCATTACCCTTATTTGTTTCATCAACATTCAAAGAAATGCTCTAAAATCAGGTGAAACATTTTGGCATGCCTGGTGGGACCCATTCAGGGTTCTTTGCATTCTTTCATTTCTAGGTGAAAACGTTGTATGTTTTTTTCTTTTCTAAAAAGTTCTTACATTAAACTTTCTCCCCTGGAATCTTCTTCTCTTCTATTATCTAAAAGCAATCTTATTTTGGTGCTTAAAATGAACATTTCTTCCCTTTCATTAGTATCACATTAGTGAAAGAGCATCCCTTCTCCTGTTCATCTATTTGTGGCATTGAATTCTACATTTTGATTTGGGTTTAAAAATCATTGCATTTCATTCTACTTTTCTGCATTAGCTCACATTAATTAAGGGAAACCTATATGCTAGAAGTCATTCCCAACTAATGGTTGACAAACAAATCATAGAAAAGCACTTTCTTTTTCTTTCTCTCTCTCTCTAAGTCTTATCCAAACATCACAAATTCAAAATATATACACATTCTTAAATAACATCTCACCGGAAGAAGTTGTATGTGTTCACACAATCACGGCATAAGCGGGCACCCCATTTCGTTATCTTTGTCTAGTACCCCATCAAATGACAAATTTGCCCCTCGCCATAACATACTTGAAACCTCTCCTTGTAGATCTCCTTCTTTGTAGGAAGACATCCTCACCAAAAACTCTATTTTATAGTTCATGAGTTAGTCCTTAAATAGCATAAGCTAAACAAACATAATATAAAAGTACTCTTAGGATTGTATTTTTCTTAGTGTTTTTCTTGGCTTACGTTTTGAGGTGAGAGGTCATGTTCTTCATTTTATTATTTCCCCTTGCACACTCATCATCATAGTTGGTGTATTCCAGCTTCATCTGAGTGTGCATGGACCATATTCTCATCATTCTTAGAATTTTGGGTTTGATTCCACATCAAATTTTTACTCACAAACACATTTTCTTCATCGTTGTTTAAATTTCATAGAATCGCTTGGTGTCGGTCCAACAACCATCGTTGGTTACCCTCTTCCTATTCCTCTGTTCGGATGCACACGTAAAAATGAAGAGGGTTTACTAAAAACCTAATCTAACTTGCCAGGAGACGGGGTAAGAAAATGCATAAAATAAAACCTAAACTAAAAGGTGATGCAGGAATGAAGAACACATGATCATAAACACAAGACCATTAAAATGCAATGCAAGATCATGCACTGAGATAGCTTGATTCACGGTGAAAGATCGGAGGATGCAAATGAACACGAGAGAGGGTTGAGAATCATCCACGAGACATGCATTAATTTGCTCCAAAGATTGATCTGACACACTTCTGAAAATGCCAAGGCAAGGTTGCATTACGATTTTAAATGGGAGGTTTTAACTCCACAAGTTCACTGCCCGAAGAGAGAGAAGGGAGGGCAAAACAAAATGTCCAACCTTTTAAAGAAGCCCCTCCTTACAATTTATAGGGAGAAAAAGAGAGGAGAAGAGAGGAATTCGAAATCTGCTCCAACCACCTCCAGAATGCACTTAACTCATCTCATTATGCGGTAGGTGAGACCCTAACAACCCCAAAAAATGGCGAACTGTATTTTACATTTTTGAATAAATTTTTCTCACCCAAATCAAGATATCCATTCGCATTGGGTAGAGGATGCCGAGAGCTTTCCGAAAAGTCCAACCTTGCGAGAATCCGAGCTCCCTGTGAAAAGTTATGGCCATTTGAATATTCCCCAAGTTAGGGTCTGTTTCCAGTCGGGTTCGGGTTTCTCCTTTGCATCTGCATCGGGTTTGGAGGGTGCCTCAACATGTTTTTGCCCCATGCTTTCCTGACTCCAAAACCCAATTTTCCTAGGTAGTGTTTTGGGTTTTGGAACTCTCAAGCATCGGGACATGCCTTGCGATTTTCATGCTTCATGTCTCATGTTTCCCGAAACCCGAAACCCGAAATCCTTTGTGTCGGGTTTTGAACCTCTCCGACATATTTTCCTTTTGTCGGGTTTTGAACTTCTCCAGACATATTTTCCTTATGTCGGGTTTTGAACTTCTCCGGCATATTTTCCTTATGTCGGGTTTTGAACTTCTCCAGCATATTTTCCTTTGTGTCGGGTTTTGAACTTCTCCGGCATATTTTCCTTTTTGTCGGGTTTTGAACTTCTCGCATATTTCCTTTATTTTCCTTTGTGTTTTATCTATATTTACCCGGGGGTAAATATATACAACAATTTGGCGACTCAACGGGATTACCTGCTGCTTAGGTAGAAGATCAGTGGCCTTTTAGCGATCCATTGGGCATGGAGTCATAAGCAATAACCTGAAACCAACTTTGATATCGATCCAGGCACGATCACATGACTCCTTCTCAGAGAGCACGTTGAGCTGTAGAAATCCAACCTAGGAGCAACAAAACTGCCCAAAGCACTTAGGAAGCTGAAACCTAACTACAACAAGACAATGTGCATACGCACTTAGAGGAATTGAAATCTAGGCTAATATTTACAAGGGTAAAACTTTTTCTTTTCAGTAGCAATGTTTAAGATAGATTCCGTTGACCGGAATCGGGAGTTCTTCTCCATCGATGTAGACAATTGGAAGGCATTACTATTCTTACATCCATGACCATGTAGGGGCCACTCCAATGGCATCAAACTTGGAATGCCTTCCTGGTTTTGCTCGATCTGCATCCCATTTTAGAACTAGGTCCCCTTCCTGGAAGGTCCTTGCTCTTGCTTTCTTATCAAACCATCTTTTTACTAAGGCCTGATCTTTCTCAATTGTTTGAATTGCATGTTCTCTAATTTCTTCCAATTCCATCAACTCTGCATACCTAGCCTCCATTGGTTCGAACTCAGCCCGACTCAGCGCTTCATGAACTCCAATGCGGGCGGTTCTAATGATATAGGCAATCTTGCCTCTTTTCCATAGACCAACTTGTAAGGGGAATTACTGTAGACCTCTTTGGTGTTATTACATTCGACCCATAATGCTGATTTTAGCTTGGTATGCCATGTTCTTTGATTTTCATCCGAGTCCTCTGATGATTCTTAGCAAATTTTTTTGTGGACTCTGCTGTCCATTACCACTGTGGGTAATAATTGGAAGAGTGCTCAAATAGATTCCATTCTTGATAGCCCATTACGTAATCTTGGAACCTATGAATGCGATGCATTGTCGATATGATAGTGGCGGCACACACACACTGGTCATTATTCCTTCATAAAATCTAGTATATTAGACTCACTTGCCTCTTTGGCGCTCTTTGCTTGATCCACTTGGTGAAATAGTCATTCCATTGTGAGAATCCACTTGTGGCCTTGGCTTGAGTTTGGGTTGATGACCCGATGAAATCAATCCCCATTGCAAAATGGTTGGTCAACCAAAATTGGGTGCAATGGAAGCTTTGCTAGTCTTTCTTTGCTGTGAAGAGTGCACATTTCTTACACTTTCTTATCCATGTATAGCGAGTCATTGAACACTGTGGGCCAATAATACCTTCCTTCATTATCTTGAGAGATTTGTTACTCGTGGGGAAAATGTCCTCAGAATCTCCATCGTGAAAATCTCGTAACACCCTCTCAATTTGACCTTGTCCCAATGCACCTCAATAGAACTCCATTGATGTCTTTCTTGAACAAAACACCATCAATGCAAGCATATGGAATGGCTTGTAATCTAAAGTATCTCCTCTTTGCTTTGCTCATTTACGGAGGGCATAGGCACATGCTTGTAGGAAGTGTATCATATTGAGTCCAACAAGGAGTAGGCACATCATCATTTTCTTGTTCTTGACCATCTGTGAGTACCAGGTAGTCTCTTTTTCATCACTGCTTCAACTTGTTGACTCAAGGCTAGTTGTTCACATAGTCCTTTCCACGTACTAGTTTGGTGACCTTGATCTCGATGTCATATTCCATGACACGAGTGATCCACCTGCTGCGTTTCTCATTCGGATCCTTGTTTAGAAGGAAGTCCTTGACTCCGCGCAGAGAGACCAATAATTGGATCTTGTTGTTTGAGACTAGGTGCTTGAATTTCTTTAAGCTCTGATTCTTTGCAGGACATGCTTTTGATGAAAGAGTACCTAGTTTCGTATTCCTCCAAGCCTTGACTGAAGAAAGCAACTGGTTGTTCTAATCCTTCTTTGTTTTGTTGTACCAAGATTGCAGAAATTGTGTCTCCACCACCAAGGCATATAGCATGAAGCCCTTGGAGAAGTCTGGATTGACGAGAGTTGGAGCTTGAGATATAGCCTCTTTTATTGCCTCAAAACTTTCCTTGCCTTCAGATGTCCACTTAAATGCCATGCTCTTCTTTAACATCAGTGTTATTGGCTTTACGAGAGCTGCAAAGTTTGGAACAAACCTGCGGACAAAATTGATCCTTCCTAAGAAGCTTTGAAGAGCCTTCTTGTGACTTGTGATAAGCGGCAATGCTTGAATTGCTTGACTCTTTACGGGTCATCATCAACCCTTCCTTTGAAACAATATGGCCTAGAAGTTTTCCCTCGTGAGCCAAAATATGCATTTTTGGGATTGATGATACCCCAAATCTTCTACATCTCTGAAATACTTGCCTCAAATGTAAGAGGTGATCCATTGCATTTTTTGGAGAATACGGTGATGTCGTCAAGATATATTAGAACTATTTTATTGATCAACCCCTTAAATGCCATATCCATTGCCCTTTGGAAGGTGGCTCCAGCATTTGATAGCCCAAATGGCATCTTCTTGTAGGCATAGGTCCCCCATTTGGTGGTGAAAGCCGTCTTGAATTGGTCATCTTCTTTCACCATCACCTGATTATACCCTGAGTAGCCATCTAGGAGAGAGAATCTCTCTGAACCGGATACTACTTGCAATATTTGTTCCATTGAAGGAAGTGGGTAATGGTCTTTGAGAGATGCCCTATTGAGGTCTCGAAGTCCACACATAACCTGATTTCTCCGCTCTTCTTCCTAACCGGAACCAAGTTTGCAACCCAGCTTGAGTGCTTGATCGGGAATATAATGCTTGCCTCTATTAGCTTGTTTAGCTCTTTCTTCATTAGAGGCTCGATGTGAGGGTTAACGGTCTCTGCCTTACGCACGATGGGCTTAGCATCTGGATCCAGTTCTATGGTATGTTGTGCCAAATTTGGATTGAATCCTCTCGAAGTCTTCATAGCTCAGCGAAGACATCTGGAAATTCTTGGCAAAGTTGTATGAAATCTGATTTCTCTGCTCGGTGGCCACTTTACCAATTTGAAGTGTTTTGCCTTCCCAACGAGAATTGGCCACAGAATCTTCTCTCTTGACTTGTATGTTAGCCTTTTCCTTACGGGCTGGTCGTTAGGGTTGAAGATAGACTCAATGTTACTAAACCCTTGGGAAGCTTGTTTGTCCATGCAGTTTGCACTACTTGATCCCCATCTTTGCTGCTCTAGTACATCTGATTCTAGCTGAGAATTCAGCCTCTTCTTGTAAAAAATTGACGATCTGTTGATCGTTCTCAAACACCTGCCAGCTTGTGTTATTATCTGGAACTGCTGGCCTCACAATCACATGGATATGTGGTTGTGTTTTTTCCCTTTTGATGTTGTCAACCACATCAAATGTTGCTCCAACTGCTGCGAGCCTATCTGCGGCTTCATTTTTCTTCCTGGGTATGGACACAATGTTGAAAGCTTCGAAATCCTCAATGAGGTCCCATACCCTATTCTTATAGCTCTTCAGCAGGTCATTCTTTGTAGCATGTTGTCCCCTAACTTGGTTGACGATTAGCTCGCTATCTCGAACACACTGCAGTTCTTTATGCCCCTTTTCCTGGCCCAATGAAGTCCATGAATCAATGCCTCGTATTCAGCCGTGTTGTTTGAACAGGAAAACTGGAAACGAAAAGCTGAAAAATATTTGATGTCTTGTGGTGAAATCAACATTGCACCACCTCCAGCACCTTGTCTACTTCTCGAACCATCGAAAAATAATTTCCAAACTTTGCTTTCATCCTTTTGTTCAGGCTGAATGATGTCGGGAATGGGTGAATTTTCTTCATGTACACAATACACGCCCAATTCAGATTCTTCAATTTCCTTGTATGGGTCAAATTCATGACTCTTGTTTGCCCATTCATCCAAAGTTAAATCAGGAATTCCCTCGACCTTAGTACCTGTTTCTAGATCATTTGAACACTCCTCCTGATCAAAAGCTGAGCAATTTGCATTGATAGGACTTGGTACATGAGGCTCAATATGGAAATTGGCAATTGGTTACGATCTGATTGTTGCTTTGGCTCCATACCTTGTCCTAAAAATCATGTGTGACCAATCTGCAGATAAATATCCACCGATTTTTGCAGTGAAGTCTCTTGATAGACACAACGCAAAGAGTGGCGGAAGGTCAATCACAGACACATCTTGCAAAACTGTAACATTAGGACATGAATGTAGTGTTAGGCTTAACCCCTTGATGACCCCAACTGTTCCTACTGCCGTTCCATCTAGTTGTACTACTCCTTTTAACACTGGCTCATACTTCAGACCCAATTGATCCGCTATTTGCTTTGGCATCACTGAACTACTTGCCCCTGAATCTATCATGCAATTGTGTACCAAGTGGTTTCCAACAATCAATGAAACATAGAATGGTGGAGGCTTCAAATTTTTTCTTGTCTGGCCCCCATCATGTTGCCTTTGCATTAGTGAGAACTTTCTCATGTCCCGGTTTGATACATTTGTGGCGACCAATTAGCCATTGCAGCTTGCAATAAATCTCGTTGCCCTAGGATCGCAGTGATTCCCACATGGAAATGTTCACATGTGTCTTCTTCATTTGATCGATGATGTTGAAGGGGGATGAATTGTCCTTTTGTTGTCCCTTACTTGGTGCAAAATTTTCTGGAGCTTGAGCAGTGTGCGTGTGTTGCTACAACAGGTACCTTAGGCTGATTTTGCACATTTGGAGTTATGTTTGGTCTACTGACCCCTTGTTGTGTAAGAGTGGGTTGAGAAACAACTGGATTAGATGGTTGTCCCTCTTCTATGCTTCTCTTCTTTGACCGTGTGTTGGCAGCCACGCCTTGAAAAGGTTGTTGGTTAACTCCACAGAAGTCTTCCGTTTGCCAATTGGCCAATGTGGTTTCTGTTGGAGGTCCTTCTTGTTGCGTTTCTTGCTGTTGATTCCCTTCTTGGCTTGGTTCTTGAGGCACACCAATGGTTTGCACCATCAAGGCTTGATTTAGTGCACCATTGAAACATGTTGACTGATTGTGAGGTAGATTGCAAGGGTAACACCAGTCGTATTCCTGTGCCATGTTATTTTGTGTTGGGACCAAGGCTCTTGAGGATGTCGTTGCATTTGGATCATACGGTCGAAATGGCCTAGCAGCTTGAGGTTGTCCTTGGTTTTGGTTTTGATTTGCAGCCTGAGGTGGTGGTCTATTTTGTTGGTATGAGGGCCTAGCTTGGTACTGTGCTTGAGGCTGATACGGTCTAGCACTTTGAGCTTGTTGTCTTTTGATAGTCACTAGCTCATTTCCAGGTTACTGTTGTTTCATAACCTCCTGCAATTCCTTTGAAGTATTTGAAGAAGTCGATGCCTCATTATTGCTTTGATTTCTAGGAGTTGGAATGGGATTGACTCTAGGTGCTTGGTTGTTGTAGGATTTCCCATATCCGGATAGAGAGGCATTGGTGGCCTTGGTGCAAGCTTTCCAGCTTGGATCAAATAGTTCTCTGCTCTGATAGCTGTGTCATAGGCCCCTGGCGCGTTGTTCCTCCCATTGATTGGATCATCATGGCTATGTCTGAATTTATAGCCTTTAAGAAATAAAGGAATGCTCCTTCGGCGGTTGGTCTAATAGCTATTGGAATCCTGTCCCATGTCCGTTGGAATCTGAAGTTGAAATCTGTCATTTGTTCGTTAGGAGCCCTTTTGATTGTTGTCAGTTGTTCCAATAAAGACAAATTATCTGCCCTCTCCCCGAATTGGTTGCAAAGAGCTGAACAAAGTTGGTTCCAATTCGTAATAGACCCTGCTGCTAGGCTCCTAAACCATTGTAAGGCCTTACCTTTGAAAGATGAAGCCAATAACTTAACTGCAACATCCATTTCATTTATTTCGTGGATTGCACATGCATTAGCATATCTGGATGTGATCAATAGGAGTAGTATGATTTTCTCCTGTAAAATAGGGGATATTCTTTAGCGCTGCAACTGGAATTTGATTATGAGCATTTAGGGCAAGTGGACTACTACCCGTGAAATTGACAAAGGGATTCGGTGGTAGATGTGCCATTATGATTGGCCTAAGAACCCTGGTTGATGCGAGAAAAGGTCTACCAGGTGGAGGTGTAGACAAAGTCCTGTTAGGTGGAGATGGTGATCTTTGTGGTCTTCTTCCTCTCCTCCCTCTGCCTGGTGATAGTTGCAAGTGGAAAAATAGCCCCTCTTCTCGAGTATTAGACCTGGTTTGAATTCTTCTCATGTGCACAGGCAACTTGTCTTTCTTCTGCACATGAATTCTATCCCTTCGGAGTCGCCAGATGTGTTAGAGAACGAGCCTCAAAAGACTAGATTTTGCCAAGTTACACACCAAACTTGACAATATTAAAAATATCATTTAAACTTTGAAGGACCCAGAGGAGACAATCTTCAATCGGAATTCGGGCCTTGTTGTGCAGCTGCGGATCCCCGAAAGGTACAGGCGGAACTCAGGTCATGCGTCTGACTTACAAAACCCAAAACCAATTGCCATGTGTCGGAACTTGGGACATGCCCGACACCCCAGAAAACCTGAAATGACTATTGTCGGGAATAGGACCATGCAATGCATCCCCCAAAACCTGAAATGACTGTTGGGTCTTCTTTGATGTTCTCGGACCTCGAAAACCTGAAACCCAAAAACCATGAAATTTTGAAAATCAAAATCTCAAAAAACTAAGGATACCCTTTTGAAGATTACCCTCAGATCTACCAACTGGTGAAATTTTGACTTGTTTTGAGCAATTTAAGCCCTTGAAAATTGATTTCGGAGTTCAGCCTGGAAGGTGCAAAATCTGAAATTGTAAAAACTACAATTTTTTAGTCCAAATTTCATGAAAACTCCTTCAAATCTTGTGGAATGACCTCTTGGTCCCACCAGGTGTGCCAAAACTGTTGGTGGTGAATCGCAGCACCCCTAAATGTCTGCAACACGATGGGTTGAGACTCTCAGTGCGATTGCATAACATGGAGCTTTTCCCAAGTGTGGGACCTTGCGAAATCGGAAAAGCTCTCCGGATGAAGGCCGGTTCCTATTCCTCTGTTCAGATGCACAAATAAAATGCAGAGGTTTACTAAAAACCTAATCTAACTTGCCAAGGAGACAGGGTAAGAAAATGCATAAAATAAAACCTAAACTACAAAGGTGATGCATGCAGGAATGAAGAACACTGTCTTGCCAATAAACACAAACCATTAAAATGCAATGCAAGATCATGCACTGAGATAACTTGATTCACGGTGAAAGATCGGGAGGATGCAAATGAACACGAGAGAGGGTTGAGAATCATCCACGGAGACATGCATTAATTTTCTCCAAAGATTGATCTGACACACTGCTGAAAATGCCAGAGGCAAAGGTTGCATTACGATTTTAAATGGGAGGTTTTAACTCCACAAGTTCACTGCGAAGAGAAGAAGGGAGGGAGGCAAAAAAAAATGTCCAACCTTTTAAAAAAGCCCCTCCTTACAATTTATATGGAGAAAAAAGAGAGGGAGAAGAGAGGAATTCGAAATCTGCTCCAACCACCTCCAGACTGCCTTAACTCATCTCATTATGCCAGTAGGTGAGACCCTAACAAACCCCAAAAAATGGCGAACTGTATTTTACATTTTTGAATAAATTTTTCTCACCCAAATCAAGATATCCATTCGTAGTTGGGTAGAGGATGCCGAGAGCTTTCTGAAAAGTCCAACCTTGCGTGAATCCGAGCTCCCTGTGAAAAGTTATGGCCATTTGAATATTCCCCAAGTCAGGGTCTGTTTCCAGTCGGGTTCGGGTTTCTCCTTTGCATCTGCATCGGGTTTGGAGGGTGCCTCAACTCCTTTTTTCCCATATTTTCCCGACCCCATGCTTTCCTAAGTAGACTCCAAAACCTGATTTTCCTAGGTAGTGTTTCGGGTTTTGAACTCTCAAGCATCGTAGGAACATGCCTTGCGATTCTCATGCTTCATGTCTCATGTTTCCTTAAATAGAAACCGAAACCCAAATCCTTCTGTCGGGTTTTTGAACTTCTCTCGGCATATTTTCCTTATGTTCGGGTTTTTATTTCCCGGCATGAACTTCTCACGGTTTTCGGGTATTTTCTTCTCGGCATGTCGGGTTATGGCCGACGTCGGTTTAACATAATCGGCATCGGTTAGCTTTGTGTCATTTTCCAGTGACATTTTAACCCCAATCCACTACTACCCTATCTCTCTTATTTTCCTTGTATTTACGTGTCATCTACGAAAAAAAAGTCCAACTACGATCGGTGCTTGTTCACATGGTGTTGACTGCAACTCAAAGCCATGAGAATGCCCTCATATTCCATGCCGCTTATTAACCACTCCCACCTATCCCTTCACCACCTTCCATTTTATCACTAGTCATGGAACCTATCCAACCTATCTCTATCACTACCGGAGACAAGGAGTTCACACGACTCCTTGACCAAAATCCTGTCACCTTATAGTTTTACCTTTCCCACTCATCCACTCGAGATGCCTTGGGTCAATTGATATACGACATGCCCGTATCTATCCCCCGACTCTCTTCCTCTTGTCGGCCCCATCTAGCCCCATCTGCATTGCTCTCGCATCTACCTTACCCCAGGTCATTTCAGCTAGGCCCTATACTGCTATGACTACCACGTTACCTGCCATTGCACCCGCCACATCCACTATACCTTCTCCACCACCTAGAACACAACCTCATCCATGCCTATTGTCTCACATATACCCATAGCTACACAACCACCCCCGGTGTCGGTGACCCCTACCCCTTTTCAAAATTCATCCTTTCTTTTCCAAATCCTTAGCCCCCATTGCCACTAAGGTCAACATGACCCTTCCACCTCCATATACGTATATCATCAGCATCCTCTCGTTTCATCTATTATTCACTCTAGGTAATGTACGTACCCTATATTCACTTCCTTCTTCTCAATCTACCTATACTACTGGAGCACCATATACTTTGGAATGTCATCCTGTTATATGCCTAACACTAACCCTCTTATGCTACAGAGTCACCCATCCATCACAACCTACCAACGACCTAATTAAGTTAATGATGGACAAGATGCAGACATTGGAGGCATCGGTTTCTGGCTCCCACAACACTCTCACCTACGATGAGATTTGTAATGAGCCTATACATCCATCCATTCCTATCCGTCCATATCCCATGCATTGGGAAATGCCTAAATTCAACCGTTTCAATAGCAAAGAAGACCCACAACAACATTTTTGGTCTTTCAAACATGGGTGTTATCTGATCACCCATGATGATGCTTTGCTCTTGAGGACCTTTCCCATGTCTCTGACTGGACCCACGTTAGATTGGTATAGTGGGTTACCTAGACACTCTATATTCTCATTTAATCAGGTAGCCCAAGCCTTCTTGGATCACTTCTCCATTAATATTGTTAAGAAGGTTACCATGACTGACCTCTACTCTACGCATCAGTATGATGATGAATCCATCACAGATTTTGTTGCTCGTTGGCGTAGCCTGATCAATCAACTCACATTCCAACTACCGCAAACCAAACTCATCGAACTCTTCACACGTGGGCTTGTGCTTTAGGCATATCTCACTAACCTATAGTTTCAAACCTTTCCAAACCTTCAAAAAGCATTCACCATGGCACAAAAGCTAGAGATTCGGGCTATCGAAGAGAAGAAAATCCAACTACATAATAAGAACTTGACATTCAAGTCGAATGATGCCTCTTCTTCTTCAAACCCCATAGAAAATTATTCAAAAGCTAAAGGAACCATAACACAGTGGTACTCAAAGTTGGCCCAGCTCATCCATCAAATCAAGCTAGCCCCTCATCTAATCTCTCACCCATTCAGACTTTTCAATTTAGATGGGAACAACGGAAATATACCCCAATTGGGGAACCTTATTCTTCTGTCTTGGAAAAGCTCATCAAATTTGGGGCCATCACCCTTCCTCCCATGAAAACACACACTAGTTTTGACCCTGCTCACCCCACACCATGTGGTATAAAGAGCATGACTTCTGTAACTACCATCGAGTAAAGGGTCATAGTGATGGAAATTACATCACCTTCAAAAACATTGTCTAAGAAATGCTCGAGAAAGGCGAGCTAACCTTGGATAATCCTAATGCACCTACCAATCAAAACCTACATATCTTCAAGAAACCCTTTCCTAATCATGCCCCTTCTTCTGATCAAATTGGAGAGACTTCAACTCATGATAGCCATACCCGAGGTCCATGCTATTTTTAGTGATACACCTGATGTTGCCCAATTACCTCATATTCCTTCCATAGAGGAAATTCTAGCCCGAAGTCCTCCTTCTACATTGAACCCACCTCACCTATTCCTCCACCCATAGAGGAACACCTTTCACCTCCTTCATCACCCGTGAGGAGCCTTCCATTAATATCAAGACTATTTCACCTTTGGCTTCTCCACCTAGAGATTCGTCACCCACAGTACCTCTCTATCCCGCAGAAGAGTACCCACCATCTCCTCCACCCACAGAGGAGCACCCATCATCTCCTCCACCCATAGAGGAGCACCCATCATCTCCTCCACCTATCAAATACCCAGTAGAGATACCTTTTCCTCTAGGTGATCATTCTCCATCAGCTACCCAAGATCCTACAGACTTACTTTCGGCTCTCTTACCCACAAGCCAAAGCTAGAAAATTCCCCATCTCTAAGACAAATTTCACGGGAATTTCCATTAGGTCCTCATCAACCTCACCTACAACCATGTTGTTCTCATGCTTAGCCGATCACTTAGATTATGTGGATAGAGCCTTACTTTGGGGTGCATCTTCTGCTTCTGTCTCAACACAAATGTAGATGTCACTTGCTGACACTTCCACTATCTACCCAAAAGATATTTCAGCCAATTGAACCAAACACAACCTCCTCTATCACAACTTCTTCCATGACACCCATCATAGCTCAACACACACCCTTACCCATAACCCAACATACACCTAAATCCAAACCCACACCTACATCATCTTCCTCGACTAAACCTATTACTACCTTAGGGGTCACCCCAACCACCAACCTTATTCATCCACCTATCAAACTAGATTTAGCTACATCCTCCAAAGTCAATACCAAACCTACTCTGACACCCAAACAGAAGAGCCAACTCCATAAATCTCATACTCCAACCTCACCGATCACACCTTCTTCACCTTTACCCTCTTCGTCTATCTTAGGACCTCATCCTTCTAACACGGTAAGAAACCTCCACCCACCGGTAAACTAAAAACACAGCAGCCCATTCCACCATTGCAAACCTCAAACATACCCAAGCACCCACCACGACTTCACCCACATCTACAACATCTTTACCACCCATACCTCTAATACCATCGATCACCCCTTCACTACCCATGACACTTCAGTCTCTTTCCCTCACACCTCCGGCATGACCTACACCATCTACCTTCACAGCACCTCCATTATCCCCATGGGTAACGTGCCCTCTTCCACCATCCACCTTTCCCTCTAGATCTCATGTGCCCATATCACCTTTACCCAAGAAGGTACAACCTAAGGAAAAAATCTGCTACCCTCCAATAAGGTAGTCAAAACAACCATACACTCTCCTGCCAGTTCATCTACCATACCCCTACCCAAACAAACATGACCAACACCTAAGATCACACCAACACCTAAAACCATAGCTCGACCTACTCCCCCTCATGTAAAAGACCATTCCTCTACAATCAGCCACACCTACACCCAAACCCACCTTCACTTCCCATTGTGATCCACTAGTAGGGTCCTATGCCAAAATTTTAACCAACCTCCTTGAAACTTCTTGTCATCACATTACCACCCCTCAGACCTTATGACCCTCTCAAGCCCAAACCAAAGGGGTTTGATGACACCAAAATTTGTGCCTACCATCGTGTGCCAGGACACGATGTAGAGAACTGTAAGGCTTTGAAAAATGTTCTTATCCAGTTGTGTCCTCTCGAAGAAAACTTTGATGATGATGACCTTCTTGATGAGGACCCCATTTCACCAACACCCATTCCCATAACTCTTCCCTCACTGCCTACTCAACAACCTAGACCTTTACCCCCACAGCTCCTAGAACCACCTCTGAGATTTGAAATTAACATGGTTTACATCAATGACCTCACCAAACCTCCACCCAAATGTCGATGTGCCCAGCTCATCTCACAAGGCTCCTTCCCACCATTGGGCTTTTTCCCTTCATGTCACCATACCTTTCATGGCTCACCTACCTCACCTACCTCCCCACCTCAGATCAACATGATCCATGTTGCTACCCATGCTCAGAAGGACAAAGGCAAGGAAAAGGCAACTGACTCACCAACCAATCCTATACCCAACATATCATCTACACCCACACCTAAAATCACTATCCATGGCCCCACATATCCTATTTCTAATGGGGTCACACATCACGCCATGCTCAAACAACTACACCAATCCCCCTCAAAATGTCCTTATATGACCTCATCCAAACCTCGAAATCCCATCATCAAGCTCTCATGGAGGTCCTTAATCTATTGAGGTTTTACCAAATGACCCTACACCCGTAGCCTCCATTATCACACCCCATCATGTAGCCTCTCTCACCAAATTACCACCTTTATCCACACCTCAACCTACTCACCAAGTAGCCTCCCTTAGCTTCTCAGAGGAAGAGATCACACCACACCAAATAGATGATCCAGACCCAGCTCTCTTCATCTCTGTCCACATCGATGATATACGTGTATGACGTGTCATGATTGATGGGGGCACTAGCATTAATATCATTTCATCCCATGCATTTTCTCAAATGCGCATACCCGAAAATTGCATGCATAAACATCCTGTCATGTTGCATTCATTCAATGATGCTATCACCTCTACACTAGGCATTGTCATCCTCCACATTTGCATGGGCCCCCACACTGTTCTAGAGTTATTTTACATCTTGGAGGGGGAATTCCAATATAACTTGTTGCTTGGTAGACCCTGGATTCATGTCATGGGTTGTGTTCCTTCCACTTTGCATCATTGTGTAAAGTTTGAGCATGAAGGACACACCTATACTATTCTAGTGATCCATCACCTTTTAAAACATGCAACATGCTTTACTCGACCCAATGACATGCTTATACCCATTAAGGCATCTACCTCCATGACCACTACCACTTCACCTACACCTCCACTTACTAGTAACCACTACCTCAACCGCACATGCCTCCTCCATTCCTACTACGTTGCCATAACCTCCACGGCCAAACCATCAGCCTCCCAATCCATTAGCTCCACCTCTGCATCGACCTCTGACACATCATCTATTCCAGCTACCCACATACCAACCACCGATCCCTTGGAAGGCATTTTTCAATGCCTCACTCTAGGGAGTATCACCTATATAGTGTCAACACATTCCTTACTCCACAAGAGTATGGAAGTCTTCACCAACACCCTCGTTATGATCACCATATAGGAGAGCACCCTCTTTATGGTCCTCCCCACCTTTGTACCAATCTCACCTATGGGGGACTTGATACTACAACTTACACACCTGAACCACCATCACAAACCCACCCATTTTCCATTGACCTCCAGTCACTCACCAATCACCATTTTTCCCACACCTTCCTGCACCGATGTGCATGGAAGGGTTTTGGTTTTGGCTTTTACGAGCAAGGCCACCATACTATTATTCCATGTACTACCCACAAACATAATGACCATAGTGGTATCGGCTTTGTTGAACCACCTACCAAGAAGGCTCACATTGAACTCATCGAGGACATCAACCCTTCTCCACCTTCTTCACCACCATCACCACCTTCACCGATGGAGTCGATGGACCCAGAATCCATTCCTCCTAAAAAAATTTTCATAAACACCATCTCCTTGGGGCCTCTGACTTATCAATGCAGAGGGAGGCTCCTCCTCTCTTCCCTTCCTGTATCCTGAAATGATCGATGATGATACACCTTCGATTAACATCGTTCAATGTCAGGATGATGAATCTATACTCACCTACCTTGGTGCAGAAGACTCATATATTCATCGGTCATTACCATCTGAGATGTAAACCATGTTGAATGAATCGACTATCAAAATCAACATTCATACTCAGGATGACCCACATCTTAAAGATCGGCCAATCTTTAGATGTTGCTGAACAGAAGCCATCACCTCTTTTCTCAAAAACCATAACCATGCTTTTTCTTGGTCTTACGCATAGACATGCCTAGTATTGACCCCACCATAGTGGTCCACAATATCATAACCATTCCCGATGCCAAGCCATCAAACAAAAGTTGAGGAAAATGCACCCTCACATTGCCCTTCTTGTCAAAGAAGAACTTCAGTGCCTTCTTTTGTTTCCTTCATATTACCCATTGATTATCCTCATTGGATTTCTAACATTGTCCTGTCACTAAGGCATAGGGGGACTCCACATTTGCATGGATTTCATGACCTCAATCTAGCTTGCCCAAAAGATGACTTTCCTCTACCTAGTATTGACCAGCTGGTTGACCTTACCACTGGTCACAGAGATGCTATCACTCATGGATGGCTTCTCGGGTTATAACCAAATCTTACTTTCCCCAGAAGATCAACACAAAACCACATTCATCACCCCTTGGGGACCTTCTGCTATCGAGTCATGCCTTTTGGCCTTAAAAATGTTGGTGCCACATATCAGTGGGCTATGACTTATATCTTCCATGACATCATGCATCATATATTGGAAGATTACATGGATGACCTCCTTGCCAAATCTAAACACCACTCTGAGCACCTCACCATCCTAAAACCATCTTTGACCACCTTATTAAATATTGCATTCACCTTCAACCCAAGAAGTGTGTCTTTGCGGTTCTCTCAGGAAAACTCTTGGGATTTATCATTTCCCTACGTGGTATAGAAGTTGACCCTACTAAAGTCAAGGCCATTCTAGAAATGCCTCCACCCACTAACCTTAGGCAACTCCATAGCCTACAAGGTAAGTTGCAGTCTATTCACCATTTCATTTCACAATTGTCTGATCGGTGTCAACCATTTCATCATCTTCTCAAGAAGGATGTCTCCTTTAAATGGGATGATGATTTCCACAAAGCTTTTGAGGCCTTAAAACAATACCTTCTTCAACCCCCATACTCATTCCACCTAAAGATGATCAACCTTTCTACCTATACATCTCAGCTACCGATCACTCTTTGGGGGCCATGCTCACTCATCACGATGAACAACACAGAGAGTAGGTGGTTTATTACATAAGTCATACTCTTTTGGACTATGAAACCCGATACACCCATCCCAAAAACTTTTCTTAGCCTTAGTTTTCATTGCCACAAAACTCCGCCATTACCTACTCAACCACAAAACCTATGTTGTGACCAACACCGACCCCTTACACTTCATGTATGCCAAACCTTATCAAAATCAGCATGCACATGCATGTTGGCTTATGCTTTTGGCTGACCTCGACCTCAAATTCATCCATCAAAAGTCCATTAAGGGCCAAGCTATCACCGACCAATTGGCCGATGCACCTATTTCTGGGATCAACCCTCTAATTTTGACTTTCCAGATGAGTCAATTGCTACCCTTTCCTGGATGAACCCACTTACCAAATGACACTCTTCTTTGATGGTTCCAAGTGTCAGCGTGGGGGTGGGGCTAGGAGTTATCCTCATTCCCTTGATGGTGAACCCATGCCTTTGTCTTTCAAACTTGATTTTGATTATACCAACAATATTGCTTGAATATGAAGCACTCGTACTAGGTCTCCAAGCTTACCTACCTACCCCTAGATGTCAAATCAATCAACATCTTTGGTGATTCTCAATTGGTCATAAACCAGTCAATGGTATATACCAATGTCATAATGAGATACTTCAAAAGTATAAACATCATGTAGACATACTTTTGACCACCTTTGACCATTACGCCCTTCAAACCATCCCACGTTCAACCAACAAATTTGTAGATACCATGGCCTACTTGGCTTCTCAAATACCCACTTCACTACCGATTCTAAAATATTTGTCACCATACAATGACTCCAATCACCCTCTTATTTACCTCATGACATTTACTCCATCGGACCACTTCCCCCGACCCGAGTGACCTTTGGTATAAACAATACTCCGACTATCTTTCTCTCTCCATCTTACCTCCCTGATCTCACCCATAATGGACAACGCACCTTCCTTAAAAAGGTCTCTCATTACGTCATCATGGGGGCCTCCTCTATAAGCATGGCTTTGATGGTATTCTCTTACGATGCCTCACGAGTTCTAAAATTCCTTATACCATTAAGGAAGTTCATGATGGCATATGTGGAGGTCACTTCAATGGCCTTGTTGTTGCTAAGCGTATTCTTCACCTAGGCTATTACTGGCCGACCCTTAACCATGATTGTTGTGACTACGTCAAGTTGTGTAAAATGCCAACAACATGCCAACCTTCATCATACACCCAGTCATGCCTTACAGGTCACCCGTGACCTTTGGCCCTTTTCTCAATGGGGTTTGGATCTTGTCGGAGAGATCAATCCCCATTCTTCCCAACGACATCAATGGATCATCACCACTACCAAATACTACACAAAATGGGTTGAAGCCATACCACTCATCTCCACGAAAGCTGAGAAAATATGTGAGTTCATCAATCATCACATCATTTGTCACTTTGGTGTTCCTCATCACCTCATCATTGATAATGGAAAACAATTCAAAAATAAAACCTTGCGAAAAATTTGTGATGCCTTCGACATTCAACTAAGTTTCTCATCACCTTATTACCCACAAACCAATGGCCAAGCCAAATCCACTAACAAAACCTTGAACAAAATTCTCATGAAAGTGGTTAATGATACTGGGAAGGACTAGCATACGCACATTCCTTTTTCCCTATGGGCATACCACACTAGTATTCACACTTCCACTACCACTACACCTTTTTCTCTAGTCTACATGGTATAGAGGTTGTTCTACCTCTCGAAGTCCAGATCCCCTCACTCCACATTTCTCTTCATGACATGCTCAATGATGATGACTTTCATCAGACCATTTAGCACAACTTGAGTTATTAGATGAATGTCATCTTAATGCTCTTGATCATCTTCAAGTTTACCAAAAATGTATCAAACGTGCCTATGATAAAATGTGTCCATGAAAATGAACCATGAATGAACCTTTCATGTTGGTGACCTTGTCCTGAAATAAAATCAACATGTAACTAAAGTAGAAAAAAGTAAACGGGAAAATTTTCTCCTAATTGGCTTGGACCATACATCATGACCCATACTTATGGATCAGGTGCTTATCATTTATCTTCACTCGATGGTAAACCCGAACCTGAGCCCCTTAATGCCTTGCATCTTCGACCATTCTACTATTGACTTTTAGTCCTACCTCACCTTTTTCCTCTTTCCATGCTCATCCCTTGAGTGCTATCCACTTCCTACGCCATCACCAATGATTAAATAAGAATCATGTGTGTACCCATCACTTGTTATCTTCTCTTGAATATGTGTACCATGGCACTGCACATAGCATGATTCTCATGGATACTTTTCATCTACCTTTAGATGAGATCCCATGGTCATTTCACCCTACTTTCTAAACAAGAATCCTATTCTTCACCTTGGTCTTGTCCATGACTTCAAAGCCCTCACATGGGATCCAACTCCTTGAGTCAAACTTCCAATAAAAATATGACTCCCTCAAAAGGACATCTTCCTCTCT
Source organism: Taxus wallichiana var. yunnanensis (assembly GCA_018340775.1). Lineage (NCBI taxonomy): Eukaryota > Viridiplantae > Streptophyta > Pinopsida > Cupressales > Taxaceae > Taxus > Taxus wallichiana. Next base: position 826,545,558 of record CM031238.1, read on the forward strand.
ACAATCACTGCTATAAATAGACTTGCTCCCTCGAAGGACAGCTATGTAAAGCTCTTTCAAAAAAAAAGAGAGAATCTGAAGCTTCCCACATCGATCAACTTCACAAAGACCTCAAGGAGTTAATTTCCTCATCCCATATAGACTTCCCACATCGATCTATCTCAAATATCAGTCAACACAGAAAAGCCTTTTAGTCATGGACTTTCCCATTGTGACCTTGGATCTCTTGCCCAAAGAGCATGCTACCTCATACCATATAAAAATTAACCACCTTTCACCCCTCTCACCATTCACACTCCCATTTCCTACCGCCTCAAGGGACCTCTTGAAACCATGACATTTGGTGATCATGTGACTACTTTTCACCCTTAGAACAATCAATCATGCAATGTCTTTAGGGTCTTACGTTCATCACCTCCTCCAAGGTATGACCTACTCGGTATGATCCTAACCAATCAGGTGGCTTTCTTGCCCCCTCTTATCTTTTAACCTTCTTTATTACGTATTGATTACCTTATACAGACTTGGTCCTCGATGCTTACCTTTGGGGTAATCTTCTTCTTCTACCACCATCAAAATCACCTATACCAATTTTCCCACAACTCACCCATACCTAGTAGACCTAAACTCAAATCATGCCTACAACCTACCATCTCATTCTCATATCTCCTCATATTCTTCCCTAGCTTATGGGAGAACTACATCGGCTTGAGGTCCTTTTTCACTTGGGACTATGTAGGTAGCACTCCGAGGGCATGGGGCCCTTGGAGGTTAGCTCACCACTCTCTACCCTAACCAATTCATCTTTCATTTTCCTAAATCACATTCTACCCTACTTAGTTTCCTTTTTATATCAAAATTGGAAATTAAACCAAACAAACAACAAATTGCTTCACATTTTTATCATCATCAAAACATACATTTATTTTGATTACCATTTCTTTACCAACATCATGCATGTATTATAAAACATCTTAAAATGACCCATATCATCATTCATTGCAAATATTAATGAATTACAACCAAAACCTAACTCAATCCATGCCTAAACCAAAACCTAACTCAATCCATGCCTAAAACCACGACCTGACTCCATCATGCCTAAACCAACTCAACCCATGCCTCCAACTAACTCATCCATGCCTAACTCAACCAACCTAACTCAACCATGCCTAACCAACCTAACTCAACCATGCCTAACACCCTACTCCACCATGCCTAAACCTAACTCCACCATGCCTAACTCACTCCAATCCATCCCCATGCCTAACACACCTACCATAAGTCCATCTATGCATAATAATAAAATGTTATCAACACAAACACATAATGCCCATAATCATCATCATCTATATAAATACAATATCCATATACATAACTATCAAATGTCTTTCACACATACATGGCATCAATGTATATAATCCAGTCTCTCAAAACTCTCATATACATCCTCACCATCTTTGGCACACGTAGGCCGGTATATGATCAAAAATATAAAACTCTCAACAACTCTCACCATCTTTGCAGCCAGCGGTATATGATCAAAAATATAAAAAATCTCGGCAAGGCCGGTATATATATCAAAATCAAAACTACATCAAAATCAAGAGCCATATATCAGGCATCATCTCGGTGGACATCCTCCATATCTATCTCACTGTCCCCTCTACCTCCTCGGCCCCTATCTGAAACTCTCTTAACATCTCCCCACCCATCATGGGTGGTGGTTGGGTCCTCTTGGTACATCAACTGAACTGGCCTCCATGAACTGGTGGCCTCACCTTGACCATGTCTTGGGGCTCGATGGCCCCTGTGCTCTCCACACTATGGGTGTGTGATCTGGTCCTCTCACTAGAGGCCTGTTGTGCCCTATACTTGGCATACGATAGACAATCTATCCCTCTGCCACCATCAGCTGGTCCTGATAATACCCTCCTCATCTCTCCTCCCATAACCTAGATATGGGCACTATCTGTGGTGGCCCCATCGCCTCTACCTCCTAGTACCTATCCTATGGGACCTATCCCACCCCTGCCTATGAACTGGGACCCTATCCCGTGCATGTGTGGCCCCATCGGCCTCTACTCCTTGTGCTGTATCTGCTCTAGCCTGTAAGGCCCCAATCTGTGCCTGCATGTAATGGCTAATCGCCCTGTAACCCTCCTCATGTGCCTGTGGGGTGGCCACCCACCATCATCATCATCTCCATCTCCACCCCCCCATCTCGGGCTCAAGATCAGCCACCTGTGCATGCAACTTGGCCCCTCCACCTCTCGAATCTAGCTAACTTCCCTGCACCATACCCCAACTAGGTAATCGGGGTCACACACCCCCTATAGGGCATCTCTCTGCACCATGATAGTGGCTAAATCTGCTTGCCCCGACCTGGGTGGTACTACTCGTAAATGAGCCACCCACCACTGTCTGTATTTATCTGTCACTCTGGCATCATCGATCCACCAGTCTACCACCTACTCCTCCTACCCTGTAGGGCACTGTCAGCTGTGGTAGAGGTAATGGCCTCTCCACGTCATCTCTCTATACTGTGGGGAAGGGTGGAGGTATGTCTGTAGCAGCCCAAACTACCATCTAACCCTGTCAACTAGGATCATCTCGTGCTCCCTAAGACATGGTGCCCCTCTATCCATCTCAACAGCTTGAAGGCCATCTAGCTCATCATGCATCCACCTGTATGAGGGATAACCCACATACGGTCTCCATATGATGTCCACTCTGGATAATCCCTCCAATAGATGCCTATAATATACTACATCATGTGTAGCCCTATCTGATCGATGCTCTCCAATCATGGGCACCCATCACCTATACCCCACCCAAACCAATCTCGGTGGAAATGCATCTTCTCGGGGCATACCCACTGGCCACACACAAACTATGTGCTCATAGGCCCAACAGCAGTGTAGTAAAAAGGTGCAACATAAGCTAAACCTGCGCAGATGCCCATATGCCCACAACTCTTTATATAACTACACTAGAATGCTGGCACCCAGGAAAAAATAGGTCTGATCCATCACCATGTCATGTAAAACCCCATCAGGGAGTGGGAAATCTCCCACCCTCTGCATCCATCGTAGTGCAAAACAACACACTACCTCCATCAATAAAACAACTAGCCTCGTCTCCTCTGGATGGGCTAGGTACATCCCCCAACTCAAGCTAGCACTATGGAATGTCATGTCTACCAGTCCCTCCCCAAACACTATCAACATCAACTCCTCTCGAGGCCTCGGAGGAGATCGAGTACACCTACGTCCCCAGTATCGGTAACCACAGGATCCTAAACACATCCTCCAGGGTGACTATCATCTCACCCATCGGTAGGTGGAACGTGTTGGTCATTGAATCCCATCTATCGATGAGAGTGACCATCGACTCAGCTACCGAACTACATGTCGATAGCCGATAGTGACCCCAATCAGGCCCACCTCCTCCACGTGCCACCACTCCTCAACTATCTCATGCCATGCCTCACACTCTCAAAAGTAGGGGTGGCACCCTATCTCTCATCCATGCAGCTGATCTCTCCCCTGCATCCAATACAAACATCAAATTAATCTACCTTCATCATACCCACACTCACCCTCACACCTCACCTATACCCACTATCTCACCTCTTTCTTTCTTCCCAACCTACCTTCCTATCACATTTCTATCTCCCCCACCCTCACCCACTATCATTTCCCCATACCCATTTTTACCCCCACCTACACTAGGTTTTTCACCAACACATCCTATTCTACCCTTCCCTATCTCACCCACTCGACCTAGGGCCCTTTTGGCCCCTTTTTCTCCAAAACCCGACCGGTTCCGGTTATCTCTAACTGACCCTAGTCACCCCTAAACCGGACATCGTCACCTGTTTCGTGACCGATACCGGTTTGACCCTACCGACACCGGCTAACCCCGACCGACACCGGTCACTGTCGCAGTGAAAACCGTGACCCCCAAACCCTCCCCTCTCAAAAAAACTCCTCTCTCCCTGACCCTTCTACCCACCCATTCTCACCTACACTTCCCCTCAACCCCATCCCACCCCTATTCACCCACTTACCTCTCTCCCTACTCCTATTCTACCCAATTCACCCTCCCACATTTCAAATTTCATTTTCCCCCAAAACCCAATTTTTCACCACCTGACCTCTCACCTACTCTATCTCACAAAACACAAAAGGGTTTGATGCTTACCTCATCATGTTGCCATCACCATGGTGGCACATCTACCACTACACCGGTGGCCCACCCGATCCCTCTCTGGCCTCTGCCATCACCAATCTGTCACCTCCCTCCAACCAATAAAATCAACCAATCTAATCTCATGGACCCACCTCTCCTACTACCAATCACCTACATACGGCTCATTTCTCTCACCAACTCGGTCCTCTCCAGTCTCTCTCTCTCTCACTTTCCACCTTTTCTCTTTTTCACTTGTCATTTTCCCAATTCGCAAAAAGACAAATGATTTGAAAAAATGTGGATTTTTCTTTTTTATAACATCCCCAACCTAACCGACACTGTTTTTTTACCTTCACCAGCATCGGTCACATGCCCTACCTTACCATGGTCGGTTACCCTATACCGGCATCGGTTACCCTTGACCGGCATCGGTCACCCTCTCTTCCACATTGCCCACACTTTCACCCTATTACCCTACCCATCACTCTTTTTCCCTCACCCAACACTTACCCTGACCATTCACCTCACCCTCCTGACCTCATCATTTACTACCTAACCTCATCCTCATTTGGGGACTCATTATTTTACCCATACCTCAGCCCTACTCATGTCATGACCTAGATACTTGGACTTGGACCATCGCTAGTGACCTTTGACCCATGTGTTTGCTATACCTTGTGACACTGTTACCTATGTTGATTGACCTAATGACCTTACCTTGCCTCTTGTCATGACCATTTATCCTGACCCAACCCTCGGTGTACCGAACATACCTAAACATTCCTACACCTAACCTACGTCATGTTTCCTAACCATATCCTATACCTTGGATACCGGAATCACCTCAACCTTGTTTGGATAAACCTATCGACCTTAGACAATGTAGAGTTTTCCTACTCTTCAACTTGGTACCATGTTGCAGTTTATACGTGTGTGTGCATTTGATTGTTACTACCTTTGACCCTGACCCATTACCTAGATTACTCGAGTGGACCTTTTTCCTTTTTTTTTCCCCCATTACCACCCTTCCTCTTCATCACATTCACCTTTTATCAAACCACTCACCGATTCTTCCTTCTCTTCCTCATCAGTTCTTGGTTTGAGGGGATCACCTTCACCCACACATGGGGCAACCACATCTTATTTTTGTCAGCGTCACTTACCAATACAAGCTACACAACAAAAAGGGGCAAAATGTAGACACTAAAATTAGGTCACACTCCCTTGGTCCCTCGATAAATAAATACCTTGAACACATCCACCTAGCCATGGCCCCCTTCACCTCACTATAATATTAATTTAATTAATTTAAATTAAATTAATTCATTATCCTCACAATATTTATTATTTAAATATCCTAATTGGGATAATGCCCACATATCCACCTCACCTAGACACCTCATCTAGCCACCTCACCCTAAGACCTATTCTTAGTAAGTTGCCATAACTAACTAAGACCTACCCAAACCCTAAAAATCAATGCCTACATTCCCTCTAACCACATTCCCACCCATTAGAAGGAAGCTTCCATGCTAATCCATGAGTAAAAATGAAACGAGATCCCAAAAATCAAGGGGATCTACCTAGTTTAGTAAACCTAGAAATCCCACCCTAACCGACGCCGGTTACCCTTAACCACCACCGGTTAAGCCGGAACCACCATCGGTTACCATTTAACCCCAAAAAACAACCTTATTTCAAGGTTGGCACATTTTGAGAGAGATAATCACATCTTTTGAGAACAAGTGATGAAACCAGAGCTGCATGCAAGTAGAACCAACATTAGTATACACATCAGAGCATCCATAGCCAGTACCTGAAGCAATCACACAACCATCTTGCCTTCATGGGAGCATCCGGGAAGTGCCAACACTACATCAAGTTCATTCCATTTGATCACCCACCATTACCAACCAGGCATCAAGCTCATACAAATAGTAAGTTTTGTTAACCAACACTTATCCATTTATCATTTGGTAGATCCTTTTACATTTGTTATTAGTTTTTCTCTCATTTCCATTCCCCCATCATTTACCTCCATGCAAACTTGACCATATTTTTATCCACACCCTTACATTTCCCATACCTAGACCTTAATCATTCTTGTGCATACCTCCTAGATCCATACGAATCTTGCCATTTCCCTTCCATCTTCATCTAATCTCATATCTATCACCCAACCAAGTTTTATTGAGTTTCTATACCCCACCATACCGATGCCGGTTACCCACAACCATCACCGGTTAGCCTAAACCGATACTGGTCATACTATCCGACGTCGGTCTCTGTGTCTTTTACCAAAAACCAAGAACAGAGCTCCTAAACTTCCACCAAATACCCAAAACCACCCAAAATCTCACCCTGACCAATATCAATACCTTGACAGTGACCTTGACCTTCAGATTCAATCATAGCTTAGCCTTGTGAATGAATTTTCTTATTGTAGATGAATGAGATACCTAAATCATTTTAACTACAATAGTAGGATTTCCTTTATTTCTCATTAATTTGCTTTAAAACAGTGGATTGACAATCATCTAGGAAGTATCACACTTCCCGGATCTAGCACACGCTAGGTAATCCACTACATATATTGTTTAACTTTTATTTGGTGGTCTTGTGTTCCATTTTAGGTAGTTCCTCCAAGCAAAAAGGAAGCTCTCACAATCAGTTGTGGATTTAAAGTCAACAACCAACATTTTAACAGTATTCCTCCTAGCCCATTACCCTTATTTGTTTCATCAACATTCAAGAAATAACTACCCTTCCTATGTATATACGTTACTTGAAAATTACATTTCATGAATCGATGGTTAGTGCATTTAATTTTGATAAATATAGAAGATATAAACCCAACTATAGTGGTGAAATCCATGTCTTTGATTGAGAAACAAGAAAATAATAAGACTAATTCCATGTTGTTTGTTCAAGCCTTGATGATGCCATTGCTAAATAATGGCGAAGTTGACGAAAAATTCAAAGGTGTCCATGAAAATTTTGCAAGATATAAAAATATGTATATAATATTAGAAAATAACATTTAATGAATCAATAGTTAATGTATTTACTTTCAATAAATTCCTTACAATATTTATGAGAATACCAAAATACTTGGTCCAATGTCATATTCTTAACTACAAATCCCCATAATGCCAAAATTTCAAAATAACAAGCATAAGATTATACACATGAAAATGCTTTAAATTTAATGAGTGACATTAAAAAGAATGTTTGTAGAGGTTATGTCAAATACTGATCCAAAAGGAAAACTCTTTTGGTTGATATTTGTTGTTTTCTCGTGAAAACATGGAGAATGGCCTAAGATGATTGTCTATAATGATGGTGCAAAACTACATGACTTGTCATATTTTGTGATTATCAAATTCAGCTATTACATTGATTCACATGGGATGTCAAGTCCCTCGACACATCCCTCTCTAAATTATCCCATGGCACGTGCAACCAAATTCACCTTAAATATTTGTGAGCTCTAACTATACACAAAACACAAGGGTTGACATTGTAAAAAAACAACTATTGACATTATTATTATTTATCAATAGGGGCTTCGCTTTATGAGATATCTCGATGATACGTTACCTCAATGATTTGTGCACGAAACTCCCTTTCTCCTTCAAATGATTGACATATGTGTCTTTTTAGAAGAAAAATGAGATCTCCATACATTTCCCGCCCTAAACTTCTCTTTCTCCTAATCTCTTTCTTCACTACCTCTCTTCCTCCTATAATGTTTGTCCTTCAAATTTAAGCTCTTCAATACATCTATATCGACATCTCCATTACACCACTAACATACGATTGCTAGTTACAAAAAAATGTTCAATTATTATCAATTCAACATACAATTTTTTTAAAAAAAATTAAAATATTAAGAATTGCCTTACAATTATCAAAGAAGAGATGTGGCGACAATGGAGTAGAGGCAGAATAGAAAATGAATAAACCTTTTTATTCAACAAAACAAAGCAAAAGACGATGATGGATAGATGATCTCTCCACCATAAAAAAAAATACATGCAATAATCTACCAATAAACTAACATTCTATAGATTCTAAATCAAACCAAGAAATAAAATAAAACAAGGCCATGATATGGCAAACATCTTGGCCGATGGTTTTGAGATACGGGAAAAAAATTATATATACAAAACAATTAAACAAATGTAAATTAAAATGGTCTTGTTAGTTTTCGTTTATGAAATGAATATTTTATATACACCAAAGCTTAATGAAGATGGGTGAGAGTTTTATGTAGATATGTATGCAAAATTTAGAAGTATGCAATTGGAATGTGAATTGTTGTATGTGTTATATATATAGGGTATTTTTAATTGCAACATGCAGATGACCAAACTCGTGCAACCATTAAAAATTAATTGTATACAATTATTTGATTCTCATATAAACAAATTTAAGAATTGTATTATTGATGACTTTCATTTTGTTACAAAAGTGACAAAATTTTAGAAAATATTGTAATTATATATGTTATAAAGGCTTGGCTAAATACATTGAAGAATATAATCAAACCAAAATGACAGATTTAGAAAAAGTTTAAGATCTACTCAAAATGAAAATAGTATATTAATTTTTGATTGTTTAGTAAAGCCGTAATAAAAGCATTGAAGGACTAAACCACTATAAGGGACAAATCCACAAAACACGTAAAAAATTTGTTCGAAATCACATTTTTATTACGCCGGTAGGCGTTTACTCTGAAGGTGGTGTTGCTGGAAAGTGTCAAACTCCGGCAACACCCTCCCTGTAAAATTTTCCTCCGCTGCCATGGCGTTAGATATTTTAAATATTTATTGCAGTCACTGTTGCGCCTATAAGTGAATTGACCCCGTAATAACTGGCACAGACCCGTGTGCATGCAAAACGGACCGATCAGTATTTGCCTGATTTTTGTTCCACGCGATCACATCAGCGCCAGATTATACTGTTCCAGTGACCATCCTCGACTCCCATCTGGCTGCTGCACAGTTCCGCCGGTCTCCCCAGCTACGTGTGCACCACACTCCATAAATACATCCACCGCCTTGCAATAACTTCACTTAGATCTTTCCTCCATAAAAATACACCCGTCGCATCTGTAAGTTTTCATTCTCCCTATACATCACGGCTCGGAAACTTGTAACAACCTTCTCCCTGTACACCACGGCTCAGAAATATACTAGGTATGCATAAATATAAGTTTGTTTGGTGTTCACTCAATGCCTGTGATCTGTTTTTCTCAATATACTCCCAACTTGTCCATTGATTTCACCGCTCTCCCAGTAACTATAATTCTATTTCCATCAATCTCAAGGCCTAATTACCATATTTATAATTTTATGCCAACTTGATCTCTTACAAATCAGTAATCGCTTAGGCCAGGCAGCTAACAATGCGATTCTTGGCTAAATCTGTGAGGAGATTTGATCGATGGGAGTCTTTACGGCTAGTCATGGCATTGATGTTTAAGTCTCCGCTTTCGCACTTTAGTTACAAACAAGCAGCAGAATCCTATTTTCTCTTAAGTATTTAGCTTACGGCTTTTGATAAAGCAACTAGACCAAAATTGCCTATTAGAATAGGTGATCAAAAATTGAGAGTTTTTACTTAAAGCTTATGGCGGTATATTTTTCATGAAATCTGCCTTTTACTATTCTCAGACACATCATAGTGCAAGGAACTACACCTTCCAATAGAATGTGTTAAATTCAAGCACTAGGTCCGGTTATTCACAAATTCAAATCACGTAGCACGGCAACAAATGAGAGAAAACCACTTTTGCTTTGATTTGTTTGTCAAATACGTGATTACATTTTATTATTCAATGCATATTTCACCACCTGCAAGAGTAGATTAAGATGGCAATTTATGAACTTTCCTCTCAGTATCTTTAATTGTTTGATGGACGAACTCTTTGAAAGGTCGACAAGATGCATGTACTAGATATGGCAACTTTTAGGAGAAATGAATAATGATAATCCAATAGTAAATTACTCACCCTCCAATTATGCATCGTATACCACTCGACCGGAGAGAGGACCAATGTGGGTCATCAACCATAGATAACCACTTTACATGTTGAAATATATTTAGGATTCAACACTGATCATCTACATTACCCTTTGAAAACCCACCGATGAATGATCTCTGATTTAGGCTCAATCTCATCGAGTTCAATCTATATGTTTTGCTGTTGATACTTCAAAGCCTCTTTATCTGTTAGTGATAATCTTTATGTAAGCTCTGCTGAAAACTTCAATGAGCATATCTGACATTCCCATAGTTGCATACAGAGAATTATGAATAAAATATATGATATATGATTAGTCGATGTAATTCCAATTTCAGTTTCAACGAGCCAATGTTTTTTGCAATGTATATATATTTCTGTTCTTGCCAGTAGAAGCTAAATTTATACTAACAAAGTTGGTTGTTTTTCCTGTATTATGGCCACTCCAAGTGGAAGCCCGCCCATTATCACAATATCGATGATACCTCCGTGCCATTGTTGCTGGGAGCCCTCCACTTGAATCGTCGCCTAAATGGAACACCACAAACTCATATGCAACCCAAGCAACCACCAATGAAAGCTCCATACAAAGTGTCCAGCCACCGCTTGCGACGTCCGTCCATACTTTGGCTACCTCTGTTGCAGCTACATGCTCGACCATTTCTGGTAGAATATCAGAATCCCTCATCCCATCAGCAATGATTCTCGATAGTGATTTAACCGCTGTCTTAGACATGATGCACAAGGTAGACGCAACGCACCTTAGGCTTGACGCATTGCTTCACTTTCCTCCGTCCGCTCGCCACGACGCCAAGATTACTCGCGCGAGGAACACTCCATTAGAGCTGCATTCAACGCTTATCTTGCATCCCTTTAATTTAAGCCCCTACCTCACCCCTACTACGACCTTGCACTGGTCATACATATGCCCCCATCTTTCATCCTACCCCACAGTAATCTCTTTTTGAAGGCCTAACTTGATAAACCTATACTTGGATAAATATGGTGTACATGTTCCATTTCAAACCACCAAGAGTTTTGTGTAATTCCAATTATGATATATAAGATAGAGTTGTTATACATATGTGCAACATCTCAAGGTGACTCTATTTAAGATGTTCATCATTTGTGAAAATTGAAAACCATGATTGCGATGTTAATTTGTGGGAAGCTAGCACTGCTTTGCTTAAACGATAATTACAAACCGCTTTTTACCGGACAAATTTATCTGTTCTTATGTTTGCAGGTTAGACAGAAAATTGTACAATCTCCTTACCCCATTTGCTAATTCATTTCCATTTTATTTTATTGTTTAGGAACCACCAGCATCGCAGACTCCATTGCCCCCAACGATGTTCCTCCCCAACTGGCCGTACAACTGCCGACAACCCACACAGATACTTTGGCGCCGGCTACTCGCGAAGGCCACCCTGCACACTGCATGCAACTCACGCCAATTAAATCGTTAAACCCTTACCAAAGCGTTTGGACTATTGAAGGCAGGGTCATCCAAAAAGGCAACCTAAACAACTACAACACGGAAAACGCACAGTAAGGTTTTTTCAAATTTCACGACATATCGACAAAAGCAACTCGATATAGTGGTGACTTCTTTCGACCTAGCTGCAACTTCTTACTACAACCAAATACAACTAGGTAAAACATACACAATCAAAGGAGGCACCTTGCGGCCTGCAAGAAAAGCTTACACCAACTCCACAACTCCTTGGGACATCATCCTAGACTTGAACTCCTCAGTAAAGCTTAGTACAAACCAGTCCGTAAACATACCGCAATATCTTTTCCGCTTCAAAACAATAGCAGAAATCAACTCCACCCCCGCCAAAACCACCATTGACCTACTAGCTATTGCGCTATCCATTACCGCCCCCTCCACTATCAGGAAAAGTGATAGCACTTTCAGCCACAAACGCACAGTCGTGCTAAGTGATAACTCGGCACTATGTATTGAAGCAACGTTATGGGGCGCTTTTAGTGACAATGAAGGCAAACTTCTAAGTGAATTATGTGCTGCACAGACATCAACCCGACCAGTCCTAGCAATTAAGAGAGCAAAAACTACAACTTTCAAAGGAACAACATTGGCCACAGGCCCTAATACACAAATCTTCATAGATCCTGATATACCTGAGGCTCATGCATTGCGTGCATGGTTTACTTCGCTCACCCCTACAACTACATACCCTTCAGTGAGTATTGCGAAAATTGAGAAAACCGATATCAGCAGCATCAAATCCTCCTCGCACCTAGGTAAACCGCTCACCTTCTCCACCGTAGCAACAATTATACACATTAATATGTCCTCCTTCAGCTATCCAGCATGCACATCAATTGTTAACAACCAGCAATGCAAGAAAAAACTTGACGAAACTGCAAATTCCTCTTGTATTGCTAAAAATGCAAGCACGCCATCTCCTATCAGTGACTACAAATATGCATTACACTTCATCATTGAGGATGGCACAAAGAACAACATGGGTAATCGCTTTTGATGAGGTCACATCAATCATGGGTATATCAAAGACAAGAGCTACAACTTCGCACCTACACCGATGCTTTGGCCTCGTTGTTAAGCCAATTGCTCCACCGCTATATGTTCACAATATCCGCAAAGCTAGAGGTCTACAAATCGAAGAGAAAGCCCAATGCACTGTTGTCGCCAGCAGCTAAGGACACGGCTTCCAAAGATGCAGAATCCCCACTAGATGCATTCCTCGCAACACCTTAACTATGTATCATGAAAAGATCCTACACTACCTCAAGAAACATATTATACTCATAGGTTACATATAGGTTTTTGCATTAATAAGTTACATAACCTTTAATATTCACGCATGTTGTGCTCAAGTTTTCTAATATTTATATACCGCTCTGTGTTCTTAATATGTCTTTACAATACACGTATTCGGGTGCAATCAAAGTCACTTTATACTAGCAATGCAAATACTCTCAACATACATAGCTACACTTCACTCCAATCAATCAAAAGAACTTTTCTTTTTTTGCTTACATTAACTACGTTCTACACCTACTTACTGCTACCTTTTTAACTCTTTTTTTGCAGGCCTAACACGGATTGAGAAAAATGCACAGGCCCGGTTGAGATACGCAGCCAACAAAAACAACCTCAATGAGCATCGCCGCCATAAAGCTTGCATGAAACGACAAAAGCTAAACACACAAGCACCAACCTATATAGCCAACCATGCCACCCTGCTCGAAGATCGCACACCAAATACGCATACACTCCAAAATACACAGCGACCAATTCCGCCAAAGAATAGATCACCTCCCACCTCCAAACTCATGTTCATGTTGTAGTGAATTATATGTTGGGCTACGTACAAGGCTTTACAAAGGTGCCCATACCTGTCACAGATGCATTGCTGAAAAGGATAATCGCCGCTTCTCAAGTTGGAATAACATGGACCCAGGCACGCAACCTGAGGTGTTATCTTCACTTACACAAGTTGAGGAAATGTTGATAGCAAGGGTCAACCCAATATTGCAAGTGACTCACGCTGTAGGTGGCCAATACAAATATAGGGGCCACACCATATGCTTCCCCAAGAAGTTTCATCCATAACTAAACACTTGCCTCTGCAAGTCGAAGACTTGGACATCTTAATCATCCGAAGAATCGAGCAACAAATAAAGCATACGATTGCTTTGTAAAGCGATCTCGTGTTCTGCAAAGATTGCAATTCAAAATAGCTCATGACCCTTACTACAAGGATGTTGTCCTAGACCACCCTGCATTGCATTCCCTACCACATCACAGTACTGATATATCTACTTCCCTACCACACTTCAATTCAGTTATCACCGACAATGCTGAACCACAACCGGAAGCAGAGCTTCACCCAAGCCCCCCGCCAAATACCCACGAGCGACAGCCATCATCTTTTGTGTCCTCCCTCCCTACAGCCACTTCAGAAGTTGACCAAATAACAAATTTCATCAAAGGCAGGGAAAAAACTCCGCTACAGTCAATTGAGTGGCCACGCATTGGTTCAACCCCGGTCAACGAATACAACACTGAGGGCTTGCTATCTATGGCTTTTCCAACATTGTTCCCAACAGGGGTTGCATTGTTCCACCAAGCACGCATCAAGAGAGTTCACATGCATGAATACGCACTACACCTACTACGTTACCATGATAATAGATTTGGAAGCCATCCGCGCTTTACATTACATTCTCAACATTATGTCATACCACGTAAGCCAATCAACATCTGCTGTTTTCGCAAAAAAAAATATAGCCGACAACTTGCCTACCACAGTTTCGATGTTGCGCCGACAACTTGCAACCTACCCAGATGCACACATTGCAGAGCAACTAATGCGCTTTGGGTCCAACCTACGAGGAACTAAATCATTTTGGTGCAAGCGCAGACATGAACTCACAGATATGATAACCCAACTAGAAAGCCCTACGCTTTTCTTCACTTTAAGTGCAGCAGATACTAAATGGCCTGATTTACACAAAGCAATGCCGGGAACACCGACGCCGCCATCAACAACTAGCCAGCAGTGGAGGAACGCGAACTTGAACATGCACCCCCATATCGTCTCTGCATACATGGAAAAAAGATTTACAATATTTTGCATGAGGAGGTGCTTCAAAAAAATGCATCAGACCGACTACCGCACAGTGAGCTCACTACCACTTAGATTTTAATACAAAACCCCGCCTACCACATTTACCAAGCTAGACCCTCTTTGTGCAAAATACAGGTACGAATGGCAGCACCGAGGCTCGGCTCATATCCACGGCTTTATATGGCTTCCAGATGCACCAAACATGGAGGACCTAAACTGGGACAACCCCCGTGATCTAGATGCGGCGAAGACTTACTTCGACCAATTAGTAACTGCATGGAATCCAAGGGGCCCTGCAAGTGGAGAACGTCAGATACATCGTTCACAGGAAGATGACCCGTGCTTGTTAGACACCAACGGGATACTTACAAACAACCCAAAGAATGACTATGAGAACTTGTCAACCGCATGCAACGCCACACAAAATGTACTTGAGACAACCCGCGCATGCAAAAAAAAAGGGACACTTCAATGTAGATATAAAGCACCTTGGCCACTCCAAGAGTATTCGAGCTTGGGCTTAGATGAAACCGGTAAAAAAAAGTACACCCCTGCACGCAATGATGCACGGGTCAACATACACAACTCAGACATGCTAGCACTATGGCGAGCCAATGTCGATCGCCACCGCTTGTTCGTCGCGACATGCAGCCTTACAATACATCAAAAATATGCCGCCAAAGGCAGAGAAGAAATCGTAAAGCTACCATCACATGCTAACAAGGATATCTAATGAAGTTAGCATCGACCACCCTGCAAAGACGGCATACAGCAAATTCCTCTCTGAGACTATTGTTGACCGGGACATTAGTGCACAAGAAACTCGCCACATGTTACAAAAACTCCCCTTTCCAATCAGAGCCGCACTTTTATTACCCTATCTCGGCTTGCAGTTGTGTATTCAAACGTGTCTCGCTGCACCTAGGAAACACATTCCAATTCCCTTCATTCATAGATGCATACATAAAACGCCCTACACAATTAGAGAACACCTCCTTTTTTCAAGCCGCTCATTCCCGGTCCTACAATGTACCAAAGGAAAGTTACTCAATGGCTACAAAGAAGAACCCATTGCTGCCCCGCGTATTCCCCCGATACACCGATGTCCCAACCCCAGATGCGATACACTATGAGGATTTCTGCTGGACAGAGCTTCTACTTTATAAGCCCTTTCGGCATATCCAAACAGACATTGGCATCTCCACATCTGAAATAACTAACCATTGGGAAAAGATGAAAAACTCCTACACCCCTTTACATGTGAACAGAGCCACTACTCTAGAAGAAATTTCACCTGGGCCAAGTAGTGACGACAGTGACTCACAAGGATCTGATCCACTGCACGCACAACTATTTGAATGGGAGCATATATCCCGCATGCACCCAACACTCAATACAACAATTGATGATCTAGACATGATAGGCCTCCGTGACTTTGACATTAACCACGATTGAAGGTTCATTCAATCCCACGCCTTACAAATAAGTGCACCTAAATTCATGACATCGCCCGCACCGAAAATTCGCCCGCCAAACATTACTCCCCTACCCATTTAGACACTTTGTGAACTATCGTCAAAGCAACACCTCAAGGCGTACTCAATTGTGCTTTCACATGCAACTCAACAAGGAGAACACCCACCATCGAAGATGATCATTCAGGGAACCGCTGGAACAGGAAAATCATACCTCATACAATGCATAAGAAATGAGCTTAAAAATATGGCTGGCAAACTAAAATCTTCCCTCCTTGTACTAGCCCCAACAGGTATTGCTGCATTTAATATAAAATCATCCACTATACATTCTTCCCTCCGAATACCCATCTCCGACATGAAACCCCTCGAAGGACAAGCCCTCGCAATCTTCCAAGAGCGAATGAGTCCCATACGTTATATACTCATAGATGAAATGAGCTTTATAGGTCCTACAATGTTACACAACATCAACATAAGACTTCGTGAGGCATACCCCCAACATAGTAACCACGCGTTCGGTAATTGCTCAATGATTTTGGTGGGAGACTTAGCCCACTCCCCGGCCAACGATGTACCATTATATGTAGGCAACAAAGTAGGAAGCTCCCTTTGGCATGCTTTTGATACCGTGGTCACCTTGGACACAAACTTCAGGCAACAAGGATTAAACTCCACACAACTTGAATTCAGAGAAATGTTGACCAACATCAGAAACGCAGAACAACCATTAAGGATTGGTCTCTTCTCATGTCACGTACCAAGTCGTCCATGTCTACCACAGAGCAATCCACGTTCATAAAAACGAGAAGCACCTATTTGCAACAAAGGACCTAAAGCAAACAAGCACAATAAACAAATGCTAAAATCCTCGCACGTACTAATCAATGCAATGAGCATCGCAGTAACAAAGCAAACATAACTCGACTTTCAACGACACTCAACTTGACCCGTAGTTTTCCATGCGCATGTGACAAGAGGTCATGTTGACATCTAACTTATGGGTTAGCTCAGATTGGTTAATGGTGCACTCGGGCAAGTGATGATATCGTGTACAACCTGTTACAACCACCGACTTGCCATCCTTTGTTGTTGTCAACTTCAAACACTACCAAGGGCCCCATGGGACATACTCAACCCAACACACTTGCCCTACCTCCCGTCACACGTGGAAATCGTCGCCAAATCCCACTAAAAATGTCTTGGGCCTTACCATCCACAAATCACAGGGCCTAACCTCGACAAGGCCACAGAGACATCGAAACGTTGACCGCCAAGGACTAACATTCACAAAGAATGTCAAGAGTTCGCCGCATCAACGACCTACACAATCCAACCACTTTTACGTTCGAACGCTTAACGAATGAGAAATACCAAAACGTAAAATCACGCAAGGAGGAGGAGAAAAGACTTTGCAACGCAAAGATTGTTTACAGCGCATAAAGACATCATGTAAAAAAATTCTACGATATACATGTTTGAGTGCAGAGCAAAAGTTACATTCTCGCAAAACTATTCACATGTCTATATGTGAGGATCCACATTCAACAAAGGTTCCAAGCTTACAAATGTTGTTTACGTATGGATGAAAGAAGATTTCAAAGTGCTATCCATCCAATGATCACCTTCACATCCACACTATAATGAATACAAAGAATTCAATCCCTCCCAGCGAATTTGCAACTCATTTGCAATTGCTTGTAATTTCTCTATTTTCCTTTGCCCTCGAGCCTCAAAACATATACTTTAAATAAATATAATCCGTCAAAATACAAACAGATTTCCGTCATTTTTAGTGGTCAGATACATGTTAAATACGTCAAATTACGGGGAAAAAAATTCTATTAGTAGTCAAAATACAGAAAAGAAATAGAGATGAGGTCACTCGAGATAAAATAGTATCCATAAATAAAAATAAACCAACATCGCTATCATATGTTGCTCAAAAGTATATTGTAATCTAGAAAAATCTAGAAAATGTAAGTGGACATATCTTTTCTTTCTTTTTGAGATTTATTCGATAGACACATAAAAACTTTATTATTTTCAAGTAGTTGAAAAACAAAGATATGACATATCTGGGATGCATTATTGTATGGAAAAAGCATAATAAAAGTCACTCTCCCCATTTGTCTCTCTCTAAATATCTAATCGAGATAATGATAGAAGCACGTGTAAAAATGTAATTCGAAAGGGGGCACTCTTGTCTATAGTACTTGTAAAGTTATGCAACACAAAAATAAATTAAAAAAATTACTTAGAAAACAATCATGACGTGGATGTGACTGGGTATTCTTAATCTTAAAGATGAGAAGCACCAAAATGACATCATATTAGTTTGGGTCAATAAATTTAGTGGGCATTTGGCAAATGTTGTGCCACATTCAATGTGGCCAACTGTTGCTTATCACAAATGATGTAAAGTTATGTTATAGGAACAATTTTTATGTTGTAATTGATAATTGAAAATGATGATGAACACTGAAAGGGTTGTAATTTGATTCGTGAGAATGATGGTTACTCAATTATTTATTTGAGTGATTTTGATAGATTGAATGTTGTTTAGTCATGATTCTTTACACGCAGAAAAATTTAATTTAGATATAGACTTACTCAATAATAATAATCTATTATATTTAATGTAAAGCATGATGTATATGCTTCTAAATTTGTTTATTTAAACAAATTAAGAAAAAAAAAAAAAAAAAGCATATAATAATATTATAGAAGTAAAAAGTAGAATCTTAACAAGAAAAGTCTATCAAGATAGTCATATCTCAAATATGATTTAAAACTAAATATTATATATCAATATTGATTTTATATATTTGAGATCTTCCAATTTATTGTATAAATTTTCATGGCTTTCAATAACCTAAGGAGTCAATGTTGAACTCTTAACTATTTGGCCATTTTTTTCTTATCATAAAAAAATTGATATTATATCTCTTAAAGCATGCCTTAAACACTCTAACTAATATTTAAAGATACGTTCTATTAATTTGATCTTGAAATCTCCCCACTCTCCAAACTTTTTAATTTTAATATTATGATATTTGGTCAACATTGTTATTACAAGCTTAAATTTAATTGTTCACCCTTTGTTCCTTCTTTTTCCAATAACTTGGGGAGGGATAATCGACTAGATATATGTTTCATGGGAAAGTGAGTTTACATCAATTATCCAATACAAATCAAGAAATAATTAAATCGATTTAGTCATTAAATTGTTAAGTTATTTATTTTTGTAAGAATTTACATGATAAGATTTAAGAAGAATGTTTGATTTTGTGTGTATTTGGAGATATTCATAAAGAATATACAAGAAAATCAAGATGTTTATGGTCATATATAGAGTATCCAAAACACGAAAGCGAATAAAGAACCTTCGAGCAACCATCAATATTTTTTTGGGAACGTTAATATACTCCTCTAAAACATTCAAATTATGGTTATACTAACTATCTCATAGCAAAAAAATTGATTTGATGAATTTTAGTGTCGTACAAGGCTCTAAAACCTTGCTCGCATTTATGATATTCCTCACGAATCTATCAAAAACTAGTCTTCATTATCCAATCTATAATAGGGTAATTAGGTATAGAGAAAGAACTGTTTTCATGATTGAAAGTGGGTTTTTTTGTCAAATATATGTACATAATCCATCACAATCTCTTCGCATTTCCTCATTTTACAAACTTGCATTGTAGAGCCAATCAAGACATGGGTTGCATCATGTACATCCAACCTTTTCCACCATATCATGTTTCAAAGCAAACCAAAATCACCCACCATTTCAAGAAAATATTTATAATTTCTATTATTGTAGGCTCCTTCTCTTAAAGAATAATGATATTAATCGTTATTGTTATTTATGTGTTATGTTCATCCCACACACTTCAACAAAAACAACAAGAGGCATATATCTTTCCCTCGGCGGGATCATAATCGCTCCCTTGCTTTCAAACATCCCATCAAACAAGATAGGGATAGTTTAGCAACATGGAAAAGACAATAGTTGTTTTAAAATAAAAAATTAGACATGGTTCACACAATGTATTGGAGAGTTCACGTTGTATTAGACCATTTTTCACAAATGTAATCAACTAGTCTCAAACAATTCACTCTCAATGCATTATACCTCTAATCTCCATCTAAATAAATAATGAATCATTACATAGAACTATTGCAGGACATGACTTTTCAAATATTTATAAACATGAAGTGTGTTAGTTTAACATTAGTGCAACCCAAATAACATATGCTCCTTTTGTAGGCATTATGAAAACCTTTGCATAGAGTTAAAAATCACGATTTGGAGTCACATTACCCATAAAAATGATATAATAAGGAAACATGTTCATCAACTAATAAAAAAATGATATAACACCTTTCCATGGAATGTCTTCAACTTGCAAAAAAGTGGCATGGCTTCACCATGAAAAACTAATAATTTTTTTTTTTTTCCAACATACGTTTAACTTATGCCAAAATTCATGTTATTCAAAATAGTACCCCCTTTGCTATTTTGGATGACTCATTAAGCTCATGACTAAGGCGGCTTCCTTCTTGGCGTCAAGGTCCAAATAATGGTTAAGTATGAAAGATGCAGAGGCTTATTGAGGAAAAATTAGTGTTTCACGGATTATCAGATTACACGAAATGAAATGTTAATGGTTTGGGTATTTTGTAGATGACAAGGTCATCCTACTGCGGATGTGAGAAATTTTCGAAGGTCGTAAAGACATTCACATTCGCAAAGGATTTAAATTCAGATAATTTTCGAATCCGCAACCCGAATTGAAGACAGGTGAGGGTCTGCAGTAGAAGATGAAATGTCAGTGTGTCACGGAATTCACTTTCGCAAAATAAAGGATTGCAAAGCCCCGCGGGTTTTGAGAAGGGATGCATTTTCAGGGAATTTTTCAATTCCACGGGGGATTACGTATTCGGGGAAATCCACGATGTATAATGAAGGTGTCACCGGATCAGCAAGGTAATAAATAAGGTTGAGAAATGGATAAACTGTCCAAAAATCATGAAACACTATCTCAGTGTTATGTGGGTTTTGTAGATGAAGCATTGTGCAAAATCCTTAAGCCATGGAATGAAGAAGGAAAAACCTTCATGGCTCTGATGTACGAGAAACAAAGTGCGAGGAAAGGCACATGTGTGATCAGTAAGGCGTGAGGAATTAAAATTTTATGGCTTTACGGGTAAAGATTCCTGTGTATACTCGAGAGGTATCATCTCGCAGGTTCTAAATCCGTGGAGGTGCTCAAATTCAAAGAGCCGCGAATTTTTCTAGAAAGCCGCGAGATAAGGAGGAACTAGTTTTTTGGTCATTTTTTCTGGTTGAGAGCTCCAAATTACATGAGAAAGTTTGCATTCGCTTCATCTCCAAAAAGGATATATTTTTACAATGAAGGAATGTAGAGAAGATGTTGTTTCAAGGGAGAACCACAAAAGCTCGGGGGAACATAATTAACACGTAGTTTGCTTGTTCTAAAGAACTCAACCACATCACCTACCCAATTTAAATACTTAAACGGCGCCTATGCTCTCACATGTGAATCCGGATGGTGTGTTGAAGAGGAAAATTGTGATCTGTCGAGGAGATTAATGGTGACAAGATCCATGAGTGAAATATTCGTCTTCATTCATTGAAAATCCAAATTCAAATTTCCCTCTCATCTCTCTCTACTCTTCCATTCTCATATTGTATAAATGTAATTGCATAGGCATATTGTAAGGGTTCCTTTCTACCGAATTTGCATGCCTTTCCTTGGAGCAAGGAATTTTCTTTCCTTTAGACCCTATGCAGTTAGCATTTTCGTAGGAATTTCATAGCCTCTACTCTGTAAATGTGATGAATACTTTCTGAATGCAATACATCTGTGGTTGTTTTTCCCTTTGAATGCTCTATATTTGTTGTGGATGTTTACCCTCTTGTTTTCATTAAGTTTTATTCATTCACCTCTTTCGAACTTTGTGTTTCCATTAAATGTCTACATTTGCAATTGTTTTTTGTCTTTCCTACGGTCAGATTTGAATACTATCTTAGTGTTGACACATCACCATTCTTTCATTTTTTAGATTTTCCTTTCCTCTCAACCCTAGATCATGTATGTTTTAGATTTAGCTTTAGATTTAGTTGTAGTTTGAGTAGTTTAGGTTAGTTTTCATTGAGCTAGGAGAGAAGGAACCAACCTTCTCTGGAAGGTTTTTCTCAAGGATAAAATTCCCACACTTTGAAGATAATCCCATGTTAACTAAATTATTTGATGTTCTATGATCAATCAAAGGGTGCTACTTATGGTCTCTAACAGTTCTAGCATGCCCGATGGGACGTGAAGGAATTTCTTGTAATTTCAATAAGAGTTTGGTGTGTTTGTTAGTGTTATGAAGACTTTTTGAGGCTTTATAAAACAAATTGTGGTGACTCGCATCTCCTAGTTCAAGTGGACAAGTGTCTTTATCTCATGAGACAAATTCAAACAAGATAAAAGATAGCATGTGGAGAGCATTTTGACTACTTGCAATTGTCACCAAGGAGAAGAAGAAGAGGTAGATCCGTACAGAGATCACCATCACCTCCAAACAAATTTCTCTCTACTCCTCCTCCTAGTAGGCCTTTCTTGTTGTCTTCTAGGGTTTTAAGACCCATTACATTCATGGCTCACCAAATAAATCAAGAATTTTTCACATTCAATGGAGGAAGTCCTCTACTTTTAGCCCAATATGATGACATTCTAGTTGCATCTTTAAAGAGTGTTCCTTTCTTCACTAGAGAACACTACAACTCCCATGAGCACATAAAGGGTGTTGCAAGCATTTGTTCAAGTATACCATGTCACTTAGGATAATGTAGTAGTTAGGATGTTAAAAGCTTATTTCAAAGGAAAAGCTTTGCAATGGTACAAAAGATTAAGAGTGAATTCCATCTCTACTTGGGATGAGCTAGGAGAAGTTTTCTGTAATTAGTTTGAAGATAAGTCAAACCATCTATCTTTAGTGGAGAAACTGACTACAACAAAAAGAGCACCTCATGAGCTAATGACTAATTTCAACATCATATTTTAGATGACATAGGATATAATCCCACAAATGGTAATACCTACACGCCAATATGCATTTCTCTATTATCTAAGGGCTTTAAATAGTGACATTTCTGTCATGATCTATTACATGAGGGTATAACCTTACTGATGCCTATGATATTTCTATTAGAGAGGAAAATAGTCTTATTCAAGTTGGAAAACATTTTCCTATACCCCCAATGCCCATATCGTTAGAGGTAGGGACATCCACACCTTACCAAAATCGTTAATTAGCTCTTATCCCATCTCCAAGATGCTAAAGATAAAGTGAAGCATCTACCTCTACCATCTCTTAAGTCGGTTATAAGAAGTCATGAAGTAGATCTAAAATTTTGGAAATGAGTTGGTATCATTGAAGAGGAAACAAACTCAAAATTTAAAACCTTACCAGCCTCCTTACCAACCCAAAAAACCTTCTTATCCACCAAACAAACCACCATATCAAATAGATCCTCCAAATCATAATTAGATTACCCCTACAAAACCTTTTCACCACACAATCCTAATGCTACTAGATCATCTAAGGCCTTGGTTCCAATTCAAAATAATTTAGTGTAGGATTATGATAGGTGTTTCCCTTATAATCTTCCCCACAACCAAGAAAACATTCCCAATGGAATTTTAAACCAAGATTTGATGGTAAAAATTGCATCTTTCTCTCAAGTTGCATCGGAGGAGGGAAATTTGTAGCAAGAAGTTGTTCAAGAACTACCAAGTGATACTTCACTTGTGAATTTAAAAAGAGAGGATTTTTATAGGGTCAATAAGCTTCAAGAAGGCAATCACGTGTCTTCATCAAGTGTAGCCACAAACACCAGGTCCATAAGAAGGTAAGTGGAAGAAATCATTCCATATCTTACTTCACCAAGTCCTCCTCCCCAAAATAGAAAATCTACGCTAAAATGACGGATTCCAAGATTCATAAGCAATCATGGAACATAATAAACCCACAAAGTGCTCTACATACCTATAGAACATTATGGACCAAGTGAGAAAAGAGATCTCTTGGAATGTATAAATTCCTCCATCCAAAGAAAAGTTGTGGATTAAACAAAAAGAAAGGAGAGTGTCGCTCCTATGTTGAAGAAATTCACAAGTACTCCTTTCAACATTCCAAAGTAGATTAAGAAGACCAATGTGATTATCTCAATGTGGGAATCCCTAGCTATTCCTAGACATATAGATATTTTACAAGTTGTCATGACTGATCTTGCCATACCGCATGGATCATCTAAGGAGAAGAAAAACGTTTTACTCACTAATGTGCTTCGGCTGAAGGATGACCAAACAGGTAAGAACATGAATTCACCACCTTTCTATGTATCTATGATCATAGGTAATCATCTAGTGCACAATTGCATGATTGACTCAAGGGAAAGTAGTTCAGTGATGCCCAAACAAATAGCAAACCAACTTGGTCTTGAATATGAGTCACTCTCTAAAGGAGTAGTGCAATTGGATGGAACCACGGTGAGAATCGTTGGAGTTATCATAGGTCTAAGCCTTACCCTACATGTATGTCCCAACTTTTCAATTCCATAGGATATTTTCATTATTGATTTCCCCCTTCCTTGCTTTGTGCCTCTCACGGGATTTCATTGCTAATATTGGTGGGAATTTAATTGTGGATTGGTTTATCATGTTTTTCCAAACAAGATATGCACCAGGGCCGCCATAAGGTAAGAACCAATTTCCACATATCATTTAGAACCTTATGTGCCCAACCCCATCAATGTAAATTATACTATTTTTATAAAAAGATCACCAAGATTTCCAAGAAACACACAAGTAGATGGAATCCTAGGTTTAATACTTTATGAATAGGAACTATGTTCCATGGTTTTGACCCCTACAAGAAAATTGAATAATATGTCCTTGGAATCTATTTTCTGCATGAAGAAATTTCACCGTTTATAATGTTATAAAGTCAAATAATCAAGATCATGTCATCTGATAAAAGTTTTTTTATTGGTTCTATAATCAAACAAGGGGAAGAAGTTGGTGTAGTGCTTGTATCTCCTATTGGTATGAGGTATTAATTTGCTTTCATATTTCAGTTTAGTTGTTCTAACAACTCAGCAGAGTATGAATCTCTCATTCATGGCCTGCAATGGGCAAGGAAAAGGGGAATTAAGTAATTGTAGACACTTAGAGACAATGAGATGATTGTGAATTGATGAGCCCTGTTAATGCCTATGTAAACCCCCATTTTGTAGTATCATCATTTTGTACTAAGTATGATATTATCATTTTGTAATTAATCATGTAGTGTAATGAAATTACTTATAATAGCTTAGCCACTTCGAGGGGGAAACCTCCAAACCATACAATAAGACTTAGATGCTCAATATGATGATTAACTACTCCTCACTACCACCTATATATACCAATCCTATGCTATGGAAAACACCAAGGAAAACCTACTAAACATATGAAAGCATAAATAAATAACTTATGAAAATAAGAGAGATTATGTAAGCTACAAGTCGACATTACATATCCAATATAAGCTATAAGACTAAGGGCGTAACATTTAGTATATTTGAAAGGAATTTTTGTGTATAACCTTGTTATTTTTATCTTGTATATACTTCTTCAAATGAGTTTAAATGAGTCTTTATTTGCATTAACAATATGTTCGAAGATCGTATCTTAATCCAAATGGGACTCAAACATGGACCAATGCAAAACTCATTCGTGTATTGGCACAGGACTCACACATAAACTAGCGTAAGACTCACCTTGGAGCGTAGGAATAGCCCATGTATTAGCGCATGACTCACCTATGCACTAGCGTAGGACTCGCTTTGTAGGGAAGGATTCATCAACACATTGTCGCAGGACTCATTGGAATGCAGGGACTCGTCTTTGTGAAGACACATGACTCGTGAGAGTGAAGCATAGGACCTAAACGGTATTAGGACCGAGATATTAATTAACTATATAACATATTTATTAAATCAACCAAACATTTAACATTTAACAAAGCAAAATGAAATAACACATTTACACAGTGACACCAGATATAATGTGGAAAACCCCAATGGGGTAAAAACCATGGAAAGAATTTTCCATTAAATGAGAAACTTTTTAACCATCCAGTAACTCCCTTCCTCACTTCCTGCTCCATGTTTTTAACCCGGTGTAATACAATACAACCGATTATGGCCCATAACCATATTTAAATAACCCGAAGGGTTATAACTATTAAGTGACGAGGTGTGCACCCTAATTTAATAAATAATTATTTATTAAATAACTAATAAACCTAATATAAAGTTTATATTAAATAATAAAGAATATAAACTATATTCTATTGTTAGGAATTTATATGTTAGTGTGAACATTAATTATGTGTGTATTTGTAATATATGAGTTGTGATATAAACAACTCATATAATGTTGTAATAGTTTAATTATATTGGTGAGTTGTGAGAACAACTCACGTAGCTAAAGTTGTGTGAGATAATAAAGGGATGTTAGAGAGATATTAGGAGATGGGGTTGAGATTCTGTAGGGATTGAAGATCATGTTTGACTCCACCATTGTAGGGGTTAATTGATCTATATATGTAACTCATCAATCATGAATAAGATATCCCGAATGAATTTTATATTTTGTGCTTTTATGATATTATTGTGTTAGATTATTTGTAATAATTTGGACCAAATTTATTATCTATATTATTTAATTATAAACTAAATATTATGCTCACTTAATATTATGTTCTAATACTCCCCCTTAATATTAAGTGGGGATCCATATGCCAACATTACATGTTTGTACAATAGGATTTACAAATCCATAAACCATTAGTGAAGGTTTAAGCTAGCATATCACTTTTGAAGGAATTATAACACCTTCATCATGCTCAACTTACCTTTTAGTACAAAAGGATTTGGAATCCATAAATCAAAAGTATGATTTAGGCTAAGCATGATTTGTGAGACTACATCCCATCGTTTCTCATGGAAAAATTCTTAAACCGCATCTCTAGGATATTTTTATAACACAAGGACCTCTTTACAAATAGATGCAACACATTGGATCAGTATATCATAAATTATACAAGTTTGTGTAAATCATAAAATATCTTTTTACAATGCTTTATATCGAGTAGAAGTATAGAGGAGAAGGAGTCAACAACTAGCCGACCATTAGGAGGTGACATTGCCATGCACACTCCCCTCAATGAAAACTCTTAAAGGCCAAGCATTGCACAAAACTTGCAATATTTTATAACACACAATGTCTCGTAAACATATCTGCAATATAATCTTCATTTGGTAGTATTGGAGATCTTTATCACTACAGAGAACCTTCTCTCGGATAACATGCATATGAACTTCAATATGCTTCGTTCTCTGATGTTGAACTATATTCTTTAGCAAGAGAAATACAACTCTGACCACCACATAGAAGATGAATAATTCCTTTAACTTCCATGTGTATCTCTTCCAACAGTCACTTCAGCCACATGGATTCTTCGTTGCTTCCATTGCACTTCTATAATCTGCCTCAGTAGAAAAAATGGAGATTGGTGGTTTCTTTTTTTGTTCCAAGTAATGGTTCTTGTACCAAAAACGTGAACACATATCCAATATATTTTATATCTAGCACAATATCAGCATGGTTAGAGTTACAATATCCATATAGACATCATAATAAGCATATAAATATAAATATTTATTGATTTCACTTTTAACCATCTATAAAAGTTAAACATTAGTTGTATAATAACTAACATAACAATATGCTTAACAACTAACCATGTTAAAATATTGTTATCACCAAATTACAATGGTGGACCATCTTAACTCGGCTCCTCTATCCTAACATTTAGAGTTTCATAAATACCTAGAAGGTCTGACAAGATTCATTGGCTCTCATTTTTCCATAAAACCTTGCTCCTAAAGTTTCATGGCTTAAACTTTTGTCTGGTTCCCTCTATCTCATTTTTTTCTATTTCTTGCTCTTGAAAAACTAACTCGTTTGGGACAGTCGTAAATCCTTCATAAATTTTCTGGGTCTTTGTTTTAAGACTCCAAATTTTTACACAAGGTCTTTATATGTTATAACCCTCTCCACACAAAATTTCATATCTTCATCGTTCTTCTAGCTCCTTAAATTAAGCATTTACCAGTCTGATTTCTTGGATATTAACATTTAGATAAGCCTTCTAGAGGTCTTACCAGTCTCACAGAGTGTGCAACCATTTATTTTCTTAAATTAAGACAATTTATTCACTTACACTCCCATAAGATCACTTAATCATGTCAAATACACCTACCTCCACATTCATATTAATCTAGCATCATGATTAATCATGTTATAATACAAAAACTGCTTGTTTCCTTGTCTAATGTGCATTATACTTCACCGTTTTAGCTCGAATATACAATCCTATTTATATTGAGTGAAACAAAACCACTCTTCTTGAAATTTGGAAAGTGGTTAGATCATGTAAATACAGAGTTATTGTGAAATTTTCAAGAAATTTCATCCATGCAATAAGAAGTTCTACTGAGCCCTAGATCGGGCCCGAGAAGGCACATTTTGCAAATACAATTAAATTACACATTTTCAAACCTTCTAAAAATAATGTGGGTGATCCTTGTTACCTGTAGATCCTTTCCATCTTATCATTCAGAGCTTTGCATCATTTAAAAGGTATTGAGGGTTTATAGCTTGCTCGCCTCCGCCGTTGTTCTTAACACACCCATTTAGAAACATGCAATTTCATGCCAACAGAGGTATATTCTTCCTCTAAAACATCATACATCCATTATTATTCATTTCTACCACATTGAGAACCTCTGCTCTACTCCTAGTCTTCAAATCACCTATGAAATAGGTGTCAATTAGCTAAGAAAAGACTCTAACAAGCTCCTAAACTGACTCCTCAGCCAACTCACACTTCCTAAGAAGACTCAACAACTTCATCAACATAGAATCACGTGTAGATCACCTTAATACTCTCATGTAATCCAAACAAGACAACTATTACATGATGAAAAGGCTTAAAAAGACCTTATTTAGCCTATATTACCCCTTAAATGCCAAGTCAAGTCACCTTACAATCTTCTTACAAACATATATTCACTTTTACAACATATTTAACTCCAACACACCTATAAACATGTATTATGGTCTTATATGACCTTATTATGTCTTGGTCCTTGATGCTCCTGTATCAAAGTTCCCTTGAGAGAATAAATTTGAGCTCCTGCTCAAATGGTTCTTCTTCTTTCTTGTCTTCCAGTTCATCCTCATTGCATTTTCTTGTATACTTTATCTCCTCCATCTGCTCTTGCATTTTCTATCCTTAATTCTTCTCTTCTTGCTTGTTCCTTGCTTCATCTTCCTCTTCATGGTCTTTGTCTTCAAGGTTTCCTCTTATAGGTCTTCCATCTCCTTCACTAGGTATGTCAACTCTATTTTGTGTTCATAACAACATGTAGCTACAACTCCTTGATCATTGCTAAGAATGTTCTCACAAGACTTGATAGTCTTCTCCACTTGCTTTATCAACAATATTCTTTCTCTTTCATCTTTGGCCTCTTGATAGGCTTGCTTCACCTTAGGAATGAAATGAAGGTCTTTAATGTTGAAATCCTCCTCCTTAACCTATTTTGAAGATTCACATGGCTCTGTAACTGAAATATGATTGTCTTCTACCACCTCTTCACTTGTCTTCTCTTCATGTCTATCTACATGAGTCTCCTTGGCTTGATGTATGACTTCCTCTAATGCTTTTAGTTCTTCTTGCAGCTGCTCCATACTTATGTATTCAAAATCATACTTTGGTGCTTCTTCACCTTCAAGTGCCTCAACTTGGAACTCTATGGCCTATGTATACAACCACTCAGAGAAACAATTAGAAAGAATCATTTGAGACTTCTTGGTCTCCATGGATGTCTCCTCCTTCTTCTTGTGCTTCCTTCTTCTCAGCTTCTTCCCATCTTCACAAGTCCATGCTGATAACAATGGTATAACTTTGATACCAAATGATAGAATAGAATTAGATTGCAATGACCAAAGAAGGACGAAGCCTCACAAATATTATTGATCATGAAATCAGATTACATAACAATGCAAGAGTTGTAATATTTATAAATATTAGACAACCTCGTATGGATAGACATGACACCCTATTAGGCACTAACTACAAGATGATAAGACCCATCTCACATGCACATGTAATTACTACTAATACCAATATTGAATGTTATCCAACATAACAATATTGAATGCAAGTCACTAGACTAGAGTGCACATGTTACACATTATTAAATAAAAGACAATGTAAAAAATGCAATAAATATGCCCATGTTAAATTATGCTAACATTCCCCCTTAATTTTGCATAGTTTCCAATGAAGTGGAGAGGAACTCTCTCGAATAAAAGTGTAAATTTGTCACGTGCAAGTGACTTAGTGAAAACATCTCGCTTCTGTTCACTGTAGGGACGAGAACTAGAGCCGTATGTTGTGCATCAAGACATGCTCGCGTATGAAATGAACTTTGTTCTTCAATATGCTTGGTTCTCTCATGAAATACTTTGGATTGTGAACAAGCTTCAAAACTCCTTCATTATCAACATATACTTGGAGTAGATTTATGTTGTGGTAGACCAATTCCTTCCAAAGATTCGGCATAGCCATATTGCTTCACAAACACTTGACTTCACCTATAGCTCGATACTCGCTTCAGAGAAGAGCGAGAAACAAAGTTTTGTTTCTTGCTTCCCATGATATCACCCAGATTCCATAAAGAAGATGAAGTCTCGATGTTGACTTCCTATCATCCATGTTTCCCGCATGATTTGAATCGAATATCCCGTCAAGAAGAAGTTCTTCTTCTTCTTGTACTCTAGACCAAGGTCAACTTTACCCTTTAGATATCTCAAGATTCTCTTTGCTACTTTCCAATGGCATATTTTTAGTTCTTGCATGAAGCGTGATAAATAGTTGATTGCAAAGTCGATATCTTGGTTTAGTATATGTCGTAAATGAGACTTCCGATCAACCGCCGATAGAGAGTTGCATTCACCGGTGGTGATGGATTGGAACAAGATAATCAAGTCTCACTTCCATAGGTGTAGTAATAGGAGTGCACCCATCATCCTAAATTTCTTGAGCATTGTCTTGGTGTATTTCAACTACGACACAAAGATATAATTCTCTTTTGCCATACTTCTAACCCAAGACAAATAGTGCATGAGTCCAAGATCTCATGTCGAATGATCGATTAAAATCCTTCTTTATTGCATCGATCATCTTCACAAAACTACCTGTAATGACTAGATCGTCAACATAAACAACCACAATGAAAATCTCCCCCCTTTCTTTTTGAGGTAGAGATTGGGGTCATAAGGATTCCTTTTGAATCCATGACTTATGAGATGCTCATCAATTTTGATGTACCATGCCCGGGTGCCTATTTTAGGCCATATATATATTTTATGAGTTTTCATACCATCATCTCTTTTCCCGGTATTACATAACCCTCTCGGCCGAGTCATATAGACTTCTTCTTGCAAATCTCCATTAAGAAAGGCACTTTTCACATCCATTTGGCGGACTTTCCAACCAAATTGTGCGCTTAGAGCAAAGATCATCCCGATTGTCTTGATCTTGCCTATGGGAGCAAATTTCTCCTCATAATCAATGCCTTCTTATTGTGCATACCCCTTTGCTACAAGCCTTGTTTTATACTTGTCAATAGTCCCATCTGATTTGTACTTAGTCTTGAATATCCATTTGCATCTAATGGGTTTCTTCCTTGGTGGAAGGTCGACAAGTTGCCATGTGTTGTTCTTCATCACTGGTGATCGATACTCTTAATCCATGGCATCTTTCCAAGCTTTTGATTGTAGGGCTTCCTGAACTGTAGATGGCTCAAATGTTTCAACAACTCTACTCATTAGGGCATAATTGACCTCTTCACGAGCTTGACTGCAAGTTCTAGGTCTAGGATTGGATGATGTGCTAGGTGCTTCATCCAAATTTACATCTCTTATTAATTGAGTATACCATTTAGGTAACTTCGAGTTGTTCCATTGGTTTGTGGTGGATCTAATTTTTCACCATCATCCAATTCATCACTGTCATCTTCAATGGGAACATCAAATTCTGTCTTCACAAGAGGTGTATTCTGCATGTTTGTTGAGTCGTTGAGTGGAGCATCTTCTTGTTTCTTCTCAAAGAACTCAACATCCCTACTTGTGTATACTTCTTTGCTTTCGGATCCCATAATCAGTACCCAAGTGCTTATTCATCAGTATCCAATGAATATCGCTTTCTCGGCTTTCATATCCAACTTGTTCCCTGTTCTTCTTGGGTATGTGCATCTTTAGCTTTGCACCTAAATACTCTTAGGTGAGCAATTGATGGTTTCTGATTTGACCATGCTTCTTGAGGTGTCACTCCTTCAAGAGCTACTGTGGGCACTTTGTTCAACAAATAGACTACGCTTCTTATAGCTTATGTCCAAAATGTCTTTATTAAACTCCGAGTCGTCAATCATACATCGCACCATTTCCATGATAGTATGATTCCTTCTCTCAACTATACCATTCTGTTTGTGGTGTGTGAGTAGGAGGCATTTGTCCATGAATCCCATGAGCTTTCAAGTAAGTCTTGAACTCATTGCTTATGAATTCCTCCCTTGATCTCGAGTGAAGAGTTTTGATCTTGCGACCAACTTCATTCTCAACAAGTGATTTGAACTTCTGAAATGTCTCAAAGGCTTGACTCTTGTTTCTTAGACAATATATCCACATCTTTCTTGAGTAGTCATCACCACAAAGCATGAAGTATTGACATCCGGAATGACTTGGTTGCATGGGCCCGCAAAGATCGGTGTGCACCAAATCAAGCTTTCCCTTAGCTCTATATGTGTTCTTCTCGGAAGGGTACTGCGTGTTGCTTTCCAATTAGGCAATTGTGACACTTGTCGGTGTTGTGCTTGAGTGTAGGCAATCCTTTCACCATGTTGCCCTTTTTAAGTGTTTGAGATAGCCAAAACGATGTGACCATATCTCTGCGATGCCATAGTTCTGCAGATTGTGTGTCTTTGGACACTAGAGCTTGATCATCCTTGTGGACAAAATCAAGTTGGAACATGCGTCCCACATTGGAGGCTCTTGTTACAATCTTGGAACCTCTTGACTTATCTCTTATCAAGCACACTTTTTCTCCATTATTACTTGTCAAAATCCAACTTCAAGTTATGATCAAGGAATTGACTAACGATAGCAAATTCTTGGTCAACCTAGGTACATACAATACATCTCGTGATTTTGTAGTCATGCTTTCTAAGAGGTAGTGAAATGTTTCCAATCCCCTTGACACTGTATGATGAGTCATCACCTAATGATACATGGTTCTTGTTAGGTGAGTCACGTAGTGTGTAGAACCAATCCTTGCATCCAGTCATGTGTCGAGTTGCACCCGAGTCAATATACCAGACATCTTGTGTGGACTTGGTTTCTTCATCAAATTGAGTAGAATACATGTGGTGTCCTTCATCTGAATCATCCTCATGTTCGGCAATGTACCCTTGTTGTTAGGGTTTTCTTTGCCAATTACCATTTTTTTGCCCTTGATTGTTGTTGTTGTTGGACTTCCCTTGATTTGAATTGTTGTTACCCTATTGGTTATTGGGTTTTGAATTGCTTGATGAACCCTTTTTATAGGAATTGTACCAACAATCTTTGATGTCATGTCCCCCTCTATTGCAAATGGGACACTTCTTGGTGTTGTCTCGTTGACTTTGGTCCCTTTGTTGACTTTGATTTTGTTGGAACTTCTTGTGATTGGATTGAAATTTTCCCTTTCCTTTATAATTGGAAGATAGTACTTGCTCATCTTCATGATCTTTGTTGTTCATTGCCTCTTCTTGTTGGAGTAGATTAACCAACTTCTCAAAGGTGACTGCGTGTTCACTCATATTAATAGTTGTCACAAAGATTCTGTAGGAAGGACGATGTGCTCACAACATAATTGGTAGGAGGTCTTCATCACTTATCTCTTTTCCCAATGCTAATAGAGATGCCCTCAAAGTAGCAACTCATCTCAAAAAAACTTCAACCTTCTCATTGTGCTTAAACTTGAGAGTATGCGGTTGTGATAGTAGGTTGAGGATGGCATTCTTTTTCTTTACCTCATGTGATCGTGCTCAACTTATCTCATGCATCCTTGGCGATATGGCATCTCTAATGTGGGGTTGCACATCGTCCGTTACGCCAAACAAGATGATCAACTTGGCCTTTTGATTGGCCTGTCAAATTGAACTTGTTGTCTTCCATCATCAAGTGATATTGTTGTTGTTCCATCTACAACTATCCATAGGTCTTCAAACTCAAGTAAAATTTTGATCTTCGATTTTCATGCAAAGATAGTTATCTCCTCTAAGCGAGTTGTGAATCTGAAAGAAGAACTTTGGTGCTTATGCACCCATTTCTGCAATCAATTTGAAACTCAATTTCGACAAAGGGTAAGGCTCTTATCACTCCGGGTTTATGGTCTCCTCTCAATATATCGTCAAGACGATATACCGAACCTTTCTATATATGCTCCCTTCCGATATACCCATCGGTGCGTGGAAGAAGATCACCCTTTCAATATACCCGGTAGTACGGAAAGAGGTGTTAACAAACGTGAAAGAATTTAGTACGCGCACGCGTAGGCAATACGGAGAGGGGTTTGTGCAGAAGCAAGCACAAACGGATGGGAGGGCTCAAATGTGTGTGTATTGTGTCCTTATTACTCCTGTCGATTTTATAGGGTCGATGCCCGATGACATTTAGGCGCTTGTGTTAGGCGTTAAGTGCGGTAGTAGTCAACACATTTACCCGTAAGTGCTTCCCAAACGCACCGTATATACCGAACGCTTGATGAGATCAAAGAGCTCGTTTGATAGAACCAAACATAAAATAAAAATTTGCACTTTTTAAAAAAAAAAATTATGCACCAAGATTAGTACAAAATACTCCAAAAGTACATCAAAATGAATTTCTTGTGTCCCCCTCTTGACAAAAAAGTGTCCGAATCACAAAATACAAAATTTAGGCCAAAAATATTTTTACCCCCAATAGGTGTTTTTCCGCCAAATTTAGCAGTGGCTCTAAATGTGTTTGGTGAGCTTCTAAATTTGGAAATCTCCCAAAATTTAGTAATTTCTCCAAATTTTCTAAAAAAATAATTTAATAAAAAATATGGAGAGAGTGGGAATTGAACCGTTGACCTGTTTGTTCCCAAGATCCAAACAAACAATCTGAATATTGTTTTCACCTTTTCTCATAAACCGTGATCTGGGTTTTTCTAAAATTTTGACAGCAGTATCATACAATATTTTTATTGAAACCAACAAAATTTTAGAAGAATCAAAATCTTATTTTGTGAGATTTTACCAATTTACCAACTAGATCTCGATTTGTTTTCAAAAAAATGACCCGACTTGCATGTACTTTTCGTCACATGTAGAGGCGGAATCCGAAGATGATGCAAACTACAAAGTTGTGCATCTCCTTCATATCTTTCCAAAAAAAAATAACACATCATTCTAACATTGTATGAAAAAGTTACGTGTTTTTTTATGAGAGCTATCTGCTGGAATTTTGTTGACGGGACAACTTCAACCTTTGCTCCCGAATTCTTCACACCTCCACTTTCAGATCTAATTTTTTTTTTTTTAGATCTGATTTTTTTCACTTTTTTTTTAGATCTGCAATTTTTTTCAAGATCTTTCTCCTTTTTTTCAAGATCTCTTTTTTTTGACAAATTTTTTTTTCAAGATCTTTTTTTTTTAAAGATCTCCAAATCTGAAATATTCCACCAATATGTTGGATCAATTGGCTATGCCAATGACTAATCAAAAAAAAATTACCTTCCAAATAAGTGGATAGGTCAAATTTTAGTTGAGGGATGCTTGGAAGGAATGGAGGCTGCGAATGCTTCAATGGCTCTCCTTTGATGCAAATTTTCTTCTCCAATGGATCCTCTCCAATAGTGCTCCTCTTCAACCTTACTTGGATAGAACTTGCTCTGATACCAAATGATAACAATGGTATAGCTTTGATACCAAATGATAGAATAGAATTAGATTGCAATGACCAAAGAGGGACGAAGCCTCACAAATATTATTGATCATGAAATCAGATTACATAACAATGCAAGAGCTGTAATATTTATAGATATTAGACAGCTTCATATGGATAGACATGACACCCTATCAGACACCAACTACGAGATGTTAAGACCCATCTCACATGCACATGTAATTACTACTAATACCAATATTGAATGTTATCCAACATAACAATATTGAATGCAAGTCACTAGACTAGAGTGCACATGTTACACATTATTAAATAAAAGACAATGCAATAAATATGCCTATGCTAAATTATGCTAACACATGCCTCAACCTCATCATCATATATGTCTTCTATATCTTCTTATTTCTCTTGTCTCATGAGATTTCTCATTGAATCATACACTTGATTCATCTCTATGTCTTCCAAACCTGTATTCACAATATTAAAAGCAACATTAGAAGTAAAAGTTTGAGGCCATGAAGCCTCTTGGCTATTTTTCTTCCTTTTCTCCATTTGCTTCTTCAATGACCAAGTTCAATTTGGCCTTCCCCATTCCATTTTCCTCTTGCTTTACCTCTTTCTCTATCTGGTACAACATGGTTCCACCTTCACTCAGCTCTTCATACAGTTCTTTAGATGGATTGAACAATTTCTCTATCTTCTCTAGCTCTCTATTCAAAGCTTCTTCATCTAGCCCATCATTGATGTCATCATATTTGGGCACTAGAGTTTTGTTTCCATTCTCAAGTCTTTGTTTTTCAGTAGTACATTCTCCCATTCCTTCTTGTTTCAAGAAACTTCCATTACTCACATTCATCATGTCTTCAGTCTCCACCATTTCTTGGTCACCTTCACCCTGTTGCATATTAGTCTTTATAGACAAATCAGTCCATGTCTCATTATGCCAGCTGCTTTTAGAGGGTAAATCAGAACTATACTCATGCTTATCAAAAAACAATTTGTTTACCTTTCATTTCCCTTGTATACTTCTTGGGTTCATGGAGTGCTTCCTGCATACTCACCATTTCCTCTTCATGTTCTTGCTTTTCTGACTTTGCTTCCACCTTCCTCCATAAGCTCTTAGGTGCTGCCCTTATGCTCCCATGTTTTCTATCATCCTTTACATCTCCTTGAGATGTTTCACCACATTTTCTCACTCTCTTAGACACCCACACTTGTGCATTTTCTGAGAAACTGATTTTTGCCATTTAGGCACTATATATCCATGCTCTTGTGCTATCAATGCAAGGTCAATCTCATTTGGTTCTTCATTCTCTTGTTCATTAGCATGCTTACCAAACGTATGAGTAAAATCAGAACTGAAACTCAAACCTGCCCTTTCATTCCTTTCTTGCTTGGGTGTGTGCTTCACCATCCATCTGGCACTGTGTTCTCATGGCCAATTGTTTTACCTGATGCCTTCACTCTTCCTCCAACCTGTATATCAGCAGCTATGTGTTTATTAGAAATATTTAATCTTGCATTCAGCTTTACCTCTTTTCCAGGATGCTCCATGGGTTCATTGCCTTGCTTGGTTTCTTGTTTGTTTACACTTTCTTCCTCTTGCATGCATGGCTGGTCACTAGCTTTCTCTGCATGTTCCATGGCTTCATAGAATTCCTCTTCATCTTCCATTGGTTCAAGGTCCTCAATACACTTCTCATGTATGCTTTCTTCAAGGTAAACAACAGCAATTTTCTTTTCCATTCTTCTTGCACATCTACTTGTGTGCTTGGTGACTTCTCCTGCACCAACGTTCTCAATTTTTAAGGCCTTTCTCTTGACCTTCTTCACAAGATTGTCTAAACCTGCATGTAACCATTCAAAGACAACATTAACAATATAAATAAGGGACCACAAGGTTCCCATGAATGCCTCTCTCATGGACATTCTTGCCTTTTCAAGTGCTCTTTTTGGCACTTCATCTCCTTTCTGCACTTCTCTCTTGTTCTCCAAAATGAGAACTTCCTTCACAACTTCTCTTTCATGTTGCTCACCTGGCAACTTGTTCACTTTCTTGCCTCCATGGGCTTTACTCTTGGTGGAAATATTCTTTTGCCTCCTCTTCTCCATAAGCAGCTTCAATGGCCACTTCACTCTCTTCCTCATCCTCCATCCATCTCCTCGGATTTGTATCTGCATCCAATACTTAGCCATATCTCTAATTCTAGCTAGATCTTTCTTCAAATTAACTATCTCCTTATCAAAATCAATGCTAATCATACCTTTCTAGTTTTTGAGGCTTGTTTTCTTCTTGATACTGTCATGTATCATGTTGTCCCGCTCTTTCCTTAACAACATTTCCATTTTTCCTCTTGAGTCTCTTCCACCCCAAGATCAAACAATGTTCTTCCTCTTTCCACTTGAGCTCTACTGGCTCTTCTAAGCCATTCTTGGCTTTCCTTTTCTCTTAGGCCTTCAGTATTGGTTGTCCTTCAACAATCCCTACATATCATTCTTCATCATACAATGTTAACAATCAAATCAAACAAATAAGAGAGGTATCATCCGCTCTGATACCAAAAATGGTGCACCATCTTAACTCAGCTCCTCTATCCTAACATTTAGAGTTTCATGAATACCCAGAAGGTCTAAAAAGATTCATTGGCTCTCATTTTCCCATAAAACCTTGCTCCTAAAGTTTCATGGCTTAAATTTTTGTCTAACTCCCTCTATCTCATTTTTTTCTATTTCTTGCTCTTAAAAACTAACTCATTTGGGACAGTCCTAAATCCTTCATAACTTTTTGGGTCTTTGTTTTAGGACTCCAAATTTTTACAAAAGGTATTTATATGTATAACCCTCTCCACACAAAATTTTAGATCTTTATCGTTCTTCTAGCTCCTTAAATTAATCATTTACCAGTATGATTTGTGGATATTAACATTTAGATAAGCCTTCTAGAGGTCTTACCAATCTCACAGAGTGTGCAGTCCTTTATTTGCTTAAATTAAGAAAATTTATTCATTTACACTCCCATAAGATCACTCAATCATGTCAAATACACCTTCCTCCACCTTCATATCAGTATAGCATCATGATTAATCATGTTATAATGCAAAACTACTTGTTTCCTTGTCTAACTATGCATTGTACCTCACTGTTTTAGCTCGAATATACAGTCCTATATATCTTGAGCGACACAAAACCAATCTTCTTGAAATTTGGACAGTGGTTAGATCACATAAATACAGAGGTATTGTGAAATTTTCAATAAATTCCATCCATGTAATAAGAAGTTCTACTGAGCCCTAGATCGGGCCGAGAAGGAACATTTTGCAAATATAATTAAATTACACATTTTCAAACCTTCTAAAAATAATGTGGGTGATCCTTGTTAGTCAGTAGATCCTTTCCATCTTATCAATCAGGAGATTTGCATCATTTAAAAGGTATTGAGGGTTCTCAACATAGTCCATTTAGAAACATGCAATTTCATGCCAACAGAGGTATATTCTTCCTCTAAAACATCATACATCAATTATTATTCATTTCTACCACATTGAGAACCTCTGTTTCTACTCCTAGTCTTCGAATCACCTATGAAATAGGTGTTAATTGGCTAAGAAAAGACTCTAACAAGCTCCTAAACTAACTCCTCAAGCCAACACACACTTCCTAAGAAGACTCAACAACTTCCTCAACATAGAATCACATGTAGATCACCTTAATACTCTCATGTAATCCGAACAAGACAACTATTACATGATGACAAGGCTTAAAAAGACCTTATTTAGCATATATTACCCTTTAAATGCCAAGTCAAGTCACCTTACAATCTTCTTACAAACATATATTCACTTTTAAAACATATTTTAACTCCAACACACCTATAAACATGTATTATGGTCTTATATGACCTTATTATGTCTTGGTCCTTGATGCTCCTGCATCATACAACACCCTCGATTTTTCATGTGTGTGTGCTTGAGTTATTAGTGTAATTGGGTAACAATTGACCATCTCTCAAGTTGTGGGACTGCTACTTGAGATGGAACTCTAGAGAAGGTTGGTTCCTCTACCTAATCCTAGCACTAAACTACTCCTAAGGAAGGAAATGCAACTATGTACTCCTAATCTATCAATTCCAAGGGGACAAGGAGAGGGAGAGAGAGAGAATGCATGAAAACAGGGAAATCCTACACTATAGAGGTGATATCACCAAGAAAAGGGGTTAGAATATCCTGCTTGAGGGAGAATGGAAGTGGAAAATGCAACAAGGGAAGGCCAGACAAATGTGACACAAAACCAAGCTCCATTCACCACCAAATCTCCATGAAACACAACAACATGCACCTACAGATGAAGGAAAATGTGCACAAAATAGAGTAGAGTGACAACAAAGGAGAGGAAAGAGAATGCAAGAAAAATGAGAAAGGGTTGAGAAAACACCACAATACACAATTTTATTGCTCCATGAATTTTCATAGTCCATTACATTGTTGAGATAGATCCACCATTACATTTACAGAGTCCATGTGAAGGCTTTCACTCAAAGAATTTGAGAAAACAAATTGGTAGAGTTTCCCCATGCCCGAATATCCCCCTTCTCAAATGAGAAGTGATTACAATATATAGAGGTGAATGAGAGAAGAGAGAAAGAGAGAATCCTAAAATTATGCTCCCACCCACAAAAAAAATTGCATTAATGGTTTGAAAATAGGCGTGGGCACCTATCAAATTCATCCCCCATGATATTTTGCTTGTTGGAGAAGGAAGAGCGCCAAATCACATCATATGTTTTGGTTGAGCAACCTGGGACTGCATCCATTAATGATTAGGAATTTTCCTTATTTTTCACCAATCTAACCTCATTAAAAGTAATAATTCTAGTTTCCATGACGTAGAGGACATTGATACCTTTCCGAAAAGTCCATTTTTTTCAAATTTCAACATCCTAGTTGAAAGTTATGCCCATTTGAAGTTTGGGTCAAGGTGTTACATGTGGGCTCCCACAATCCGCAATACACTGTATTTTTCCCTTTTCCTTTATGTGGGTATTTTGGGTTATACAGTACTTGGGTCACTTGTGCCTTGCAAGGCTACCTTATGTACATTCCCTATAATGTATTATATCTACCCTTTGTCTTTACAGACATTTTGGCTTTGCAGGAACCGTGACCCTGTGGAACTTGTTATGCCCGAACCCCTCGGCCCACAACCTTACTCCAGCCCGCACTACATGTCAACGCCCATGCCCATTTATTTTTAGACCACAAACCATGTAGAAAACC
Source organism: Taxus wallichiana var. yunnanensis (assembly GCA_018340775.1). Lineage (NCBI taxonomy): Eukaryota > Viridiplantae > Streptophyta > Pinopsida > Cupressales > Taxaceae > Taxus > Taxus wallichiana. The sequence goes on from CM031238.1 coordinate 826,587,315, forward strand.
TATCCCTATGGGGATCTTGTTCCCCTATGGGCCCTTTGTGCTCGAACTCACCTCCACTTCGCATTACAAAACCCATGACCATTGAGGCAAAGTCGTCCTATTGTTGTATCAAAATTTCCCCTCTTTCGAAAGTCAAAAATTTGAAATCTTGAGTTAACACCTTTTTATGATGTTCTAGTGAAGAGAAAAGTTGAGGAGTTAGGGAAAATTCACATTTTTGAGTCATTTTAGTGATTTGCATGGGTTTGTCAGACATTTTTGTCCCATATGTCCCAAGTTCTGACGGACCCTCTGTTGCCCGATCATCCGCTTTCCCCGAAAATCATTAATTTTCGGTCTCGTCATGTAACTTTTGTTCCAAATGTTCTAAGTTCACCCGTGCTCTGTTCCCGATCACCCACTTCACCCGCATCGAACCTTCACGTACTTTGGTCTTATCTCGTCCCAAAAGCATCTCAGATCACCTTGGTCCCCACTTTACCCGCATCACCCGCGTCTGGCCAAATCGCGTCTTCGCATCCCTCGTGTCCTCGCATTTCTAAGTTCTTAGACTACCTGTGCTCTTTTGGCCTACATCGCTGCGTCGGCCGGATCACGTTTCACGTCCCTCATGTCCCAAATGTACCAAAGACCATCTGGGCTAGTTTTTTTGCTCTTCCCGATGCTTGCCTTTTTGAGTCGGTGCATATGAATTTAATGTGCATTTATAACCTTCTCTCTCCTAAAATAGATATTTTATGGGACTACCATCTACGCATTTTTGCACCGCTTACTTCTTGCCGCCATTCGCTCAAATCCTTGCAATCAAGACCGTCTGCTCATGCTCCCATTCCCCTTGCATTTTTATTGTGAATTCAAGCTGTGAAGGTTGTTTCTTTGTACACTGTCAACATGAAGATCAAATTTTAGGGTCAGGAACACGTTTCGCTGCTCGAATCTTTTGTTCCCGATATCGGGGATAGTGTGGTTCATCACCTGGATTTTGGTGATTTCTGGAGCAGGTTGACTGACCCTAATCCCTCTCCCATGGCACAAATGATCAATGATAGTGGCCTTGCATTTGCTGCGGGTTTCCCGATCTCGATACATGATGCGTTGACCGTACTCACCTGTGGAGCTCACTTCAACCCTGACACGAATGAATTATCTAATGTGCACGGGGATTCCATCGCCAAACTAGATGCTACTACCATTACCGCTACTCTATGGATCTTAGAAATTGAAAAATATGTGGTTATCTCTCAAGCTCAAGCACATACTCTCTTCGAGCAAGACAGTGATAAATACAAAGCGAGGATAGAAAAGTCATGGTTAAAGAACCCTAAAAAGGGAGCATCTCGACTTTCCAAGGCTCTGTTTAGGGCTGATTTTAACGAAGAACTGTCTGATTTCATCATCTTGTTAGCTTGTGTCATGGGCTTACCCTCCACCAATGAATTTCACTTTTAGATGTGCCCACTCATCAACATCGTCTGCGAAGGTAGCCAGAACATCAATTGGGCAGAAATCATTTGCATGAATTTGACAGAACAGTTGTCCAATGTGCAATAGACCAAGAAGTTCTATATGACTTCTTATCTTATGTATACCCTAGCAGCATCTCGGTAATGGTTTGGTTTCACATACATCGAGGGTCAGAAGGTTGAACCCATTTATGCATACGCCTCGCCACCCTCAAACCAGCAATCACAACTTTAGGAGGGTGAATGATGCTTTTACCATGTATATTGTGAGGCTTCTAGAAAGTGATACTACTAGAAGATTTTCTGATGAAGCCATGAACCTGATAGCAAAATATGGAGCTTTCTTCATTCAATTCAGAAGGTTTTCATATATCAGGTTAGCTAGTTATGAGAACACACCTCTCAAACTCCCTATGTTTTGTAATGATAAGATGGCTTTGATTGAAGTATGCAGCAATTGGATAAGTTACATAGAACCTGCAGAGACAAGAAAATATCTGGGCTACATTTCCCCATATCCTTGGGTAATTATACATGTAAAACAACTTTGGATGCTCAAAACATAGAAAGGGCCCTTGCTCCCATCACTGTTCACTTCTTCAGGCCCAGGACCTGTTTTGATTTGAAGAAGTTCATTGAGCTAAATCTCATAATCAATTATCATCATAGATCAGATACTGAGGACTACTGGGCCGATTGTGTAGATGACTTTGAAGCAAGGCAGAGGCATTATGGCAGATTCTCCCTCCAACTGATAAAGGAGCTCAATCTATATCAAATTCTTGAAGGGCTTCAAGATGACAATGCAGACCTATTGTCATATGAATATGATACATTGATCAAGCATACTCCCTTGGAGGATCTGGACTGTTCAAGAGGGAGAAGGATGACTTGGCTAAGATTCTGGCCCCTGTCCTTGTAAGAACCAAGGTTTGGTTTGACAGAAGAGTCCGAGAGCTTAAGAAGAATCCAAGAGAATCTTCCTCCAAAGATACTTCAACCCCTAGGAAGGGGTCACATACACCTAGCTTGGAGGTACCTGTACAAACTCCTCCTCCTTCCTCAAATAAAGAGCCTGAATCATCCACCCCTTCTTCATCTACTCAAGTATATCAAAAGAAGGTGAAAGAGGTTAAATAGGAGCTGATTGAGGAAGATCCTTGTTAAAGCATTCAGAACTACCTTCGGGGCCAAAGAACGTCATTGTTCTCAGTGAAAGTGATGATAGTGAAGTACCAGTCCCTGCAGGAACTTCAGAAGCTGCAATAGATAAAGAGAAGGAAGTGCATAGCACTGAACCTCCAAGTACCACTGATTCCTCTACCCAAGAAGCTCCAGATACTCCACTCACATCTCTACTGGAAGTAACAATAGTAAGTACTTTAAGTGCCATGAGTTCTCTTGCTCTTGGATCTCTTGCTCCTCCTTCTTCTTCCTCCACTTTTGCATGGGTGCAACCCTTGGTTGACAACAGGAAGAGGAAGCCTTCTTCTCGATTGACAGGGCCAAATTTTGATGATGTGGCGGCCTTGTTGGGCACTGCTCCTTCTGCTCCTGTAAAGAGAGCTAAAACAATTTCAAGGATAGTGACAGATGTCCAAGGCCATCAATTTCTTAAGGTAGCAAAACCTAAGGTTGATAAGGCAAAACAAGATCTACTAGCCTCTGATTTGGAGCTTTATAGGATCTCGATGGGAGAATCTACCCCTGAGAGTGAGGTGCATAACCTTCAGAAACAAAGTGACCCGAGTTATTGAGAGAGTAGAAAAAGGTAAAAGTGACTATAGAGCAGTTGGAGGAACAAGCTCAAATTCTTTCTAGCTTCATCAAGTCACTATTATCCAAGGACAAGGTTTTGGATCCTACTCCACCGATGGCCTTCCAAAGACCTATGATTCTTAGTCAAGATGTAGTCTAGAGCATTAAAGACATACACAGGTATTCCATCTACGGAGAGCTATGGAAGCCATGGTGGATGACATGATCATTACAGGTTTGAATTTCATTGTAGAAGCCTTCAAACTCAATGAGAAGGTGACTAATCTGCAACAAAATCTCTCCTCTGCAATTGGGACCATGGATAAAGAACTTAAACTTTGGAGTAGCTGCATAGTGGATCTTTGCACCTGATGGGACAGACCTGATGAAAATATATTGATGGCTAGCAAAGTTTTTGATGATGCCAAAGACAATTTATCAAGGTCATGGGTTTTCAGCGTGGAATGGAAAATAAAAGTTCTGGAGGAGGCTTTAGGAGAGTTGAGGAACAATTGGCAGAAGGGAGAAGCCTTCAAAACTTGTGTTGTATCCGCTTTCAAAGATATTCACTATCATCTTCACGATGAAACTTCAAGTGTTCCTTTCTCTCTCCAAGAAATTAAAACTCAATTCAGGGCATTTGTTAAAGAAAACTTGTTCAAGGAGGAATCAATTACCAAAGAGAAGATAAAGGAGATTTTCTCTCTTCAATCTGCTATTGAAGAGGCTAATAAAGAATATCATGCACACACTGAGTTTGATAAGGAGATGGAGAAATGCCTAGGTACTTAGACTCAAGCTACTGCCAACACATCAGTCCCATGAGGCAGAGACATAGCGGAAGCATTAAAAAAGTTCAGGCAATGAATCCTCAAGTCGGTGGGCCCTCCTCAATAGGTAGTTGTTTTCTCTTCCAGCTCCTCCCTTCCTTCTTTTTCTCAAATCGGGCTTATTGTAATTAGTTAAGGGTTTTGTGTCAATCATCTCCTTAATTTTAGTTAAAAGAAGCAGTTACTAAGTATAACTAATTTGTAAGATATATAATGGGCTCTCTACGCCATTATGTGGGCTAGAACTGGGTTTATTTTTGAAAGTGTTAAGGAGCAAAAAAGTAATCAATACAAAAGATCTTTCTTTCCATGTCTATCTGGTCTTGTTCTTTCATTACTATCTGTTAAATGTTATTGAATCATTTATCTGTGTTACTTCAAGAAGCTTTGTATTCCTATAGATGTAATTTCTAGAACTTTGTGTCTTTGAAATAACATCTTATTATCTCAAATGCAAATGGTTCTGTTCCAAATAATTTCATTCTGGCATGCGTAAGGAATTATTTTGTTATCTATATTTCTTGAGAGTGCCTTTCTGCCCCTTCCCACTACTTCATTCCTCTATCCTTTTGTATTGATGATCTATTCTATTTTAACACTTTCATGATATCCGAGTTCCCCATTAAAACTATACACTGTACATGTGTAAATAAGTTTTGCCTTTAAATAAGGGAACCTCTCCCATTAAAGAGGAGGGACTTTCTGTCCCCTAACTGTTGTTCTCAATAAAGTCCTTTTTGACGACCAACAGTCCATGGGAACTCACGTCCCAAGTGAAACATGTTCCATTTGGGTCCTGGAGATCCTCCTTTTCCGCATAACAAAGGACTGGTCTACCCTTAAGTGCAATGTGGAAAAAACAACCACCCATGGAACACGTGACCCATTGACCCATGTACCCTTTTTTCCTCCAAGGTCCGATATACCCGCAATGCACTACAATTTTAACACTAACTAATTTTCCATGACTTTTTCTAAGTCCTTATGCCAAGTAGATCATTGAATAGCTAGGTAAAGAAGAGTATAATGCCCTAGAAGCCAATTTTTCTCAAGATATCCATTTTTAACCAGAAATTGACTAAGTATGGGATTTTCTTGAAACCCATAAGAGGAAATAATGTACCAAATGATTCCAAACCTTGAAACCAACCGCAAGTGCCCCAAAACGTGAAAATTTATCCGAAACTCCATATTCTCCATTGAAATCCCGATCAATTACCTAGGTCTAGTTTTCTCTCGAGTTGTCCATTTTTTCTAGGGGGTAAAAATGGAAAATAAATATGTTGAAATATTTCAAGATATTATTCTTGTAAAATATATATTAGATGCAATCGATTAGATATCTCCAATACAAATGCAAGGGCGTCCCCAATTGTCATTTGATATTTGTAGTCACTAAATCACTCACTTTAAACATATTTAGTCTCGGTCTCATATAACTATTCATATCATTTTTGAGTGAAGAAAGTGCTAATTAACCCTCATTTTTAGCCATCTTACTTTGTTTTCTTTTGTCATTCCCGACCTCTTGCACCCACATGCTTGAGTCAAATTTTGTCATTTCACGTTATTTTAGCTTTAATCGGGGCACCTGTGATAGTACTAGGGTGCTCATGGGTACCCTGGTCCCACCAAGGGCGCCTGAGCCTTTTTGAACTTTCCCGCCACTTTTTGGGCACTTTTTATCCATTTCAGCTTCTTATCTTTTTGGTGGTCGGCCATTTCGGGTTAATTATGAAATTAGAACAAGATAACCATATAAATATAAAGTTATGAGACCATAATGAGGGACCAAACACTAGTCACTACTATCATCCACCTAGGGTTGCATTCATCAAAGGCATTTGGAGATCATTTACATTCACTTAGCTCCATCATAAAGGACAAGGTTGGTTCATCTACATCACACAAGCATAGGAGGGGATTCTATTCTATTCCATCCACCATTCTACTACATTTTTACATCTAGTTATTGCTTTGCTACTTCAAAAAGTGTGACTGGCACAAGAGCACCTAGGGCACATGATTCACACACACACTATAACTACATTTGGGTCTGGAATGTAGAGCACTTAGTTAGTAAGTCCACTATTCTAGTAGCTAAGGTCAGTCTGACCTATTCATATGCATTATTTTTTAGGGTGTTGATACTTCTTGTAGCTCCTTACATGTATTTCTTTCATCTTGAATTATTAGTGACACCTACAACGGTGTAGCGAAGTTAATGTGACAAACAACAAGGGTTTCAATGCACTGCTAAACCTATGAAACTCAATTCTGACCTTTATCATGACAAGGGCATCCATTCTCAGAAACTAGGAGCCCACAGGCACCCCGGCCCCTCTCCAGTGCTCCACTCATCTATATAGCTCGAATCCATCCTTTTAGGCACCTCTCGCATAGTTGTTCATGCTTTCTATTTTTCCACTCACCTCGGCGAAAAAATCCAATGAGCTCCTCTAATCAATTGAGTCACTTCCTTACTCTTCTTTCATATTAGGGTTTCTATTTACATTAGCTTAGTTGTTTGGGTCACTTTCCATAGTTACTTATTACATTTATTTATTGTATTTACATGTTGTTCTAGATTAGATTAACTATTATTACTCCACATTTTAGTTAATTTTAGTTAATCATTTTGGTGAACCTCATCATCCATACAATGGGGGCATCACTTATCTTCTCCCCCATATTCATCACACTAACATATTATGATCACATTACATTATCATGACACGTTAGTTTGGAAATCATACATTATCTATTTTTACATACATTCTACTATACCCACTATACTAACTATGCATTACAAGTTCCATTCAACAAATATGCATCTCACTCAACTCATCAATCAGATTACATATGTTACCTATCATCATTCACATTACACATTTTTTCTATCAATACCAACATCATAGTGCAAGTCTACATCAACTAACATGAACAATATCCAACACATCACATACATTACAACAATAATCACACGATCATACACTAATAAAACCATCTATATATATAAAGTATAATTAGCATTACAAAAACTCCCATCACTAGGGAGGAAATGTCTCTACATAATACACAACAATGCAACTCAAATCTCATCATCGTTATCGCTCTCTAGTACTGCGAGAGCTCTCGAAATTGATGCCTCACCACTAAATCTATGTCATTGATCACAACTCCTATACCTCTCCACTTTCCTACGTAATAAGGTATTCTCTGTAGACTACTCAGAAAAATGACTCTGTAGTGCCATAAATTATGTGAACACATCCTACGCTAATGGACCACCACTGCCACCTCTCTCGCCCCGACGTGTCTCCACGTGGGCCTCATCCTTCTCACCTAAGAGCATAAGTACATGTCGCTTCCATTATGGCCATTGGCTCAAACAAATGGGAATGCTCACCCGTAATGTCATCCACATGCTCTAGTATCCCTCCACCCACAAGTACGTTGATCAACACATTCGTGTCAATGTGCGGATGGAAGTATCCACTATCAACGACCAATACACATCACCTACAACACATAAAACAACCCATTAGATAACCATCACTATCATATAGACAAATAACCAAATGCACAACATAATTATAAGAATACTCATGCTCCTTATAGTTTCCACTACATTTTCAGCGCATGTGCTTTCCCTCTCCCAATCCTCCATTTGGTAACCTCGCCGCTTATGCGAACAATGGAAACAAGAATACCCATTGATGTGTTTCCCACCATACATGGTAGGCCTCCGTATACCCAACATTATCTAAGTTTATTAGCTCTATCACCGCATCTACCTCATCTGGCCCAAAAGGTACTAGCATTTGCTCTCCTATGATCCTTGGTCTAGCCCCAACCCTCCTTGGTGCCCTAATGTCTCTCAACCATATATATGGATATGGGGGCATGTCTTGAGCCATACCAAATTGTTGCGATATTGACTCCACTTGGAATAACTCGGCCACCACCTGGTAGACGATCCTCTAACCATATGGTCCTACGTATGCACCACAACTCTACAACATCTTATGGCCATTATCCTATGGTCCTAAGAAGGTCACTCCTAGGGCTTTCGGTGTTGGAGATTTGGTTTTGTTGTGGGATAACAAACATGAAGATAAGGGCAAACATGGTAAATTTGATGCATTGTGGATGGGCCCTTACTCCATTAATATCGAATTGGTGAGAATACCTTTTTCTCAAGGACTTAGATGGGGAATTGCTTGAATTTCATGTTAATGGCAAGCATCTGAAGCATTTCTTGGATTAATCCCCAAATTTGAGGTATGCACCACTTGTACAGTATATAGTGTTTGGCTTTTGCTCTGTTTTTGGTGCTTTGTCGGTTTGTGGTTTGCCTTAGTGTGTGGCAGCCATTTTTGTCGGTTTCTCGCTTACTTTTTGGTGGCTTTGGCTCATGACTCTATTTTCCCAACGGATTATTTTGGCACTTGGTCTACTTTTGTTCTTGTGGCACTCACTAGGAGTGCCCATCCCCGAGAAGGAGCCGATGTTGGTGCCCATTTTGATCCTTTGCCATTTTGCCATGTTTACCCTTTGCTCTTTGTGCTCTAAAACAATTTTTCCTCATGAAATCGATGATGTGAAGTTGTAGCTCCATTCTTGTGCATTGGATTGTTTGCAAACTCATTACCTTACCCTAATTTGCTAAGGAGAAGTGCGTTTTTACCTGTTTCGAGAAAAAAAAAAAAGGCTTTGGATTCTCCCATCCTTTGCATTTGGTGAAAAAACAACTTGTATCGTGTTTTAAATGCTTTGAGTTGTTCATTTTTCTCCATTTTTGCACCATTTTGAAGGAATCTCTAAATTTGCCCCGTGTTTTGCCCTAATTTTGCCTCGTTCAAATGCCTCTGCCATTTTTCCCTGTTTTTTCCAGCCTTTGGAGCTTGAAATTGTTTGATTTGTACTTATTTTCCCTCAAATATCCCTTGCCATGGTCATAAATTTCCTAAAAACACTTTCCATTTGTCTTTTGATCGAAAAATTCTTCACCCACGAAGAAAAAATCGATTTTGGGGGTCACTGGCAATTTCTACATTTTTTACAGTCCATACGGGCGTCCTTTGCCCGTCAAATTCTAGCTCATATACTTTTGCATACGTGGCTTGTTCTAATTGGCAGAGGGGATGCGGATCGGCGGTGGACTTGGAGAAATTTTGCCTTTTTGGTGAAAAGTACTAAAATGCAAAACAAGGCCGCAAGCCCGCTAGAGTAAATTAATGCCTTAGTATTTTTTGTTTTGAAAGGCAAGGCGGAGCGCGGATGTCCGAGAGAGTTTGAGATTTTTAACCTTTTTCCTAAAAAGGGTTAAAGTCTTAAAAGAAGGCGCGGCCCCGACAAAGAAGAAAATTAAAGGCTTGCGTGGGTCGGCGGGCCGCCGAGGAAAAAGGGGAAATGTTGCCTTTTTGGCAAAATGAGTTAAAGTGGTAATTTGAAGCATGGCTCCACAATGAATCAGAGGGAGACACGTGTCAAAAGCAATGACAGAGGGAGTGCAGGCTGCCGGTGAGTTTTGAAAACTTTAAAATTTTGTGAAGGAGGTATGAAGCAAAAAAGGGAGTTATGGCCCCGCAACGAATCACAAAGAGACATGTGGCAGGGAATGGCGGAGGTGCGGGATGGCGGAGGAAATGTCAAAAATTTTCCTTCACAGAATATGATTAAAATATGAAATGAGAAGCGCTCCCCTCGCCAATCATATGAGGACACGTGTCTTGCATGAGAGGGCGGAGCCGCGGAGGAAAATTGAAAAATTTTCCTTTTTCCAAAAAAGGTGGAAATGTGTAGAATCAAGTGCGATTCTCGATGGGACCCACATTGGGACATGTGTCAAGCTCATTTTCAAAGGGTGGAGGGGTGGAGAAAAATGTCAAATTTTTACATTTTTTCAAAAAGTGTTAAAATGTCAAAAAATGATCCCAAGCCCATTTCCAATCACATTGTGACACGTGGAGGGCTTAGATTGAAGGGAGAAAGGTAAATCGATTTCAGAATCGTGCATTTTTCAATTTGGCCACCAATTTTTCTCCAGAAGTGTGGAAATGCATTTTTACATCAATTTTGATCAAAATTTTGGCAAATTCATGTCATTTGTGCCTGCAAGGACCAATGCAATTGGTTTTGAGGATCAATTTGAAGATCAGGGATGTTTTTGAAATGAATTTTTGCCCTAACCCATCCGAAATGTGAAATATCAAATCCAAAAGTTGTAGAGTCAAATTTTGGAGGGATAAGGATGAAATAATGAAAGGAAGGGGGTCTGCATGCTTTGAAGATGAAAAACGTGCCTCCACAATGGATAATGATGCGAATTTTGCAATGATTCATCTCTTTTGAGACAACTAGCAACTTTTTGGATGTGTTATGTTAAACGTCCCTATCTACGAATCATGAGGAATTTTTGTAACAAATTTGATCCTTTGGCATATTCTTTTCTTGGGAAAGAAGGCTCGAATGGGATTGAAAGCTATATATTACATGAATTTGTCATGTAAAGGGTTGGAAGAGTTTTAAAAATCCCTGGAAACTAAAAATTTCATGGGAAAATCTGGGAAGAAGCCCATTCAATGAGAAACCACCTAAGAACCATTTCTAATTCCTTTTTACATCAGATTTGTATCATGTTGAGTTGGTTTCAGTTGTAAAGCCATCAACAAGCTTTGAGATTGTTCTTGAAACATTCCCCTGCTAATAAATTTGATCATTTCTGGATTATTTTGTGTTGTCTCTTGGCAAAATTTGCATACACTTATGTTTCAGAATGTTTTCAATTTGTGTTTCTTGCTCCTATTGCAGTCTTGTGTTTAAAATCTCTCTTGATCATACATGGTCTCATTTCTTGTGATTAGTTTAGTGGAATTTGCAATCTCACATTCAGAAGAGCTTTCATCTGATAAAGAGATAAAAAATTTAAAATCACTTTACTTTCCTTGATTTTAGAGATTGTTTGTAAACCTTTGGGTGCACCTTAGGTCATGATTAAATAGTGATTTCTAAATTCTTCATTGGTTCATTCTAACTCAAGCTTTTGTGATAGATGATCAAAGATTGTGTGGAAAAGTGCAGATTTGGGCCTCCATTTAATGCACATATCCTGGTTGAAGGGATGATTAACCATTTTGATACTTTTTGATGTTAAGTTTCTCCATATTTTTCTGAAATCCTCAAAGAGTCTGGCAGACCTTGGTTTGTCTTATCTAAAATCCCACCCAAAAAATCATTCAAAACAACTAATCCTACCTGTTTTACCCTTGTTTTGACCTGTATACCCACAGAAGATCAAAATCTATTTGCTAAAGTATGCATAACATATCAAGATTTCAAAATGTCTTCAATAACCCTTGCCTTGCATTGAAAGTATCTCCATAATCTGGAAGTGACAACTTGTGAAAGTCAGATTTGGAGTGTTGATCATATTTTCCCAAGGCCCTTTTCATACTATTTGCACAAATTGAGGGATATCTTCATCTCCTTCACCATTTGAGGGTTATAAAATAGGTTCTCTTACCTTGGTTGAAAGGCACAACCTAAAATAATTAGGACAAGATCAAGTCCTATTTGAGTGTTATCCATCTCTCCACAAATCTGAGTGTCAGTTAGATCATATCCCCAGCTATAAAACGACACACACCATGATCCATCTATCTTCAAGCTTCATGCCATATCTTTGATGTTGCTCAGACTGAAAAGGAGAACAAATTTGGGTACCAACACACCCCAAACGAGGGGGCATACATTGGGTGAATCACCACCCCGCACAACATTTCACAAAATCATATTACGGGGCTACAAAGTACAAGAACATAACAGAGATACAGGCATATAACAACCTAGATTCTCGACTTGGGTCTACATTTTAGCACAAACGCCAATGCCCAACTCCGTAAAATTAGCACCTAAGCACTCCCGACCTTTCTTGGGCGCCTATGTCCAGGGTAAGTTACAATCACTTTCTCAGATTGGCACATTTTTTAGTAGTTTACACTCAACATGCACAGTCCTCTAGCAATCAATATGCATGTTATCTCATTTTTTCTATTTGTGTTGGATCGAACTAGATCAAAATGGATCAAATGAAACAAATACGGATCACACCATCTGTAGTGGTGTATAAATAATCGAGAAGCAGTTAAGGATGGAGAATAACACTAGACCTTTATCCCCAACACTCTTCTGCCATGGCGTGAGATCACCCAAAAACTCGTTCTTGGCGTGAGATCGCCTAAAAAACTCATTCTTCTACAACATTCTTAAGGCACTTTCTATCATTTTCACTCATCAAAGATTAGGTGCACATGTTCCTTATACTACTTTTTCACATTTCCACATGTTTTTACATACTTGGATCGAATTTTTCATATACACGACTTTGACTACTCTTTTTCTCTTCTTTTTGTAGGTTCGTCCTTATAAGAAGCAGTAGTCTCAAGCACAACACAAGCTACAAAAAAATAGGTACAACATGGTACACACATTACGTTTTTCACCCCTATGGTCACTTCCTCTTTCCTAGCTTAGCTTCCACGCTTCATTTTTATCACTCCACACTTTTACTTGTCTCCTCGGCACACTTTTGTCATCAATCTACATGGTTATCAAGTACGCATCTCTTATCTACTTTATGTTATTGAGTATTCACTTAACAATATAAAGTGGGGAAAATGTAGACACTAAATCACGCACTTTGGGTACATTTTTAGGTCCTAATCACATACTACTATTCATATGATTCCTAAGTGAGAAAACTAGCAATTGACAACTATCTTTGGCCTTTTGTTTGTGTTTCATGTCTTCTTTTTGGCCTCTTACACCCTACAGCCCAGTCGATACTTTATTGTTTCATCTTTTATCACTCTGGACACTAAAGTGCCTGGGTAGGATGCCAACACCTGGCACCTTCATCCTTCTAGGTTCCCCCGACCTCTCTTTACTTTACTCACCTCTTTTGGTCATCTTTTATCTTTTACGCGTCTTATTTTCTTATGGGTCAACCTTCCAACTCATCGAATTCTGAAATTTAACCAAGGGAATCATATAAATATAAATTTATGTGACCATAATAAAGGACCAAGCACTAATAATCTACTACTATCACCTAAGGTTGCATCCAAAGGCATTTCAAGAGCATCAAAACATCCATCTAGCTTCATTCAAGGACAAAGGACTACATTTTCTACATACGTGCATAGGAGAGGAAGTTCATTTTTCCATCCATACATCTATCTACATTACAACATCTAGTTATTACTCATTATCAAGAGCATCTTGCACAAGAGCCACCTAGGGCACGATTCTTGTACACACGCATAAGAACTACATGGATTCTAAAATTTAGTGCAATGCTCAATCGTAATTTCACTCGGTCGGGTACCGTCGGGGTCACTGTGACTCCCCATTTGTATCTTTTTCTTTTTATGATTTAATGTGTTTTGGGATTTTGCAAGTGCTCTTTCTCTTTACATGTTACATGAGAATTCCACAAGCATAGTGCGACAAATAGGCAAACAACAACAAGGGTTGGCAAACATCTTGCAACACATGAAAAATTAGTTTATGAGTTCTTTCATAGTCATGGGTTCCTAGAGGTAGTCGTCGCACCCGACTTGACCTAGGTGCCTCAATCCAGGCATATCCAATAGTCACACAATTTTTTGAGCTGGTTGTGACAGCTTTCCTCCTCTTTGTTCATCGAGTCTTCCATCCGGCATACTAAAACTTTTTGTAAAACCCTAGGATATTTAAGAGTCACATATGATAAATAAGCAATAAAATACGTATATGACCCGAACAATATAAGCTAGATAAAAATGAAACCTTAGGTGCAAGAGAAGGGATAAAATACTTAGTTGATTTCATAATTGATCCTCAAGTATGTATCTTTGAACTAGAAGACTGATGAATAGGAGGAGGAAACTATTGCAACCGAGCTCAGAAAATTGTGTGACTATCGGATATGCCTCGGAATGGGGTGCTAGGTCATGTCATGGGCATTGACGATCGCTTATGGGTGCCCGTGACTATGAAAGAACTCAAAATATGATTTTTTCTCGTGTCATAAGATGTTTTCCAACCTTCATCGTTGATCTCTTGTTTATCGCACTATGCCCATGGAATTCACCCGTAACTTGCAAAGAGAAAGAGTACCTGCAAAACCCTAAAACACATTAAATCCTAAAAAAAAAATGATCCAAATGGGTAGTCACACCGATCCCGATGGTCACCCAATTGAGTGAAATTATGACCGAGCATTGTACTACACTTCGATTCCAGCGCTTCTTGTGCAAGTGTGCAAGATTCATGCCCTAGGTGGCTCTTATGCAACATACACTTGATAACAAACAATAGCTAGATGTAGTAATGTAGATAGATGTGTGGATGGAAAATAAAACTTCCTCCTATGCATGTATGCATAAAATGTAGTCCTTTGTCCCTTGAATGAAGCTTGACGAATGCTTTGATGCTCTTGAAATGCCTTTAGATGTAACCTTAGGTGATAGTAGTAGATGCTTATAGTTTGGTATTTCATAATGATTGCATAGCTTTATATTTATATGATTACCTTGGTTGAATTTCGTAATTAACAACTAAAAGGTCGACCCGTAAGAAAAAAAAGATGCCCAAAATAGGTGAGTAAAGTAAATAGAGGTCGGGGCACCCGAAAGGACAGAGGCGCTTGGGCACCGACATCCTACCTAGGCACCGGTGTCCAGTGGTAAAATATGAAATCAGTAAAGTATCAACTAGGTTGTAGAGGGTGTAAGAGGCCGAAAGAAGACATAAAACACATGAATAAAAGGCCAAAGGTAGTTGTCAATTGCTAGTTTTCTTGCTTAAGAATCATATGAATAGTAGTATGTGATTAGGACCTAGAAATGTACCCAAAGTGCATGATTTAGTGTTTACAATGTCTACTACTCTATGCCCAAACTGATTGCATGAAAAACAATAACCATAAAAAAATTTGACTCCTAGTTTTGTGATGCTTCCTTGAGGGAAAAGATCTTTTGTATTTGTATGAGCTATCTTTGCTTGTATTCTCAAGAACATGAATATCTTTCTTCTTGTTTCTTTCATTTAGAGTGCTTGTAATTTGAGGAACATGAGTCTCATTCTCCTTTCTTTTTCAAGTTTTATAGAACCTTTAAGAGAGTTTGTATAGGTCTTTGATTTGTCTGCATTTTCCTTCTTTAGCGACATGTTAGGATATTCTTTGGTGGTTCTATGATCTTCTTTGTACCCAATACCAATTTTGATAAATGATGATCTTTGATTATTGAGTATATCATCCAACATCTCAGTGCTCTTCTCAAACTTGAGGCATTTATTCAAGTTAGTATTTGTCTTCTCTAATTCCTCCTTTAGGATCACAACCTCTGATTCTAGCTTAGCATAATTTTATTCTTTTATCTTCAGCTAGGTTCTCACATCCACATTCATCTTTTTCATCTCTTCAAGTTGAATTTGAAGGCTGTTGATGATATTTTGGGATTCTTCAAGGTCTTGAGACAACTTTGTCTTTGAGGCACCATACTCTTCTTCAAATTTATGAAATTGTTGTTTTTGATTCAAATTCTTCTTCTTTAGTATCTTGATCTCATCTAGGGAACTAATGAGCTCTCCTTCAAGTTATTCTCCTTTTCTTTCTGATATCTCTTTTGTCATGAGTAATGATTCTTCTTTATCACTGTAAGAGTTTCTTTCATCACCCTTCATTTTCAAACCTTCAAATTGACTCTTATGTGTTTGGAGTTTTACTTTCTTCACTTTATCATCTCCTTCATAAATGTTCTTGAGTTTATTCCATATTTCCTTGGCTAAAACACAATGCCTCACCTTAACAAATTTTGACTTAGGAAAAATTCTCACTATTGCATTAATAACCTTTGTATTGCTCTTGCTTGCCTTCTTACTAGCTTGATCAGTAGGAGGAGTTGATGGAGCTATATAACCATTTTCAACTGATTTCCAAATGTCAAACCCAAGATTCATTAGATAGATGTGCATCCTTATACTCCAAAAATATAATTGGTTCCATCAAAAATGGATCTATATCTTAGGAGAAACATTATTTACTCGTCATGTGTGCCTTTGAGATCTACCTTCTAGTGGTTAAGTTATCATGAAGGAACTCGTTCTAATACCAATTATAAAAAAATACAGAGATACTTGAGAGGGGGTGAATCAATATACTTATAATTTTTACTTATTTAAACATTAACATCCATAACAACAACAATCACATGAGATATAACAATTTGCACAACACAAGATTTATGTGGAAACCCTTTTGGGAGAAAACCACAGAGAAAATATTGCTTGGAGCTACTATCCAAATCCAACCACAAATTAATTGTATTACAAATATTTGTAGGCACCAACCTACTAGAGACACCAATCCCCAATTCCAAGCACCAACTCATTGGAGACACCAATCCCCAATTGAATGAGGCACTCGACCTCAACAATACAAAGATCCACCTTCTGTAGTTGCTTATTCAACTTGATGATGGCAATTGTGATTCTTTTTATACATATAGATCAAAACATACCTTATCATGGATGTTGGTCACATGTTGTGTACTTCATGCCCACTGGTTGTGCACTTGTTACATATTGGTTGTGCACTTATTGCACACTCGGATGTGCACTAGTTGTATACTCATTGTGCACTTTGATTACTCCATACTCTATACACAAAAACTGATCTTTAACAATTTATCTTCATGATACAACTCCTCAACCTTCTTCTCTACTTTCTCTACTCCATCTTTACTACGCCATGCTCTTTACAACTTCACTTTTCTCATATTCCATGCTCTCCACTCCACCAACACACACAAATCTATCCAATTTGAATCTCTTTTATATCATATTCATTTCTCAAAAGATGTAGTAACATTTGAGAGTTAGCCAAACTAATTCAAATGATAATGCTAAATTTTTTTGACCAGATTTATGCATGAAACATTTTAGTGCCAAAACAAATGAGGTCGGCCAAAACAACATTTATTTGAATACATAGCTTGAGTCGGTCTTTGTAGAATGATATATGAGATTCTTCTAGACTTATGCAGACATCCCCTATTTTTCTTAGTCCCACGACTTTTCATGACCATCACGGAATTTTTCTATCCTTCGCGGTAATCCTTGACTCCCATGAGATTTCTCTAACCTCCATGGTATTTCTTGACTTCTGTGATCTTTCTTTGACCTCTACGACATTTCCCGACTTTCACGTCTTTCTTTTACTTTCTCTTCGTTGCCTGAAATCCTCCTTTGTATCGCGACATTTTCTTTCTACCACCTGCGGAAGACTATTTCTTTTGATCCACGATATGTGACCTTTGTTATGCGCTATTAACTTGTATTAAAAGACTCATGAAACACTTCAATGAGATCCTCTAGATACACGAAGATGTCAATAGATCCATGGTACACTACCGACTATTTTCAAATTTGTAAAAGACCACAACACACCCACAATATAATATAAGACCCGCAAAACACTACAAATTATTTTCCTTTGAAGTACAACATGTAGAATTCATATTGTATTAAAATTTTCATGATTGATTCATTTCTTAGACATCAGTGACAATTATTTCCAACATATGAGACATGTAATTTTCTTTTTGCATCAACATTACTTTGACATCAATGACAATATTTCCAACACTTCAAAATTAGGGTTTTGACCAAATTCGGCTAGATCGAAGCTTTGATACCACTTGTGATAAAATTACTTAGATAAATATAAATATCAAAATCATTATAACACCAAAGAACACTAGAATATAGATAAATGATCACAATATGTAAGTAGAATGACTTCGCCACTTCAAGGGGGAAACCTCCAAATCTTATAATAAGATTCAAGTGCTTAATATGATGATCATCTACCACTTACTAACTCCTATATATACCTTACTATACTATGTAAATCACCAAGGCTCGACCTACTAAGCATATGAAAGCATAAATAAATATGATATGATATGTTAAGAGATAATATTAGCTATAGGTCGACTATACATATCCTGATATATGACCGAGGATTAAGGGTGTAACATTAGGCAAATGACTCGAGCAATGCAATGAGAAGAGTAAGTCTTATAATAAGGCTAAGACAAGGCAATTAGGCTTAAAATGTGCGCATAAACCGTGATTTAGTGATTAGGCTAGTATTAACATTATCAATTAATGAATTACCAAATTTAGTTGTCTATAGGTAGTAGGGCAAGAAGCGCATAAGGTTGATATTGCATTGCTTAGCGATGTGGGAAAGGGGTTTCAACTTGGGGAAGTCACCACAATGGCTGAATAATTCCTCTAATTTGGGCTAATCACCTATATATAAACAAATATACACAACATACATTCATTAATGCAAAATATAATAAAGAGGATAACATGAGCTAACATATTAGATTTGTATTGATGGTCTTGGTAGGGTAAAAAGAGCATAAGGTTGATAAGGAGGTTTGTCAAGGACGCAAAAAGGGGTTTTAAGTTGTGGAAGTCATCGTAATTTCAATAACACATAATTTGGACCAATCGCCTATACATAGAGAAACATATGTATAAAAACATAAAATAATGCAAAACATAATTAAGAGGGTGGTACGAGCTAATATACCAATAATGTGTGCAAATGGTCTTAGTAGCATAAAAAACAGAGCATAAGGTTGATAACGAGGTTTGCGGAAGTCACCAAAACAATTGAATAACATCTAATATAAACTAACTAATGTGTATAACAAATGTAGACAACATAGAAAAAAAATGCAAAACATAATTGAGTTGGTAGCACGAGCTAATATGCTAGTATTTTATGAATGGTCTTGGTAGTAGGACAAGAACATAAAATGTTGCTAAAAAATTCATTAACACTTAATTTGAACTAATCAACTATACAAAGCATATACACTCACAATAAAACTAAATAAAAATTGATAATTCTTAATGTAAATTTAGAAGTAGAAGTGACCCACAAATTGTTATGTGGTATAATCTTAAAGCAATTATAAAAAATGACCCACAAACCTTAGTTGGGGTTTATATTTCCAAGTAAAGTAATTCAAAAGGACGAGGGTACCTTTCCATTACCAAATATCTGGAATGGATTTTCCAAAGTGGATGAGTGTCTTGGAAAATTAGATGGGAGTTGGAAAGATTCTTAAACTTATCACATATTTATATAATTAGAAAGATTTTTAAAAAGTATGTCGCATGTTTAAAGTATAGAATAAAGTTTGGAAGTCAAGCAATAATAATCTATAAATATATATATATATATATATATATATATATATATATATATATATATATATATATATATATAGTTGGGAAGTTGAACCCACACTCGCACGAGAAACATGCTCCAATCACTTAAATAATGAAGTTTTAAGTGTGAGTATACGAATGGGGAATATATATCTATTTGTGTATAATATTACAATTTGTATCGAGTTGTGGTGAAGCGTGTGGTTTTAATATATTTTCTCTATTTAATTTTGGATAAATTAGCCATTTGTGAGAGACACAAGTTTACGAGTTTGATTATGGGTAGAAAGTATGACACCATTTGACATCTATTTGATTGTTATTTAGAAGTTTTTTCTTCTTGTTTGGATGAATCGATTAAAAATAATAATATTTTAGATATACGATAGAGTTTGGAGCACAATTTTTGACCCCGCTTTTCTCAAGCTAAATGGTACAACTAGAGTAAGGCCTTATGTAACGAGTTAGTAGAAAATTCATGTAGAAGATAATGGAATTATTAATTAGTTAGTATGTAACAAATCCAAAAATGTGCTTTGAGATTGACTTCTCTTTGTTTTTTCAAATAAATGTAGTTAAGATATATGCACTAGTTCATAACTTTAATAAGAAGGCCATTTCCATTAGATCTTCACTTAACCACTTCTATTATTTGTGGACCATGTTTACATAAGATCAAGAAAAGAGATTGTATTGATTTTGTCCTTTGAGTTTAGTGGAGACAAAATGGACGTCATGGAATGCCCAACTCAGAAGGGTTGCACCTAAAGTGAGTATATTGACAACTTGATAATTGACTCTTTGACCGCCTTGTTTGAAGACAAGATTAAAAAAACTTGACTTTTGTTTACCAAAATACATACACAAAGTATCTTAAATCAACTAAGAAAATAACTATTGTACTTCACGTTGTCTTAAAGGATTGTTTACATAAAAACAACTTAGAAAACTAGCCTATGGTCCCATAGATTGTTAAGTCTCATAGACTTTATTAAAAACTTACATCCATTCATTGTAAAGATCCTTAAACCCTCGATAAAATCTTCTTTTATAATTGAGTTAGCATAATGGTGAAGAACTTGTACTCTTAAACTCCGAGCTTCCGAGTTGAAATACTAGAGGTCACAAGTTGAAATGCTACGTGAACTAAAGTACATACTTCTTGTATTTGAAATACAACTAAGCGTCTCTTACAGGACACAAAATACGAGGTAATCTCATATACTATAAATTACCACACAGATTCAAAAGCGAAAGCCATCCTAGGCAACGCGGATCCGATCGTAATCAAACATTCCACTCTACGACCTACACTCATATGGGTCAACCACCAAAGTTTAAATCCGTAAAGCGTAAGATGCTTCAAGGAGAAAACCGCCAAAACAAATATTTACAACAAACTCCAGAATAAAATTTTGGATCGATATTTCAAATAACACCTTGTCATCCATTATCTATCAACAACAAAAACTATGATGGACCACAAAAAGGTGTTGCCTTTCGTTTTCTCTCCTTACGTAGTTGTAAAAACAACATTGACCATTGCCCCCACCTAAGTATTCTTTAAATTATGAACCAAACCCTCTTATTAAATGAGTAAAACAAACCCATTACACATGGGACGGTGCTAAACCCGACCCCCTTAAATAAACCCCGGGTTCCTATCCTCTCCTCCCAACCCCTAAATAAATAAAAAAATAAAAAAAACCCAACCCACACACAAGCCTGTCAGCCATCCCAGGTGTCACCAAATAACAAGCCACAGCCAGGGAAAAAAAACACCATTATTATTGTTACAATGACGTGGCGGGCCCCTGTGTCGGAATCCATCTGGCATTTGAGAAAGTGCAAAAGCGAAAGGTGACGTGGCACGAATGGATTAGAAAGAGCAGAGCGCCAGGCACTTTCCATCCACACCCCGTGGCCCTAGTTTTTCACGTACCTATCTAGATATTTTCCCACTAAATATTTTGTTTCCTCGCCCACAAAAAATCTAAATATTTTTCCTCGCCCACAAAAAATCTTCCCCACCTCTATAAATTATGACCTAAATCGTTACCGTATCCAAATTCACTACTAAAATAATAAAGTGTTTTTGGCTTTATTCGCCCTCGCAATCGCAGCATGACACGTCAAAAAGCGGCCCGGCCATTATAGCCACAAGCTAAATTAGCGGACTTTTTATGATTTTTTTCGTAAATGGGAAAATGTCTTGGTTGAAATTCTTTGGCTTTATATTATATATTTTTCTCCTATAGAGGGCACAGAAAAAAACTGGTCCACAACGGAAAAAAAATAAAAAAATTCCATGTAAAGGAAGGAGCTCAAATAACAATTTTCGGGAGTAGTATTTTCTGTTTCTGCTGTGTAGTTTGTGGCTGATGGCAATGATGAATTTTCCGTCAGTTGTCGGAGAAATTTCCTCTTCTGGAGACGAACTCACTGCAAAGGTCTGGTACTGTAATTTAATGTTTTTCAGAGGCCTAATTGATCTGGAAAATATACAAAACTCTGTGAAATTGTTTGTTTGGGTGTCCATTAAAGAAAAATAAATACAAATCTGCTTGTTGCAAGAGGGTTTTTGCCTTTACGGATAAAGACCTGTTTCTTGGTAGCCCATAAATGATGAACCGGATTATAAAGTAGAGCTCTTTAAGGAAATTTATGGACTGAAAAACGGCGGTTATTTTTCCCCTATTGTCTTGATTTAATCCTCTGTACTTGTAGAAGATTGCTTGTGTGGCTGTTCTAGTGCAAAATTAGGGAGGCTTGTTTGTTGGCTTTTGATCTAAGATTTCAAGAACCAGGTTATGACTGGAAATATGTGGATACATGAAAAAAATAGAACAAGCTTCATTCTCTGCACGGTTTCAGAGATGTCCTTCCTCTTCTTTTTTATTATTTTGGGTTTCTGAGAATATTTTTAAATGGTGTGTATTTGGGCTGAATTGTTGGACTTTGTGTATTTTGCTCCGTACGCCGGATAAGGGATACTGTAAGACTTTTGAAGGCAAAGTGTTCCATCCTCTTCTGTTTTCTTCTGTAATTATGTAATTTTGCGGTTTTGAAGATAACTTAAATAGTGATTATTACGGCCAAATTTTTCTGTAGACCCGATTTGAGGTACTTTTAGGTTTTTGAAGGCAAAGTTTTCCATCCTCTTCTATTTTTCTTCTGTAATTTGTACTATTGGGGTTTTGAAAATAACTTAAATGGTGCGTGTTTTGGCCAAATTGTTTTGTGAGGGGGAATAAGAGTTACTTCAAGACTTTTGAAGGCAAGGTGTTCCATTCTCATTGTTTTTGTTGTGTAGTTTTGGGCTTTTGAAGAAAACTTAAATGGTGTGTATTTTGGCCGAATTGTTGCTGGATACAAGGCACTTCATGACTTTTGAAGGAAAACTGTTCCATCCTCTTACTTTATCTTCTGCACTTTTGAAATTTTGGGGTTTCTAAGAAAACTTAAAAGGGTATCTATTTTTGCCAAATTATAGGGTACGGTGGCCAATTTGTTATAGTAGGTCCACTTGTAGGATTTCTGTAGAGGATTATTTATATGGGTTTACACTAAAATGAATTTTCTAAGCTATGTTTGGTTGTCTTCGCTAGGTCTATTAGCCTTGGTTTGATTGTCTTCTTTAGGATTTCCTAGTCAATATGCCCCTGCAGCAGGTTATAAATGCAAGCGATTGTGTGTTATTTTGCCTAATATTGTTCTATAGTTGCCAAGCTAATGAAAATATGTTCAGTAGTTACGAAAATATGATAACGCCAGGATAAAACTTCCTCTTCCAAATTTTAAAAATGTTATTTTTCTTGTTCTATTGTTTTTGAGGTCTTAGAAACTTTAAGTAGTGTGCAATTTTAAAAATGTTGATCTGTAATTTTGGGGCTTTATAAAAATAATACGTTGTGTATTTTTATAGGTGAGGAAGCCCTATACAATAACGAAGCAGAGGGAGAGGTGGACAGAAGAAGAGCATCTCAAGTTTCTGGAGGCCCTTAAACTTTATGGCCGAGCCTGGCGTCGAATTGAAGGTATTTTTTTCCTCTGTAATCCTTAAATATTTTGGATTATTCGTTTTGTGTACCCTGAATTTTCAAGCTTATAAAAATTGAGATTTACTGTTTGAACTGGAGAAGGCCTAGTTTGCTTAAAGATGGTTGGATCTGGATCCATTTTAAGTTTTTGGTTGGTGTTTGCAGAGCATATTGGCACCAAGACTGCTGTCCAGATTAGAAGCCATGCTCAAAAATTCTTCTCCAAGGTCCCTACTATTTAATAGCATCATCCTTACCAGATATACTTATACAATCTAACTACAGTTGCAATTTCCATATATATATATATATATATATATAGTAGTCAATGATTGGATTTATATTTTCTTCCAAAATAAATGGTATAGCTGTGCAGAAATTATGAATGTGGAAAATTCTTGCCTTACTTTCCTCCAACTGTTATCTTTTGTTAAAATTTAGAAATTGTGTGTTGATATTTTTGTAATTGATTCATGATTACTGAAATTTATTTCCACATCTGAAGGTTTGATCTTGAAGACCCAGTTCATTCACTTGTTTTTCTCTAATGAAGTCAATTTTTAATCAAATGAAGTTGAACAATGATTAAGCCCAAAAGGAACAAGATTTCAGAAAAGTAAGTCTATGTCACACTTTACGTGTCCTACTGTCTACATCAAATTAAAATGATCTTTTTGTTTCCAAAATAAGTGAATTGATTGTGTAGAAAATTCGGACAAAGAAACTCCTAGGCTTACTTTCCCCCAAACATTATGTTCAATTAAATTTGAGAAATTCTGTGGTGGGAATTTTTGATTTATTGTTTCTGAAATTTCTATCAAAACTTGGAGGCTTGTAGCAAGCAGCTTGAAGACCTTATTCATTATATCTTCCAAAATAAATGAATTCCTTGGGTGAAAAAATAGGACATGGATGGCTCTAGAATTTCTTATCCCTAAATGTTATGTAGAGTTAAATTTGAGAAATGATGTATTGAGTTCTTTAAGTGATTTATCATCAGTCGACATCCAGAAGACTTTAACAATCTGTTTGAAAACCAAATGTATATACCTGTCATAAATGAATTTATGAATTGTTTTTCTCTATTTTAATGAATGGGATTTTCGATTCCAAAATGACACAACTCATCATGAAGAAATTGTGAGCTCAGAAACCCCCAGGCTTACTTTACCCAAATTTTATGTTGAGTTAAATTTGAGAATTGGCGGACTGTTTCTGAACTGAGCCCTTGTTAATGAAATTCAGTTAAGTACTATATTTGATTTATCTGCAAGTCTGTTTCTGGAGTGTTTCTGTGCAGAACAGTTATATTTAATTTTTGTTGAATCAATTAATTTGTTCCGACAAACTTTTCATGTTGCACTCTAAACCTATCATCAAAGCAATTTGGATTGCCCTGATGGTGAGTGCAACCACAAAAGTTATCAACAATAAATTAATTATTATAGCATTCATTAAATTCAACTGTTTTATGCAGCTGAAACAACAGAAACCCACCTGTCGATTTAATGGACTGTCAAAGAAGTTTGCTATGAATATTTGTTTGGTTCTTGTGGAAATAGGAGTCTGTTACTAAGCTTGTTTTCATGCCATTGTTTGCAGTTGGTAAGGGGATCTTCGGGTAGAGGTGTGTCTTCTTCCACAGAGAGAGCACAAAATATAGAAATTCCTCCACCTCGGCCTAAAAGGAAGCCCAGGCATCCTTATCCTCGTAAGGCAGGTGCTATCCAACTGACTGCTAAAGATGAGAGCACATCCCCTTCTGCTGTTTCATCTGCAAATTTACTCAACCTCGAAGATAAACCTTCCAAGGTATTTTTCATTACCACTTTAAATTCAATTTTTCATTTTTTCTCTTCCTGGTGTAAAAATACTATGATTTCATACTTATATACGGGCTTATGTATGTTAATTATGAGAAATTTAGTGTTTGGTACCTGCATAGTCATTTGACTCTTCACTACTCTGTGATATGAATCAAATTTGGCCATTGAAAACATAATTAACCTCCATTGGAGACCCTGTAGGATCTATGCGACCACTAAACTACATATATTTTGAGCCATAATGTCTGTAGAATATAACTACTTTCAACATTAGAGTTATGTAAAACCATATTTTTAAGTTCTTGAATGTCCTGGATGTAACTACCTAACTGCTTGGGAGGCAAGCTCAGTAGATCGTGTAACAATCGAACTTCAGATTTATCTATTTGTCTATTTTGCTCATGGATAACCTCTGGTAAAGCTATTCAAATTGCTTTAAATCTCACATCAACTTTGCTACTGGAACAGAATGCGGGATTTTCTCCTTGCGATGCAAAAGCACAACTTAGTGGACTTGAAAACAAATTGGATTCCTCCCAAGTGAACGACTCTCCATTAAGCCTCAAGCTTTTGGCCAGACAATGTTAGTTGCAGCTACTGAGAGATCGACAGTTTCCTCTTCCAAATCAGCTGAAAGATACAATTCTCAAGGAGCTTTCCAAAAATTTGTCTCTGTGAAACAGGAAACTATTCCTGGGAAGATTGAAACTGAGGATCAAATGTTGGAGAATCAAAGTGAAATGCTATTCACGCTCGGACTAGAACGTCTCACAAAACAAGTGACTTATTCTGCAGTGCAATCTCTATCTCCATCCAATTCAGTTACAAATTTTGAAAGAAAGGCCATTATGCTTATGAGTGATACTGTGTCAAGTGCAGCCAAAGATTCCAGAGAAAACAGTTCTTAGACGTACATCTGTCCAGTGGACAGGAGGCCAATTCAAGTAGTTTTTCAAGAAATCAAAACCTTCCTGGCACTGTGCCAGAATGCCCAAGACATATACCAATACAGTCTGTGGTTGATGGAATGGTTTCAGAAAATGGGCATGAGGATATTAAAAGCCGGCTAAGCATGATCCCTTTGCTCCATTCAAGTTTAGCAAAGGGAATCCCATACGGCAATGACTCGTTGTCTCAGTTGCATCCCATGTTTCCTTGGATTCAGATGCAACAAGGAGACACGTCTGTTGCAGAAGTGGTCGCAGCAGCGACAGTTGCTGCAGCCTCAGCCTGGTTGTCTTTGTGTGGTGCTCTGCCTACTTTTCTCCACCCAAGTACTTTTGGGACAGCAACGGGTGCAACGAACCCTTTGTCCGAATGCAAAGCTGAGTCTACGATGGGAGATACAGAAAAAGAAGGGGCAAATATGGTTAAAGGAGCTGCATGCAATCTAATGAAAGAATTTGATGATGCTCACGACCATGGAGAAAATTTAAGCTGTCAGACTGAAGAACAGGGCCATGTAATAAAAGACAAAGAGTTAGCAAATGAAAGGTCGTCGAGTAGTTCAAGCACCCCTTCAAGCAATGATCCAGAATGTGATTCTTACTTGGGGACTAGCACTGGGGAGAATAGACAAGTTTGTGTACGAGGCTTCCATTCTAATGGAGGAAGATGTGCTTCTGAAGAAGATTCTTCCAAAGAGGAGGAAGACACACATGCTAGCAACAATGGTCGATGGGACAAAGCTGAAAAACATTTTCTTGCTGACTTATGTAAGAGTCATTGTAAAGGTGGTGACCATTGCATTGAAAAACATAGAGAGGTTTGTAATGAGATGAGTACCATCTTTCTGCATATTCCTACCTTTAACTGGAACCTCTTATAGAGGAAGCTTAATGCTATACTTCGATTATATTTTTCTTATAGCCTTATACTTCATCCAAAAGATAAATTTTCTGTTTCCTCCTGTTTTGCAGGGTCAAACCACATTTGATGCTTTGTTTTCCCAAGAGGTTTTGCCTCAGACTTTTTCTGGGCCATGCAGTGTTGGAGGTGGCTCCTCCAAAGAAAATATACAGAGACACAAATCCCCTTTTGCTTCTAGGGAGGAGGGACATGAAGATTCTGAAGCTACCACGAGCCATCAGTTTATGGAAGAATCAGTTGCAAAGTCGTGCGGAGCAGACAAATTCATTGCTTCAAGCATTGGAAAGTCAAAATCTGGAGTGGGTTTTGTCCCATACAAATGATGTTCAGTACAAGCTTACAAAACTAGGCTACATTCCCAATCTGTGGACAACCCTGAAGATGTTCTAAGAGAAGAAAAAAATTTGTTCAGGACAGTAACTAAACCATCCCTGATATTGGTTTGTCTTATAGTGTCTTTTAGAGCTGCATATGTCAAAAGTACATTCAGATCTGATATTCAGCTTGAGGAGATCACTCTTTCGCTCTTTAATACTAATTGTGTAAAACATCTAAGTTCTCTTGAGCAGATCAGTGGCCACTTCACATTGCCCTACTCATTGCAACTGGCATTAACTTACAGATTCCGATGTTGACTTGCCTGGGCTAAGCTGTTCGTAAAATTGAGATTGTTCTGTAAAATTATTGGTAATATTTCTGGCAGAATGTTAAGAACAGGGAAACTGGATCAGAAAATCTAATCCTAGCACTATAATCAAGGTTGTAATATAATTCCTGAGTGTACAACAACAAACGAGGCTTTCAAAAGGTTTTCGTGTATGTTGACGCATGTTTTTGCTTAAAGCAAAAACCCGATTTATATTTCTTTTTCAAACATACATCATGTAGATATGTAAAGTGATCATTTCATTTAAATTTGGTACAGTGAGCCAGACCAAGTGAGTTTCTTAGCATATAGCGCCTTCCAGGATTTTTCAGCTTACAGATTGTGTGGTATTTGGTATGTTTTGCCGTGTATGGAAGAGCCCCATTAAGATGTTTGTTCAAGTTACATTCCTCTACTATGTTGCAGAATTTTTTCTCAAACATATATATAAGGCACAAATTGATCTGCAAATAATTTAAGCTTAGCATCTGGAGGCAAGTATAGAGGCATTATTAAACAATGAAGAAGCCTATTCTCAAGATTGTGTAGAGTTGATCAGCGTTATAACATTCTTTTAGGGCATGTTGCACCAAAACACTGGAATCTGGTGTGTGGGATTCTGTGGTAAATCTATAATTTAAATACTAAAATGTGGCGTAATTAAATATCTGGGAAACATTTCAGATTTTCTGAAATGCACTTTGACCAAAAATACAAATGTTGGCGTATAAATGAATGTTTTTAGTAAGTTACTGATGGTTACAGAAGAAAACATACAGTTTGACAGAGACTAGGTTTAGCTTCTCTTCCAAAATTATTCCTAAGCTCAGTAATACTCAGAGCATGGTTTTCTGCTGTTCTCATGAAATACCACTGCAAATGAAACCCAGATTTTATACCAAGCTCTAATTTCTGTTTTTGAAACATACAAAGAAAAACATGATTTAGCAGGCATGCCCCTGCGATGCCTAAAGATCAGACCCACATTAAACCAGCACCCTATTCAACCGAAGTTGCCTCTCTTTAAATGGAGTTGGCATTTTCCATGAAACCTTGTCTCAGCCTCTAAAAACGAAAAGATCAGACCCACATTCAACCAGCACCCTGTTCGACCGAAGTTTCACCTCTTCTAAAGGAGTTGGCATGTCCCCTGAAACTTTGTTTCAGCCTCTCTAAAAACGAAAAATGTCAGACCCACATTCGACCAGCACCCTGTTTGACTGAAGTTTCACCTCTTCTAAAGCAGTTGGCATTTCCCACGAAACTTTGTTTCAGCCTCTCTAAAATCGAAAAATATCAGACCCACATTCAACCAGCATCCTGTTCATCCGAGATTTCACCTCTTCAAAAAGAATTGGCATTGGCCTCAATACTTTGTTTCAGCCTTTTAACAGTGAAAATTCATCCTTCCTAGCAACAAAATTTACAATCGCTTGAATACTTGATACTGTGTTCCATGCCAGTCTATATTGGTTGCACGCTAACATCATATCCATATCAATGTCAACCTCATTGGCGGTTGAAAGCATGTCATGTAACATTTTGTTTACATTCTAAAAATGTCTTTGGTGAAGGGTTGGAACACGTCTTCCTTAATCCTACTGGTCCTAAAATTTCTCTCTTTAAGGGTCATTTCATGTTACACTTTTTAAACTCATTTAAAATGTCATTTCATGTTACACTTTTTAAACTCATGTAAAATGTCATTACATGTGCCTTTTATCCGTTGGACATGAATCCTGGCTGTAACAAAGTATATGAATGATGCGTTCAGTTTAAGCAAGCTCGGAATAGACGTCTTCCCGATCATTTTAGTGTTCAAGAGGGAAAACTCAACATCATGTATATTCGTCCAAGATTAATGTTAATGCTTTGATATGTCTGATGATTGATCTATGCATGATCTTTAGAGACAATTGGATCTGTCCATTCTAATGCTACTCTAAAACTTGCAATAAGGAAAAGAAGTTAAAACTGCGGTGATGCACTAGGACGAGCCTGAATTCTTGTTTTCTTTCTGTAGTGCAAATTTATGCCAAGTATTCAAGTAAATCTTCAGGCAACTGTATCTTTTTCAGCAATAAATGAAAGGTGTTGTATATCCTGGTGCCCTCCACATTTAGATTATTTTCTTACTGTTGATACATTGTTGAATTGTGTTATCTTGCATAAGTTGTAGCATAGCATTAGAATAGACAGAATTGACTATTTTTGGAGATTGTTCTTGCCAACAAGTATTCTCACACCTAAGTACTTTCTATGTTATGCTTGATATCAATGACAACATAGATAAAACATATTGGCAAAAATTGTTAATGTTTTCATATGCTTGTTTGTACACTACCCATAGAGTCGAGCACAAAAGGGGATGTTCTAAAGCACAGGGAACTTGTCTTAAGAAAAACCTCCATAGTCAATTGGTTATGTCTATCATAGTGCTACTTTTTTTGTCTACATTTAAGACAAGTTGTCCTTTTTTTTTTATTAGAACACATCAATATATTAATAAAAAATCAATACAGATGGTTCAATAAAAAGGGTAGCTAAAAAGAGTCACGACTTGATATCTAAGATGGTAAAACACATGGCTCGCCACAAAAAAATGCCACATGGGTGAACGAAAAAATTGGATTACAAAATGACATAAAGCATGGAGTCGAGAACTAATTGCACCAACATTGGGGAGAGGTGGCATATCATCTTGAGGAGGAAAAACCTCTAATCCAAACGATTCATCCGTTGGAGGATCTAGAAAAAACCACCCATCGAACGTCTAGGACTAATGTCTAAGAGTCCTACATAGCCAAAGGTGCCATAATTCCCTAACCAAGTGGCAATGAACCAACAACAATGATGCAACCTTACACTTTGAGAGAGCCAATGAGATAGAGCAATGATAGACGAGCTAGTAGGATGTTTCTCGCGAGGTGGTGGTAGGCTCCAAGGACCACGCTACTAAGTTGGTAGGGTAGGGAAGTAGCCATGAACTGGGGATGAAAGCCGACCATGCGAATGAATTTATCTCCACGCAGGCGTAGGAGGTGGAGAGCCCAAATGTGGTGAATCCGGTAGAACGCAACTCATAGTGCAAGGGAAGTTCCCAGGTGAAGAAGTAGCTCCTGCAAATGCTGAAAATCCAAAGCCACCTTCTCGGCTTGTGTTTATATTGGTAAGCACATCGAGGAGACAACAATGATCTTATTGTTAGTCTAAAAATGCTACGGAATATAATCACGACTATAAATAATAACATTTATATCTTTCCATAATTGAAAAAGAATAACTATAAAACACTCCCATTGAAAACAATATAAGCATGAGAATGCGAAGAGTCCCCAAATAATGCTAGATTCCAAGTAAAATGCTTATTGTGGTAAGGTTGAAAAAGGGAGTGGATCCAAGTTTGGGCATCTTGAGCATGGGGACATTACCAAAAAGGTGTTTAAAAGTCTTGGGTTGGCCACATGCAAGACATTTGGGCATGGAGACACCAATATGTGTAAGCCTCTCTCCTAATGGCAAACCTTGATTTCCAAAGCACCATGCGAAAAGCACAATCTTTGGTTTTGATTGGGAATTCCAAACAAGATGAAAGCGAGAAAGCTAGAATGTAGTGGAGGAATTCAAGCTCCATCGAGTGTTCAACTTGTAGAGGGTAGGGGAGAAAGGGCTCATAAGTTGATAGAACAAACATGGGGAGTAGCTTTTAAAAGGGTTGTCAACATTCCAAAGCCAATACAAGCACTAGGCAATTGTTGGTTGAAGATTGAGCTTGTGCAAAATAACATTTGGGAGTTCTTGAATTTTTAGAATTTACGGAAGGTTTGAATTGGCCAATTTATATTTAATTTTAAGTTATGGCCATGGAATCCAATTTATGGAACGAACATATGAACACTTTCCTTAGTAAGCAAGGGCCTTGATTCTAGGAGTCTCCACCAAGGGAATGCAATTTCTTGTCATAATTGGCGACCACCTATTGTTGTGGATCTTGAAGGAAATCCTAGATATGAAGTTGTCATTGACCCAACATAGATACAATTTGATTGCTTCAAAACCCTTCCACAAGCTCTTGGCCATGAAAGAACCCTCAATTTTAATTGACACAAAAGTGAAGAGCAAATTGTGAAATCCAATGTTCTTCCAACAAATTTTGTTGTTAGGGGCACCTATTGCAATGCAACACTATAAGATAATTATCCACGTCTCATTCCCATAAATAGCTTTAACTATGCATTTGGCATAAAGAGCTAAAGTCTATGTATAAACATCTACAATGCCCATACCACCATTTTCATGAGGGAGGCAACAAACCTCCCAAGTAACTCAACGAAAGCCCCTAGTTTGTTTAACATTGGTCTAAAGAAAGTATTGCAAAATATTGGCCAACGTGTTATAAGATGCCTTAGAAGGGGCCTAACAAGAAGAATAATACACATGAGTCAACAAGAACCTTGCTTTGTAATCTTGGAATTTTTCAGCTATAGAGAGGCATCGAGTCCCTTAAAAGGTGATTTTCTTCTCAACTCTACCCAAAACATATTGCCATAATCGAGGAGTGCTCTCAAAGGAAAAAAATATCTAAGAATTTGAATTATTCTCCTTGTTGAATTCA